>QRDG01000520.1:257240-476119 GCA_012064385.1 Puccinellia tenuiflora
AAATACATATTAGTGGACATCTCATCCGCCAAAGATGTTGTTCGGCTAAACACATCGGGTTAAGAGGGTACGTGATCTCGATAGAACCAATCATGCCGGCCGGTCCGTATGGCTCCCAAGTAACCTTTCCAAAAAAAAAGGAAAATTGATTATTAGTTTCATACTTCCAATACGACAATAGTGGAACAGAATTACAGAAGAGAACGAGCTTACATGCTCCGGAGTTAGGATATCGAACTCGCTGCTGTAGCGCATGTACTGAGCCTTCGAGGTACCAACCATACCATCCACATTATCCCACCTATACGCCCATGTAGCAAAACGTGCTGGGTCGTTATGATCCTCCCATGGCGCCCATAACCCCGGAGCGGGTCTCCCAACAGGAAGGTGCTCCCAACTCCATATGGATAGGAGCAACATGCAGCCTCCAATATTGGATTCTTTACCAACTTGCCCCCTACGGCACGCCTCGTCCAACTACACAAGTAAAATGATGAGCACATTAGCACGAGTTAGATAAATACAAGTTTAACCACATCACAGTACTAAGAGATAAGTTATACCTGACGGTACAAGTAAGCTAGTGCCGCTGTACCCAACTAAGACCGAAGTCCCAACTAGCTAACATCTGCATCCACATGAATGGAGCGTTCACCCCTGTGCCATCCGGAAAAAGGACCCGACTCAAAACATACCAGACGTATGCTCGGCAATGTTGTTGCACAATCTCAGAATCCTCTGGTAAGTCCGGTGGGCATACTGCAAAGTTCTGAGCAATCCAAGAAAAGGGTGCACCCGCGGCTTTGTTCGGGAGCCCCGGCTCCTGTCCAAGGAAGTCCGTCATAAGCCCACGCCATCCTGCAGTGTCAGTGCTCTTACACACAGGCTTGCCCCTTGATGGGTAGTGCGAGGATCATTGAAACATCCTGCAAAGTCACGGTCATCTCCCCACATGGCAGGTGAAAGGTATGTGTCTCGGGACACCATCGGTCAACGAGTGCGGTGATGGCACAAGGGTTCATCTTTGGCATCCCACGAGAAACCATAGTGATAAAAGGGAGAAGCCCGAGGCGACAGATGTAGTTCGTGTATCGCTCATCATACTTCATCTTCGGATGTCGCGCTTCATCCTTACTGTCAACCCTTGAGGACCTCAGGTGTAGGTGTGGAAAAACCACTCCTCTTCCGCAATATACATAGCACGGTGATTCTTATCGTACACATCTTGAATAAGGCGAGACATCCTGCAATAAAGTAAGTAAGGTGCAAACATGTCAAATAAATATTTAAGCAACCTTAAAATTGCTACAACAATTGACCTAAAAAATACCTAAGCATAAAAGTACCACAATTCTACTAATAGATACGGTGACAAATTCAACAGATTCATATATCTAAGTATATCTAACTATATTTACGGTGACAAATTGAACAGATTCATATACCTATTAATAATAGTACCACAATTCTACTAATAATTCAACCCTAAGCATACAAGTACTACAAATATTGAACCCTAAATATACGGTGATAAATTCAACCCTAAGCATGTCAATTTGCACATACTAAAACTATAAATCGGTGAGAAAATCAACCCTTAATCCATATGCCTACTACTAAAAATACAAACCAAAGCATAAAATTACTACAAATAAGTATCCCTAAATATTCATGACAACAAATCGGAGACGAGGCGGAGCTTACCTTCAACAGGACCGGGGTACGACGAGCACAGGGGCGGGGGGCGGGCTCACGAGCGTGGGGGCGGGGGACGACGAGCCCCAGCAGAGGGAATAAGCTCGGTCAGCCGTCCTCCATTAGGACGGCGACGAGCAGGTGAGGGCGGCGGCTCGCGTGGACCGGCGGCGGCGTCTGCTCGCGTGGCCTGGTGGCGGCGGCGGCAGCTCGCGTGGACCGACGGCGGCGGCTGCGTCGGCCGGTTGGGGGCGTCGGGGTCGGACGGTTGGGGCGGCGGCGTCTCGGCCGGTTGGGGGCGGCGGGGCCCGCGGCGGATGCGGGCTGCGGCGGCGGATGCGGGCTGCGGCGGCGGCGTCGGGGGTCAGTGGGAGCGGAACGGGATGGACGAGCAGGAGAGGGCGGCGGCTCGATCTAGGGTTCTAAACCCTAAGTGGCATGGCGCCTTGGGCCGGGGCGCCATGGTACTGAGTATGGCGCCTTTCCCTGGGGCGTCATGGTGCTGAGCTGGGGGTGACGTGGCCGGTCCATGGCGCCTTTGACCAAGGCGTCATGGTTCCTGCTATGGCGCCCTGGGGCCGGGCGCCATGAAAAAGGGTCAAATCTGAAATTATTTTGAATTTGGGTCCAATTTGTGAAATCTTTTCGAAAAAGGGTCAAATTCGTTAAATTTCACTTCTCTCGCGGTGCTGTTACTCTAATTCTCTAGAGGTTTTAGTATCTATATCAATGAGGTGTATCTAGTGGGGGGTGTGTAAAACTGCAGCTGCACTATTTAGAACAAGTTAAGTAAATACAATTTGGGCATGCATGCAGTGTGTTCGCCATAATCTTATAAATTAATTGCACGTGCTGTAGCGGATGGATGCCATGGAATGTTTTTTGTGATTGTCACAGCTCCCATGGAAGTATCAGTCACACTCGGAGACCATTGGAGCCTAGCAGCAGGCTACGCAAATCTAGGGCAGAGGCAAGAAAAAGGTGATCCATGCTACGCAAATTTGATTTTCATTTCATTTGCAATTCGAACCGTGTTTATATCGTATAATTAACAATATTTATATTAAAGTTCATATTGGTTTCATATGTTTATGTCATATGTGTTCAAATGCTTAAAAAAAACCACTTTAGAGTTAATCGAAAGGCGGTTTCTATGTTGAAAACCAAGATGAAAATGAGGAAAAGGACGACAATATATACAGTTTCGGTTATATATTTTGGGTTTCGGTTGGCCTTGGTCTTTATTAATTCAGAGAGCTCATTCAAAAGGGAGATATGGCACCACTCCTAGAGTGTGCAGTTTTAGTACAGGCCAGACCTGACATCCAGTGAGCGTCCCAAGCAGTGTACCGGCAGTCATGTACTACTGTACAATACGCAGCGAGCGAGGCGTCCTCCTCTATTAAGCTTGCTCTAGCGTGCAGTTGTGAGCTATACCAGCCTACCACTCGGGACAAGTATTTACGCACCATGTCCCCGGGGACTGCGTGGCCAAACGGAGCAAAAACAAACGGCAGTGTACCAGCAGGCTCGCTCAAATCAGGCAACAAAACGGCGCCCAAGCATACGTACGGGCCTCTTTGATTTGAAGGATAGGAAAATCAAAGGAATAGAAAACACATAGGAATAGGAAAGGATGGCAAGTCTAAACCTTGCCTTATTCCTTGTGCAAAGGAACCAAAGAATGAGGTCTGAGCTCATTTTTCACTTCCTGTAAGTTTTGCCTTGAAACTAAGAGGCAAAGGAAAAGTTCCTTTGTTTTCCCTTCCATCATTCCTATAAATCAACGCAATGAACAGTACTAACTCAGGAAAATTTCCTAACCCTCTACAATTCCTTTGTATTTCCTTCAAATCAAAGAGGCCCTACCTGTTTTACTAGTACTACTACATGATACATGCATGTAGCTGCATTTAGACTAGCCACAGTGGGGGTATCATAAGTAGTATCATAGGTGCCATGTTGGCAAAAAGATGATGTGGCACAACAATAAATGAAGAGAGAGGAGGTTGTGGTATCATATCATGATACCGTAACATAACGGATTTCAAGATACAATAAGTCTATGAGATAATAAATGCAATGTATTATGATACTACAAATATGTTACTACCCACTATAGACATAGTAACATAGACTAGTATCATATGCATGATACTAGTTTATGTTACTTTCCATTGTGACTAGTCTTACAGCACCCGAGTACATGTTGTATGCATCTGATTTCGAGTCCGTGTGATTTGCCATGGCACGAGGCCATGTACGCATCATCCACGCTTTGGAGTGGTCCATGCCATCTAGGGAAGGGGGATAAAAAAAGGTTGATGAACCATGCTCTCACTCCCTCTACCTGACCAGAACCAGATAGGACATGAGATTATGGTAAAGCAGGGACAAGTAGTAATCCACTTTTTGTCTCTCTTGTTCTAATCCATCATTAGTTAGGGAACCAACAAACAAACAAACCACTAGCAGACAAGGAGCAACGAGATGCTCATCCCAAATCCTCTTCTCGCTTTTTTTCTCATCAAAATAAACACCCAACATCCTCTCTCACTTTTCTCCCCAGGAAAGGAAAGCTGGACCATCATCAGGACCAGGAGGACCAAGGCGTGGCGCGTGGAGATTCGTGCTCGGAGCAACCACGGGTCCCACCTGGCAGCCGTAACGCTCGTCACGCACTGCTTTGACTACTCTGTCTCTGTTCCTCCGCGCTGCGGCAGTACATACATACAGCTGTTAAAAGCGGGGACAGACTTTACCCCCTCCGTGCCGAGTCAATGACATGTGGGGGTCCGCCGTCGCCCCACTTCTGAGTACACTGACTCGTGGGGACAGTACGGCTGCCAACGGGGCGACGCGGAGAGCAAGGCGGCCGCAGTGAGCTGCTGCTGCTGCTGCTGCTACTGTGGACACACACATTGGTAGTGGGATCGGGTTAGCGCGCGGACCCGCCATGCCAGTGAGCGAACAGTCCAAGTGCTTGTCCGGACCACGCGCTCTGGCTTCCACGCCAAGGCTCAGTCACCAGTAGCCACGTGTTCACCAGGCAGGAGATCCACATGTGGTTCTCGATGCACGTTTCAGTGATGAGAACGATTGTTAGCTTGGCTTGCACGACGCTAGTACTCACATTGACCTCCACGCCTCTGCCTCAACCTGCACGACGTGAGGTGAGATAATATACTCGCATTGACCTCCACTCCTCTGCCTCAACCAGCACGAGCACTTTTTAATGACCTTGTTTCATTACATGACTTGTTTCATCACATATTTGTTGATACGTGGCGAGAAAATCATCAAACTCGGCCAGCATACCCTATATATGTGGCTCGACAAGAGGGCCCTCGTACTCAAACTGTTGATCAAACACCGCCATATTAGCACCCCGTTCACTCTCGATGATCATGTTGATAACTCAAGCATTTCATGGCGCACCACATCTGATCTAGCGGCCATGAGAGAAGGATATCAGACAATAACAGCAAACCAGGCTTGGAGCTAGCACACGAAATACCTTGCTTCACATCTTTTCGGACACTCTCTTGTATCTTCGCATGCAAAGTGAGATTTTACCTCACCAACAAGTTACGAATTGTCTTTAGAAATGTCGACCAACAAGAATAGATGCCATCTCCCAGGTAGTACCCCTTGTCGTATCAGTGGTTATTGGTCTCATAGTTGCACTCTGGAGCTTGGCCATCAACAAGTCACTCAAACACCGAAGAGTATTGCAGCACGTTGATGTAATTGTGAGGCTCGACCATACCGAAAAAGAGTGCCAAATCCACATGTCAAAATTAATCTGCCACAATTTCAAGTACAACATTGCGCGTTCCAACATCACCTCCTTTATATATCCCCTCCCAAGCGAATGAAAAATTCTTCCATCTCTAGTGCATGCAAAGCAATTGATGTTTCTAAGCATCCTAGTAAATACTCTCGCTGCACATTATGCCATGAGTCGAGCTGTGCTAATAGAACATCTTTCTTCAGCTCGAAGTAGTCATTCTAGACCGACGCCGAAATGAAACCATATTGTTTGCTGGGTTTTGAGCAAAATAGTCATTGTATAGCAGCACATGACCCATTGTCCGGTGACTGTTCTTGTTTGCTTGCTGACCCGACTTCGATCTTCCACGTTTGGGACTACCTTCGAGCTCCTCTTTCGCAACTAATAGAACATCGAGGACCAACTGATTCTCTTCGTCATCGACTTTGAGGTTGGCATCCTCTTCCATCATTTGGTGAAACATGATCTCATTTTCGCTATACATAATCTATTCGACAACAATCAATCCACAATAAAACACTAAGAGAAAAATCAATAAAGAAGACTTGTTGACAAACGAGCGAACACCTTGCGTGCGGGGCAGGAGGGAGAAGTGGCGACACCGACATAACTAGCTATGGCGACGCGAAACGAGGACATGGAGGGCTGCGGCGAGTTGTCCTGTGTTGTCGTTGCGGACTCTCGACGGTGAGTTGGCAACGACAGAGGATGGCGGCGAGGGTGTGATTCGATGGCTAGAGAAAATGACGGACGAGGGAGGGGCCAAATGATATTGACAATGCCAGCTCCGTGCCTATGAGATTTGCCCGCCGGTCGGAGGCCGTGTCCGGACGTTGTCCGAAACCTCGGAATAGGCACCCCAAGTTTGGAGTTGGCCTCGGGGTTGCCGACCAAATTTTGACTCGACCCGGACTGATAGGAGGGTTGCCGCCGAGACTGATTTTTTGATCTAAACCTCTATTAAACTTTCGGGGGCAGTTTTGGGGTGTAAGGGGAGATGCTGTTAAACCCTAAACCACTAGTACAACACTCTTTGGGATCCATCCTAGTATCCTACTGGCAAAAATGTGACCCACATGTCAGAGGTAATATACTCACATTGACCTCCACGCCTCTGGCTCAACCTGCACGGCTTTCAAAGCACAGCTTACTCCAAAGCACTAGCCATTGCCATGGCCCGCATGTCAGCGCGCCGCAGAGGCCAGCCCGGTGGGACCCGCCACTCGCACGCACGTTTATCAACGCGGAAACCCCCATCGCAAGCGCGCCTTCTTCTCCTCCAAGCCCACCCCACCCCCAAACCACGCCGCGCCGCACTGAACAGTGCGACTCACTGAACTCCGTCCCATACCTCGGCTGCTACGACCGCCTCGCGTACTACCTCGCCTCGACAGTCCAATGGCCACGCGGCGCCCGGACGTGCTCCATCTCCTCGCCGCGCTGCTTCTCGCTGCTGCTGCGGCGGCACCCGCGGCGGCGACGCTGCACCCGGTGGACTACCTGGCGCTGCAGGCCGTCCGGCGCGCGCTCTCCGACCTGCCGGGCTCCGGCTTCTTCGACTCGTGGGACTTCACCGGCGACCCCTGCACGTTCGCGGGGGTCTCCTGCTCCGGCGACGGCCGCGTGGTCACGCTGGCGCTGGGCGACCCGCGGGCCGGCGCGCCAGGCCTCTCGGGCGCATTTCCCTCCGCGGCGCTCGCGCGTCTCGCCGCGCTCAGCTCCCTCTCGCTCGTCCCCGGCCGCGTCTCCGGGGGCCTCTCCCCCGCCGTCGCCGCGCTCCCCTCGCTCCGCTTCCTCGCCCTCTCCGGAAACTTCCTCTCCGGGAACCTCCCCGCCGCATTCTCCCCCGCGCTTCGCACTGTCGACCTCAGCAAGAACTCCTTTTCCGGCAGGATACCCTCCTCGCTGCTCCAAATCAGGAGCCTGCGGACGCTCGTCCTCTCCCACAACTCCCTGTCCGGCGAGATCCCAAGAACGGTGAGTGCGCCGCTGGTCCACCTCGACCTCAGGAACAACCGCCTATCAGGCGGCGTCCCGCCGCTCCCGGAGACGGTCGTGTACCTGAGCCTCGCGGGGAACAGGCTCTCCGGCCGCGTGGGCGGCGTGCTCCGGAGGCTGACGAGGCTGTCATTTCTTGACCTCGGCGGGAACTGGTTCTCCGGCGAGGTGCCCGGGGAGCTCTTCTCGTTCCGGATTGGCTACCTGCAGCTGCGCAAGAACGCCTTCTCCGGCGAGCTCCGGCCGACGGGGCGGGTGCAGTCGGGCGCCACGGTGGACCTCAGCCACAACGCGCTCACCGGGCGGGTGCCACGGGAGCTGGCGACGGCGGCCGCGGTCTATCTCAACGGAAACAAGTTCGCCGGCGAGCTGCCCGGGGAGATCGCGGCAGCGGCGGAGGGCGGGCGCATGCGGGTGCTCTTCCTGCAGGACAACTTCCTGACCGGCATCGGCATGCGCCGCGTGCCGTCCAGCGCAGCAGTGTGCGCGCACATGAATTGCGTCGCGCCGCCACAAGCGGTCGTCGCCGCGTGCCCATGCCAAGGGCGGCAGGGGGCGGCGCCGGCAGCCGGCGCAGTGCCGCGGGCGAAGGGATAAAAGGAAGGTTTAAGGCTTTTGGGGGTTTAGGCAGGTAATGGTGGTCTCATGGCTCATGAGACGGGTGAATAACAATTTTTGGTAAATACTTTTGTGATCTGTCGTTAGATAGACGGCCGTAATTTTGTGAGGAGTACACGTTGACGGTGGATCTGGTGTGGTTCTGTGACAGCGATTTATATAGAGAAACTTTGTGTAAAGAAATGCTTGGTTCTGCTATGGCTTCTCTGATGAAATGACCAACGATGTGTTGCTCACTGGTTTGAAATTGTTATGAATTGCATCTTGTATTCACTACTTGTAGCAATTATGCTGTTAAAATTTGTTAGCAGTTACTCTGTAAGTTTGCAACTTCAGCTCGCTTGATGACGTGAAACTTATGTGCACTGACTACAGAATTCATCTAGAAATTGGGCAACAAAGGATTTCATGTACTGTAGAATATATATGGATCTCCATATGGTTTCAGCTGGTTGACATACATTACAGGACTGAAGAATAATTCAGTTCACAAACCAGTAACTCGTGGGGTCATTGTTGCACAATGAGTTACTTCTTTGTTCAATTTCCTCGAACCGGAATGCGGTTAAACCTATGTGGGGGTCATTGAGCTCAAAATTGCACAATGAGCTCAAAATTGCACAATGAGCTCAATTTCACCAATTTCGCGGAAAAAAATTGTGAGCTCAATTTCACCAATTTTTAACCTAGCCGCGTATGGAGTATCAGTACACGCGTACATCCAAATCGAAATGCCTCCCACGAGGATACACAAGACAAAGAGAGGGGGAGAAAGAGAGAGAAAGAGGTAGAACTTACGTTGTTTCCGCGACAATCGACAAGAAGACTAGAAGATTGAGTCAAAGACAAAGTGTTGTCCTACATGATCTAGTCATCTCCTAAAACTACAACGTGCATGGACCATCACAGGAGCAAAGGGATTGGTTTTTATTGTACAGGCGGACGGAGCCCGACAGATCGTACCTGGACTTGGACGTTGGCGGATCAGCGAGGAGCCCGAGGGTGGAGAGGCCGGTACGGGGAGAGCCTCTAATGGAGAAGAGGGTAGGGAACTGCGAGCACCGCGAGCTCTGGGGGCTCCCCGCTGCAAGGACCTCCCGCGGCGTCGTGGCGTTCCGGCGGTCGGCGGGTTGCTCCGCTCCGGCGGCGGGGACGACTTGGAGATAGCCGGGAAGGGGGTGGACGATCCGATAGGCCCGTAGGAGGCGGCGGCGTGCTCTACCCAACGATCCGATTCCGATGCGCCGGCGAGGTGCCTGGTCCAGCGGCGGCGCAGGGGCGGCCGTCCTCTGCAGAGAGGTGCGGGTCGACCCTAGGTTCGATCGGATTAGATCCACATTGGACCTTATTTCTTGAGGGTCGGCCCGTTACCCTGTTGGTAACAATTCAGTCGTCCGGGTCACTGGCCGACCGACCGTGCATATGCGGTTCATATTGTGCAGTGCTTTTGATGTCGAATACTAGTTGTGAAATTCAGATGGTAAGTTGGAAGAACAAAAATAGAGAACATATGTTTTTCAGTAATGAGATTTGGCTTGGATCAGCAACGCTGAAGTTACTGCATACCCATTCGAGAATTTAGCTTCTTCAAGAAGTTAAAAAACACCTTTCCTTTTTCACTTGTTCTCCCCTCCTTTATCCTTTCCAAAATCACTTTGGGAACTGAAGAATAACTAGATTTTCTCATCGGAACTGAACTTTGCTTCTTCAGGAAGTTAAAGAACAGCCTTCCTTTTTCACTTGTTCTTCCCTCGTTTCTCCTTTCCAAAATCACTTTGGGAACTGAAGAACTCTCGTGAATGATCTGCCCTTTGTTACAGTCTCTCATAGTAACAGTCTACCATATCGGATTCTACTTGTCGATCTTACTTTCTGTCTGTTTCTGTGTGTTTTTCAGCCTTTAAACAAAGCTAGCTCCGAACAAAGTTACAGTCTCAATCCCTTGGGAAACCGAGAACTTTGGTATCATACCATGCTGGAATCCGGTTGTCAAAACGCTGCGACCATCTCTTCCATTGTCCGAAGCATCTTTTCCGCTTTCTGCATCATGACCTCAAATCTTTTGTTTGCTCACACAGCACTAGATGAGCAGAATGATGCTTGTATAGTTGTGTACACAAGAAGGCAGCAATTATACATGTCTTGGCATGTTCTGAAGAATCATGAAGGTTAAGAATCATGAAGGTTGTATGCAGGCATCATTGACAAACTCTTTTATCTGCTCCATCTTCTTCTTCCATGGAGTGTGCGTTAGGCCATCTCCAACGCGCCAACCCATTTCGTCCGAAACGGCCCGTTTCGCTCTGGATGGGTCGAAACCAGGGCCCAACGCGCCGACGCAAACGGACCGACGTCCGTTTTTTCGTCCGTTTCGACCCAAATCCGGCCCAAATTTGAGCCGGGTTTGCGTCGGCGCGGACAGGAAACGGAGCGACGCGGCGTCCATTCGCATCCGTCCACACCTGGGCTCGGCCCCACTTCGCAGTGACAGGAACCGCCCCCAGTCCTTCTTTTTATCCACTCGTGCGGTCCCCGCCGCCACCCCACTCCCATTTTCCACTACCGTCCCCATCTGCTCCCTCGCCGCCGGCACAAACCCTAGCCACTTCCGTCCCCATGGGCTTCTTCGGCCGGAAGACGAAGCACGACGCCGAGGCCAGGTCCTCCCGCCGCCGCGCGGCCCCGGCACGCTCCACGCCGGCTCCGTTCCAGCTTGCTCCGCCGGCGGTGGTGAACCGGCGGCGCGCGAGGTACCGGCCGTACCTCAACGGCACGACTTGCCAGACGCCATCCCTCTACCTGGCCGGACGTCCATCTCGCCGACGGATGGCATCTGAATCCGGAAAGGATTCCGGTGCCGCCCGTCCCGACGAGCGGCCGAGCGAGGGCGGAGGAGATCCAGCGTCGCCAGGCCCAGCTCCCGCCGAACCTCCGCGCCGACCCGGCGTTCTCGGCCAACAGTCCCTTCTGGGACAGTTGGTTCAAGGACGAGCACGACGTGCGGCGTAGGACGGCGTTCCTGTCCGTTCGGCCGCCGCCTCCACCACGCGGCTATGCTCCACCACCGCCTCCCCCACCAATGTGGGTGAAGGAGGAAGTGGAGGAGGAGGAGGAGGAGGAGCAGCGCGGCGAGCCCACCGAGGAGGAGGAGGAGGAGATCCTCAAAAAGGCGATGGAGGAGTCGCTACGCACCCACGCCGAGGAGGAGGGCCGGCGGTGTCCAGGGATGCATGACGTCCTGCTCCTGTCTGTGCTGGCAATGGACTTCCCCGCTGCCCCTGCTGCTTCTGCCGCCGCCGGAGCAGCCGCAGGAGTAGCCACCGACTCCCCCGGCAACGACGAGGATGCCACCGACCCATCTTTGGCCCCCACCGCCGTTCATTGACCTCTCCAACGACGACGACGACGAGGAGTAGGCCGGCGGCAGGCAGGGCAATAGCTAGGCCAGTAGCTAGGGCAGTAGCTACTTTTTTTTTTGTATAATTATGTAAACTGGCCGTTTGTGGCCCATCCCCTATCTATTAATCGAAAACGGCCCTTTCGGCCTGCTAATGAAAAAGAAAAAAGAAATAGGTCGGCCGCGTTGGGTGTACTACCCTCGGCCCTGACGTGGCCGGTGATTTCCTGTCCGTTTCACGACCCAAACGGAGCCAAAAATGGACAAAAAACCGGTCCGTTTGGATCGGCGCGTTGAAGATGGCCTTAGTATCGATCTACGCATGGACACATCAGATTAAAGATTTGTTAATATCCTGCAGATCGAGTGGGATGCAGCCGGCCAGGAGGAGCTAGGTGAATGTTGTGGCAGTGGTGCCATCTCTGAAGTCTGAAGGCTGTGAGCCTGCATATCTTTGCGTTACCGCTACGCATGGGCAGTGTGTGATTGCAAACAAGAACACTGGACTGAACTGACATGAATAACACCGTGCGTGCTTGTTCGGTTTCGTTTGTTTTCTTTTGCTCCGTGATGTGGAGTGGAAGCAGGCGAGCAGCGGTAGGCAGCTGCCAGTGGTTTTAGCCCACCGGGGTCCGTGTGTACGTGTGTTTAGGGGGAGGAAAGAAACAAGGGAGAACAGAATTTGGAGTCCTGGCAAACAAAACAAAGACAATGGGGTCTTACTGCCTTCTGAATTCCACACGCATATTCTCTGTCCCACACAGATACCCACAGGAAAAAAATATCACAGCCACCTAACCACAAAAACCTTTTTTTTTCTTTCTAAGGGAGAATTTTTTTGACATGCAATCTATTTCAGATATGCCAGAGTGGCATTTCGGAGTGTGATACTTCTGCATCGGCGTCGTTGGAACTTGGAAGGATTTGTGTTTAATAGTTGCGATCTTTCATATACTGAAGCAAAACAAAGAAAATATATTGAACATGCGCAAGTTTTTTATACTGTATTTGGACTCCATTTCGGTTTCGGATATACTTATCAACAAAATCTGATATTGATGTTTTAAAAAAGATTTAGAGTTGCATCTATACCTTTTATAAAGCAGAACCCCACTAAGTTATGATTTTCCTATCTCAACATACGAGCTATCCACATCATCCACTCTCTTAACCTATCAATTGTTCATATCATCTCCACTAATATTTATTAATCTTTATATGCAAAATCCACATCATCAATATTTTTAATTATTTAATTGTACATGCTAATAATGTTTAATATAAACATATTTTGTGTCGAATAAATTTAGTACCTCGACTATGACAAACTGAATTCTCCATATTCATAGAGCAAATTAATATATCATATTGTCATACTATTTTGTTTAAATATAAGTTTCTAAATAGATTTTCGCTACAATGCATAGGGTATAGAGACTATACACCATGCTACATGCCAACGCTTCAAATGTTGGTCCCGCTACTGAACAATATGCACGTCAACTAAGTGCGGATGGGACCTGTCATATCGGCACTGACAATTTCTGAAATATTACCACCATTTTGATATTGTTATGTTTTTTCTTCACGCTAAGTGAGACTGTTCATGTTCGGATCTTAAGAAGAAAACATAGCTCGTGTCATGGGCTAAAGGCCATTTTTCGGCATGTGTATGCTGGCCCAACTTGGTCAGTACATGGTAGTAGCATCGATGCATCATCAAAGAGAAGTAATTTACATGGTTTTTTTTTTACCATATACACTATTTCCTCCGTTCTATAATATAAACCTTTTTAGCTAGCCAAACTAGCTTGCTAAAAAAAGTTATACATTATGAAACCGAGGTAGTATTTCCTAACGGCTAACACTGACCGCATGATTCTATCCTTGGTTGGTTTATTCATATTTAGGATACTACGTGAGTGGATACTAGATATGTCATGTCCACCATGGCTAATTTGTATTCCTGTCATGTAGGATATTTACTTATGTAGAGGTAAGGTGTCAAGTGGAATCCCACCTTAGTCCCATTTGTAGTTCATTTGTAAATTTCTAGTGTAAATTTTTCCTCAAAAATTACACTACAAATTTTTATTTATACTACAAGTGGGACTAAGGTGGGATACCACTTGCATCTCAATGTAGAGGAGAGGCTAGGAAGAGATAGAGAATAGAACCAACACTCTTGCCGAGAGCCAGACTCCTCTTAAAAAAACATATGGGGGTGCTTGGTAGAACTATTTTTGGCTGTTGGTTTTTGGTTTAAACCCATACAAAAATACCTATAAATATGTGTTTGATTTTTGGTTTTGGGTTATATCATCATGTAACATTATACATTAAAAAACCAAAAGCCAAAAACACCTATTTAGGGAAAAACATCTATTTAGCTGTTTTTGTGGCTTATAAACCGAATTATAAAACGATAATAAGCCTAACCAAACATCCCCATTTAAAAGGCGTCATACGAAGAGTCAGATTTATTTGCTTTGTATCTTTTCCATTTAATGTTAATTCTTCATGTAAGAGATTTCATTTTATTATCGACTCTAGATGATGCGGAGGAACAAAAAATTCAAATGACCGACTTTACCTTGGCGGATGCCCGCAATTTCACCATTTTCTACCATACTTTATAGCACCAATAAACTATACATTCAATTTAACACTACTATATATAGACCATCGCTATATAAAGACAATGCAACAACTATAAAAACACTCTTCTATTTTTGCGCAAAAAAGTTACAAGGAGAATAACTAAATAAAAAAGTGAACGAACCTTTTAGTTATAGTTGTTAAGTAAAAGGAAAATAAGAAATGCGATGAGAAAAAGTCAAAAGATACAAAAATAGGAGAACACGAATATAAGAATAAAAAAAGGAAAATTAGAAAATACCGACTCTCGTCACGGGCCAAGCTCAAGAAAAGAGGAGTTGTACTATCCATACTGGAATATGATTTGATCCACCTTTGTCTCTTGGGCTCTTAGCTCGCAGTGTCGCACATCAAATTAACTGCTTGAGTAAAAATACTCTACTAGAAATTGAGATATTAATCTAGAGAGTCCAGTAACTACATCTGGCATAGAGGTGTAAATCGGTAGTGGATAATCCAAATCATCCAATACTCGTATTTGAGAAATTAAAAATGGATGTGGTAATATCATAATCAAATGAAAATAGAAATAGTTACGGTAAATATCCGGATTCTCTTGTAAATACAAATATAAATGTGGTATTTAATTCTGGAGTAAATATGGATATAAAAATAGATACTTGTATATCTATTCTAATAAAATTATATTACCTAATTTTAGTAATTCGAGCCTACTTTGCCAATTACCCAACCTGAAAATGCTAACAAAGTGGTAAAAATGTATTTGTGTGTGATTGAACTTGAAACTATTGTGTATTATATCACTATATTTACCGTTGTTCTATATTGATATCTTATTATACATTTTGTTTTTAGATAGAAGGCACAAAGTGCCCAGCTTTAAATTAATAAAGCCTGACAGGTTCGCAGGTCACTCACAAAAATACATAGTTTGAGGCTTACAAGGCCGTCGGCCTAATAGACACAGGTTCACACTGAACAAATGAAAGTTTCTGATTACAACGAAATAAGCTAGTAGACAAAGTAGCAGAAGAGGTAACTGCGACAGCAGCTGATCAACAAGATTGCGGACGATCAAGTAGCAGAAGTAGAGGAGGATCGTGTCTCGCGGTACAGGCCTTGCAGCTTAGTGATGAACTTGTCGATGGTTTTGTGGTCCTTATGCTTGTATAGGGGGCGCCACTACTGTAGTAAGAGACCAGATTTGAAAAAACAGTCAGCTGCATGGTTAGGGAAAACATGTTCAATAGAAAACTTGTTTCTGATATTCCACAAAGCCCAGCATTGTGCAGCAAAGAGGAGCCACACATGCTTCCTTGCTTTGTTATCGAGCGAAAGTAAAAGGGCCCAGAACTGATCAAAGTTCTGGGGGTTCCACTGAACCTCTAAAATAGACGGAACCCACTCCACAAAAGTTTTGCAAAGACACACTCAAAGAAAATATGATTCGAGTCCTCCCAAGAACCACACAAGGCACAAAACCCATCAGAAGGCCCCTGGCGCAGGGAGAGTTGGTCCCCAGCCGGGAGACGTCCTCTAGCCAGCAGCCACAAGAAATTTTTGATTTTATGGGGGAATTTGGCGGGCCAAACAAACTTAGGAACAAGGTGATCAGTTGTGTGCAAAATCTTGTGGTAAAGCGAGGCAACCGAAAAAGGCCAGAGGGCTCCAAAGACCAGGAAACGAGATCAGAGTCCAAGGAAGGAGCCACATTGTCAAGCTCCTCTAAGAGTTGGTGCCATTGCACCAAATCATCATCACTAAAGGTGTGGCGGAATGGGAGATGCCGGGCCACATCATCATGAGCATGATCAACTCGAATACCTGGGTTAGACGAGATAGCAAACAGGCGAGGGTATCTAGCACAAAGGGGGCTCTCCCCTATCCACCAGTCATGCCAAAGCTGAATTGTGGCTCCCGTGCCTAAATGAAACCTCGCTCCCAGTTTGAAGTAATGTTTTATCTTATGGATACTGTGCCAGAATTGGGATCCTCGCTCCGCCGTGGAAGAAAAGATGTTATTGGACCCTGGATATTTGGCTTTGATTAATCTTAACCACAAGGACGATGATTTTTGCTCCGTGAGGATTTTCCAAATCCATTTTGTCATCAGAGCTATGTTCATTATCTTGGTGTAGGTGATCCCTAGACTGCCCTGGTCTTTGGGTTTACAAACATCCTCCCAACAAACCATGTGGTATTTTCTGTTAGCACTAGCCCCTTCCTAGAAAAAACGGGACATGTGTAAACCAGCGAGCGTACCATCAGTCAGGAGGAAGAGGGTCATCATATGCATGGGAAGACTTTCCAAGGAGGAGTTGGTCAAGGTTAGCCGAGCTGCAGACGACATGAATCACCCTTGCCAAGGTTCATTCATGTGTCCCACCACTCCCACAATTGCTTCCCAATCAGTCATCGTAAGCCTACGGTCCGCCATGGGCAGACCAAGGTACGTAAACGGGAAAGCGCCAATTTTACAATTAAGCAGGTTTGCCACTCTGGCCTGATCCTGGATGGATGCTCCCATGACAATAACCTCGCTTTTCAGAAAGTTGATTTTGAGGCCACAGAGGATTTCGAAACACAAAAGGATAGCCTTTAAGTTAATCAGCTCCTGCTCAACATTTTGAAGGAGGATGATTGTATCATCAGCATACTGTAGGTGAGCCACCCCACCCGGAATTAGGTGAGGAACCACCCCATGGATATGACCCGCAGCACTTGCGGAGTCAAGCATTTTGGCTAATGAGTCTTCCATAAAGTTAAAAAGTATAGGGGAGCAAGGATCACCTTTCATGACTCCCCTCTTATTTCTGAAAAAGGGCCTATTTCCCCATTAATGGAAATAGCAGTTTGACCCCCTGAGACCAACTGCATCAGGCGGTGTACTGTCCCGGAGTCGAAACCCTTTCTACATAGCACTTCCCTAAGGAAATGCCAACTAACCCTGTCATAAGGCTTCTCAAAGTCCAGCTTGAGAATGACGGCATGAGTGTTATTAGTTTTCAGATCATGAATGATCACATGGAGGGCAAGGGCTCCTTTGTGGAGGAGACACCCTTTAATAAAGGCAGATTGCGTAGGTGCGATGATCCGATGCGCTACCGGGGCAAGGCGCATAGCATAGGCCTTAGAAATTAACTTGAAAATTACATTTATCAGAGCTATAGGTCTAAACTGTTTTGTAGAATCAGCCCTAGCTACTTTGGGGATGAGAGAAATAATGCCAAAGTTCAATCTCGACACATCCATCATGCCAAGCGCGAAGCCATTTAGAATGTACAGAACGAGATCTTTGACCACAGGCCAAAAGGCCTTATAAAAAGCAACCGGGAACCCATCTGGCCCCGGAGCCGTGTCAGTTTTGGTCTCCTTCAGAGGGCTAAATTTTCTTCTTCCGAAGCGCACTGTTCCGGCTCCTTTTACTTGGATTTGTTCGCCTTAGACTCCCCTCATCTCCTTTCTCTTATTATACATGAGTCTATTATTTCGTTATATTTATTTTAGTTTGAATTGAGAAAACAGCCGATCCACATCCGTATTTAAATAAAACCCGCCCCACATTCGTATTCAATGACTTCTGTATTTATATTCATTTTGAAAATATAAAAACGGATTAGGGAAGAAAACTATGCAATCCACATCTGAGCCGTTTCCACATTGAGAAAACATGGCCACAGAAATGGTTCACACATGGATTGGGATCTGTAATCAACACAGACACAGCGATCGAGCCTTTCCCATCCCCTAATTGTTCTCCATTTATTTCTAGCGCCGCGCGACAGGGGCAAGAATTCAATCGATCCCACCACTCGAACAGTCACAACTGAATGGCGCGACTGTTTGCATTCGCGACCGATCGCATCGCCCCACTGAACTTCCACACTACTAGTGTATTTAACAAGCAGATGTACAAGCACAACCTGCACAACCTTGAAGCAGGGAGAGGGGGAGACGCCATGGGTAAGGGTAAGCCTAGGGGGAAAGGGAACAATGGCAAGCGCATGGGAGATGACAAAGGAGACAAGGGCAAGCTTAGGGGAGACGGTGTCGTCCCTCCACCGGCGGCTCCGGTAGGGGCAGACGACCAAGGCAAGCAGGCGGATGAGGTGGCGGTGCTCAGGGCCGCCAATGCTAGGCTCATCGCGGAGTTGGTGGAGACGCGGGCGCGCCTACCTGCTGAGCACTCCCCAGTCGCCGACGACGCCGTGCAGCAGCAGGAAGATGTTGGTGATGTAGTGCTGCCTGACGACGTCGAGGAGCCACACCTTCACGGCGCCACCAAGGACGCCGCCGTTCAGGAGACGACGACTCTGGAGAAGGATGCAATTTCGGAGGAGGCGGACGTGGCCGCCCTGCCCCTGCCGGTGCTCATCGAGGTCTCCGATGACGTGTCTGTCGTGGTTGACGGGGAAGAATCCGTGGAAGAATCACCGGAGGAGGAGCCCAACTCCGGTAAATATAAATCCATGAAGGTCCTGTACGACTACGACGAGCAATCGCTGGAGAAACAGGGGAAGACAGCCGAGGTCCCCGCCGACGCTGACGTGGAGACAACGGAGGTCCACGTGGCCGCCGCCGGCTCCGAGGAGGACGCGTCCCTGCGCGCGCGCCTGGACGCCGCGGAGGCAGAGGCGAAGGCCGCGTCCGAGAGAGTCGCCGAGCTGGAAAAGCGACTCGGGGAGATGAACCTGCTTTCGGACCTCGAGACGGAGGGGACGATGAGCACCGAACTCGAACTGCCTGCCGCAGCGATACGTGATCTCGGGAAGAAACATAAGAAAAAGGCTCCAGCACGCCGTGCGGCGGAGCCGGAGAAGCCTGTGACAACTGCAGCGGCGACGCGCCATGGCGGGAAGCGGGAGGGAACGAGCGAGGCCGGACTGGAAGTTGATGCGGGCCAATCACACGGAGGGCGGCCCAGGAGGGCTGTGAAACCTAACACCCGCTATTCGTCTGAAGATTACATCATCTCCGGCGACGCGGCCAAGGTGGGACTCGGAAATCCCAGGGACGCGAGCTCCTAAGCGAATAATTTTCATCAGGTTCCAAAGTTCTGTCGCATTCTCAGTATACTGTCGCTCGTTGGGGCGTTCTGAAAATAAAATGTTTGGTTCATGGAGACGGAATTACATGCTCTTACATCGTGTTTGTCCCAGTTATTCAAGAGAAGCTGAGTCCCCTGCCTGCCCCCTCACATCGTGGTCGTGGGTTTGAAACTTCGAATACATGATTTTGGATTAAGTGTTGACCACATTTGATGCCATGTACTCCCTCTGTATCAAAATATAAGATGTTTTAACATTTCTATTTCCATTCATATGTAGACATGTTTTAGTGTAAGATTCATTTAAGCCTTATACTAAAACATGTCTAGATACGGATGAAAAGAGAAATGCTAAAACATCTTATATTTTGATACGGAGGGAGTATTAACTTGCTTACCACCGTTGTGACTACCAGCATAAATCGATAATTTCCAGATGATAAAGTATGATTGAGAATGGAATAAATCATGTTCTTGTGAGACCAGACGTACCGTGAAGTATTAAGAAGAGGTGTTGCCGTGGAGATTTCTAGCTCCAATGATTATGTTATTTTCTTACAAGAAAATCGAAAATCATATTTACCAGTATAAAAAAATTAGATGTAGCCAATGGTATATTCCATAAACGTGAAAATATCAATTCTAAATACTTTATAATCTGACCAACAGAAAAAGACAAATGTGGATCTAATTATGCATATTTTTAAAGCGCAATTTTTTTTCCAGATTGTGTCATTTTTGTGAAGCCCATAATACAAATAATTTTTAATTGCGGTTTTCCATGCTTGTAGGATATATCATTGGCTATGTACATTTTTTTTCTGAATTTCTCGAACCTATAAATATAATTTAAAAATATTTTAAAATGAATTGATCTCTAGAGCTTGGGAGACAAAGACACTTTTTGGAAGTGTTATGAATATATGCAATTGTCCAAAAAAAAAAAAAAAGATAAGTAGATCAAAAGTTTGTTTACTACAAGATAACTTGGTCCCAGAAAATCCAGATCCGTCATACGCAAATTTTAAAAAGGAGAAACTTAGTGCCAATAATACCTATCTCTATTAATTGTGGGCGATACGACAGATCTGCTCCGTATATTACATCATTCCAAGGCAGTTTCTCCTTTTATGGTATTATTGATTTTATTGTTTTATAGTTTTTGGTTTTGTCACATTTCACTTCCTTTTGTGTTTTGTTCCTTTTTACTATTTCTTGTGTTTCATCAATATGTATATTTTTTACCGTCATTGTAAAAAATGTTAACACGTTGCTCTTTGTCTCAATAGCTAGACATTATTTGGTACAAACAGTAAATTAGCACCACCGCCGAGATAGGTACCCAGAGACGGGGCACCACCGCAGTCGGGCTCGGATGCTGAACCGACTATTTAAGTGTTTTGTCATCTTTTATGTACTTTTTGTACCGTAAACCATTGAAGTTGAAAACATATGTACATCTTTGCAATTGTACCGAATTTTCATGCGATTACAAGACTTTTCGTTTAGAAGCTTTTTTAGCCAAGTTTTTGGCCCTGGTCTTGATCAAATCCTGGCTCCTCCACAACACCACTCACCGCCCCCAAACGCCGTGTTAGCGACACTTCTACTTGGCATATGGGCCGCCTCTGTTGTGCTGCAGCCTGCTCGGAAGCCAGACGAGGAGGTGTCCGATATATACCAATGGGACGCCTACGGGAACACTTGGCTTGGAACTGGACGGCTTCGGCCTCCATCGCTTCTGTCTTCCTCTTCCTCTCTTGTTGATCTTCTCCCTGCAATGGCCAGAACCTGGTGATCCATGGCTTGTAATCCCAATTTCTCAGAGGTTGATCCATGTGAGTAGAGTGTTGTTAACATTTGGTATTCAGAGCCGGTCAATTCTTCCGCGCAAAATTCTCAATTTCCAGCCAAAAAAAAATTCCTCACAATCCTCAAATTTGAGCAAACAAATTTCCACATTGGAGGGCTTCGATCCGTCATGTTCAACCATGTTGCGTGGATCAGCTTGGGCTGCCCGCCGAGATCAAGCGTTCGCGCCGGTGGAGGACCCGCAGCAGCGGCGCGGCGTCGAGTGGAGGGACCAGAGAACTAGTCGTCGCGTAGAGTTGGAGGAGAAGGCGGCGCAGCGTTAGGCCGATTTCACCGCCCTCATCCCGGCCATCGCGGTGCAGGTGGCAGCCGAGGTGTCGGCGGCCGTCGCAGCAGCGCTACGGACTACGTGCGTGGGGCACCATGAGGGCCTCATCCATGCGCCGACAACCACGTCCGCTCCAACGACATCCGTGGTGGACGACCACGACCTCAACGGGACGCTAGCAACTACGACCACCTTCAACGCCTCCGTCAAGCCCCCGGTCTCTACTGTGCTCAGCAACAACCCCGATATGGCCGCGTCTTACGGCGCCAACCTCGCTGCTACGACGCCCGCCACCTGTTCGACGCAATACCCAAGCCGCGCTGTCACAGTGTTGGTGCCAGCGCTCGCCCCCGCCGACGTCTCCTCCGCACCCGCAATTCGCGACTCAGCGTTTGAGGAGTCAGTGGACGAGAGGACAAGGCGCCTAAGGCATCGCATCCAGCTCGCCGAAGATAGGGCGAGGCGTGACCCTGTGTGGGCGGAGAAGATGGCGAGGCGTCATGCTGCTTTCCGTGACATGACACCATCGACCGCAGCACCAGCGATGGCGACCTCGACTTCTTCCGCATCCGCTTCCGTCCTCACTGCGTGTGCGGTGTGTGATGGCAACCTCGCTGCTCGCTCGCCCACAACGTGTTCGACGATTTGCCAAGGACGCGTCTCCGCCTCATCAGTGTGTTCATTCACCTCGCCCGCAACAACAACGTCGGCCAATAGCATTGGAGATGTTGTCCCCGAGCTTTCTGCACCTACGGCAAGTGATGAGGCCTTCGCCATCGACGCCACTGATGGTGTTGCACGAACGCCCACCATCTACTCGACGGACGGAGATGAAACCATGGCGTCGTGCCTGATTCCTTGGAGTGCACCTACATCCTCACCAACGCCTGAGGATGAGCATCTCTGCTGGCTTGTTCGAGCATGGAACGGCCACTCGTGCTCGTTGCTGCGAGGAATGTGGTGGATGATCATAGCTTCGTCAGTGGCACATCTGCGATGTCATTTACTCTGGCTGCAATTGTTGTCGACGACGGCCGTATCGCCAACATGTACGCTGTCCTGTTACCCTTCAAGCTGCTAGTGCCATTGTCCAAGAACAAGGAGACGTACCTGTCACCTCTACTTCCAAAATTCACCCAGGCCATGGTCGCATGGGGCTCATATGCGAATCAGCTTCACGCAACATGCAGTGGTATGTGTTCTGGTCTTGGCTGGGGTACAACTCATTCAGTTTGCTTGTTTCCATGGGACCCGGGAGAGAAACCAGTGGTATTGAGAGATTTCGTGCTTAACAGAGATATTCCTTGGGATGCATGTATTAAGAAATTGAATATAGATTCATCAGGCAGTTATGACCATCGTCAGAAGCCGGGACAATACATGGAGCATCTTGGTTCTTGTGCTCCTGCATTTTTTGCCGAGCAACATTACGTTGAGGAATTCCTGTTGGGATCTGTTGGTATTGTTCAAAACAATTCTCAACCACATCTTGAAGTTTTCGAGTCATGTCTCTGCAGCAAGCTTATGCTCGAAGGTGCTACACTTCAGGGTGTTAAATATTTCCCATGGAAAATTGCATGGTTTCTTGTGGTATACTCTCTTGGTTGTTCAGAGCAAGAAGGGAGTGGGAACCTCAGTGGCAAGTGTCGACAACATGGGGAAGGTGAGCCACGACCACTAGCGTGGCCATCGTTTGAGCATGATCAGGATGGGTGGCAGCAGGGACAACCACCACACCAACTACTATCCACATTTCTAGTCAATTTTGACTACTCCCTAGAAGCTTGGGTGGTCTGCTACATTGATGGAACTTGCGTGAGCAGCTTTGGAAGGTTGACTTATGCAGATGATAGTTTTGTGTACGGCTGTGAGATGACCAATGGGTTTCATCATAAGAAGCCATGGGATCCTGGAGGTATTCTTTCTCGTGCTTGGATTTCCCAATGGCAGGTGGTACTTGCTAACTGCAAGAGCAGACTAGGAGGGGTGCATTCAACGTTACAATGGTCACCACTCCAAGTTAATTGCCACTTTGCAAAGATGCATTTTGTGTTACTTACAGGAGCTCAAATGAATGAGGAAATCAATTGCGGGACATCTCTGAATTTGGTTGTTTATTGTCGAAACCCTGCTTTGAATCTGTACTATACAAGCTCTTGGAGACTGATGTTTGCTGGGTTTCTTCTACAGTATGGTCCTGAGGCTGGTGTTCTTTTGTTGCTATGCTCTGGTCATCCTGTAACCATACATTGTGCAGTACAAGGCTATACCAGCTACAGCACGTTCCTTGCCATTCTGAATGAGAGAGCAGTACAACAGCCTTATATATGCACAAGGGTCGTCATTGAAGCTGTTCAGTTACTCAACCGACAGAGTTCATCAAATCGTGCCACAGTGTGGAGAAACAGAACAGTCTTCTTTGATCATTGTGCTACTATAACAATAGTATGTTTCAGTCAGCTCCTGAAACTCAAAAGAAGCAGCGAAGAAGCAAATGGAAGGAGGAATGCTGCAGCTTCATCCTATTACCGCGGCCATTTCCCCGACCATGCTTACTACGTCCACAAAGCTTTTGCCGACCACGACTACTACCTCGACGTCATTCCTAACCAGGCGGACATCGGCCACAACTACTACATTGGCGTCTTCCTCGAGCAAGTATGCGTCGTCGGCTACCTCAACGTCGTCAAGGTCCACCTTGACTGCGGCATCTAGCGCGACCTCGGTGAATTCATAAAGCATCAAGTACCATGGGATCCAGGTGGTTCGACAAGGCACCGGCTTGAGGTCAAGCCGAAAATTAAAGGAGGGGGGAATGTTAGCGACACTTCTACCTGGCATATGGTCCGCCTCTGTTGGGCTGCAGCCTACTCGGAAGCTAGACGAGGAGGTGACCAATATATACCAATGGGACGCCTACGGGAACACTTGGCTTGGAACTGGACGGCTTCGGCCTCCATCGCTTCTGTCTTCCTCTTCCTCTCTTGTTGATCTTCTCCCTGTAATGGCCAGAACCCGGTGATCCATGGCTTGTAATCCCAATTTCTCAGAGATTGATCCATGTGAGTAGAGTGTTGTTAACACTCCCGAAGAGACGGTGGCGGAGGAGGCGGCCGCCGCTGCGTCAGCGACGGCGGGCGGCACAGGGGCAGCGGCAGAGGGCGCAGAAGCGAGGGGAGCGATGGCGCTGGAGGAGGGACGGTGGATGGGGTCGGCGAGTAGGCGTGAGCGGAGAGCCCTCGCCAGGGAGGCGCCTCTCCACATGGAGGCGGCGGCGAATGACGAGAACGAACGCGGCAGGAAAGATCGGGGGATGGTAGTTTGATGATATTTTTTGGAGAACCTTGATTATTTGGCTTCTGACAGGCCGGGCCCGCATGCGAAGGCGATTAGTGCTCTTGTTATGGGAGAAATATTTTATGGGATCTGGTCCACAACTTGATCAGCATGGACCGACTCTAAAGATTGACGCGTGGCACCGTGACGTGAATCTCAAATCACGCCGTATCGCTCCTTGTCGGGGATATAACCCCGGGTACCCCAGAGTTGATAGTTTGACAAAATGATAGAAGGAAGAGCAAATAAATATATATGAAATAAAGAAGAAGCAGAAAAAAACCAGCCTGGGCCGACTTCTCCTTAACCCGGCCGGCCGACATACAGCTTACCCGGGTGGGCCGAATTTGCTTGATCCGGGTGGGCCGGCATTGCCTGATCCGGGTCGGCCGGCATTGCCTGATCCGGGTCGGGCTGAAATTGTCTTACCCGGTCGGGCCGGATTCCCCGTCACTCCGGCACCGGCCCACCTCCCGCCGGATTGCATTTTTCGACATCCCAGCATCCCGGATTTGCCTCGGCCCACCCTGGCGTTTCTTCCCTCGGGCCGACATCCACCTCGGCGGCACTTCCTCCCCCCGGCATTCCCATGGGCGGGCTTCTCCCACCAAGCCGATATCGGCCCAACTGGTTTCTCCCCGACTCGGTACTCCTCCCGGCCCATCCGGCATCCTACGCCTCCGGCCGGGCCGGCATCCAGGCAGCGAGGCCGGCACCGCTCCTACGTAAACAATTCCACCGATCGATGCTTCAGACAGATTCGATCGCCCCCGGGATAGGATCCTACCAGGCCGGCATACCCCCATCTCGCTATGCCGGCATCCAGGCAGCTTTGCCGGATCATGTCCCTGCCGGAACCAGGCCATCGCATGATCGATTGGCTCTGGCTGGACAACTTCTACCGGCTTGCCAGGCCAGGTAGTTGCTCACACGCCGGCATCTCCACCTCCACAACGGGACGAGACAAGCAGCAAGCCGGGTTTCCGTATACGTCAACGACATGTGCCAGAGCAGCTACTGCTTCCCAGAAGATAAGATCAAAGGACAAGCTGACAAGGACGCATACAGGCGACCCATGCTCTGCGAGGCAGCAGCGCACACCATGACGCCTCGACAATGTAGACAAGACCCCAATAGTCAATTCCAGTAATAGTGCTGTATAGTGTACTGGATAGTGTCATGTACAGTGTTTCTTGTCCCCTGTGCTGCCTATATAAGGAGCACCAGGTGAAACACTCTGGGGGACGGCCGACGAGGATCCATTTGCTCTCTGCTCACACATAGAAGCTCTCTTCTCTCACACTCCTCTAGCTAGGCTCATATTATTTCTTCAAGGCATAGTTCTAGCTCTGGCAGACCTAAACATACAGCTCAAGGAGCACCATTGTAACCCGGTTTAGTATACGAATACAGTCAGACAAGGAGTAGGGGCTTTACCTCCTCACGAGGGCCCCGAACCTGGGTAAAACCTGTGTGTTCATCTTTCTGTGTGCGTATTCCTACGCATAATCTCTCCCCGAATCCTCTAGCGTCCATCGGCCCCATCTTTAGCTTATCTATGGCATCTGTCCGTGCACCACCACGACACTCCTATTCTCGTACGTACGTCCAGCGTATGGATCCCATCCCATACGGATATGATACTAGCCTCTCCGTTTATTTCCTCTCGCGATCTTGCATCCGACGGCGCGGCCGACTCCACGCACAAAGCGGCTGCCAACGAGCGCCGCCAACTTGGTCTGGCAAGGATTCGCGACGCCAAACGACGAGACGATATGCGAGACTAGCAGCCTGCAAACCGACGCCGGTGAAGGCCGTGGATGCAAGCAGCAATCTGACAACCGTTGGTGCCCCTAAATCCTGAACACTTGATGATGCAGCACAAGAAGAAATAAGGAAACTGTTTGTGCTTCCTGTAGAATTTCTGGTGTTACCCGTACGGCCGTACCCACCGTCGTACAATCCTTGTGCATTGCATACAACACAACGACCTTCTTCAAGCTTGAACCCACTGTCTCTGAATTTGCATCGCGGGGAATTTGCACCTCGTCGGCGGCGCTCGTTCTAACCCACCGTACGTGTCCTCCTCAGCGTTGGGCGTAGCTTCGGCCGAGAGCTGGCGCCGCCGCGCCGCCGGAGTTCTTGCATCTCCTTGTCCGTGTTTATTTCCTACCGCACCTCGTTGACATCCACTGTGCCCTCCTCAGCGACGGGCGTTGCTTCGGCGCCGCCGGAGTTGGGACGATTGAGTCGAGGTGTTACCGGCGCCGCGCCGCAAGAGATTAGGCGATTTAGAAAAAAAACTGCAGAGGAAGCTAAACGTATACATATACCAATATCTACGCTAATCAAAACGTTGGTCAAGAGACAAGTAGTCATACAGGATTCAGTCTAACAAGTTAACCTGGGTTGTGTGCTTTAAGATCAGTGAAGCCACGCGTCGTTCTCTGGAGTAGGTCCACGCTGATGAGGTCGTGGACCAGGTCCCATAAAAATTTTCTCCCTTGTTATGCTTTGACTTGACCCGGATGGAGGTCGAGCCGAACCAGAGGAGAAGCAAGTACAGTAGGTGCCGCGAAGGAGAATGAGCGAGCGGCGGCGGCCGGCGGGACATCCCGTTCGTGATGTCGACTAGTTGCACTAAAGATTCATCATCTATGACCACCCGTTCGTGAAGTGGTATACACTCGTGACCCGCATCTTTTCCAATCCGTATTATCTCTACTACTTATATAAGAGTGAACTTGAATTATTCTATATCCACTTTGGAATCCGAAATACTTACTTTTGCACTCCTATCTTTAGGTTTTTACATAATGGAAGACCTTTTTGCCTTCGTCTTCAGGCACCCACTGATGGAAAGCTAATTGAGATAAGGTATGCTTCTTATTTGATGGAATATTAGTTTTCTCTGTGTTTGATGGAATATTGCAATGAGATAACACTGTGAAGTGTAGATCCCTATGTGTGTACATGTCATCTTGCCAGTTGCGAGAAAAAAATGGTTTCTTACTTTCCTGTAGGTGCGAGTCTTGTATTTTTTTCATACACGTTTCTCTGTTGTCTACGGTTTAATGTTGTGGAAATGCATTATTTGTTAAGGCTTGGGAGTTATAACATCAGAGTATTTTTGTAGAAACTGGTGCGCTCTGCTCGATGGATTTGTTGTTTGATGTGGCTTTGTTCAACTTCAGGTCATTTACAAATTACAACAGAGTCTGTCCAGAGCTGTGGGTTCCGATTTGTTAACATGAGTAATGTTGAGGAAGGTGACACAACCGTGTGGGTTCCGATTTGTTACCATGAGTAATGTTGAGGAAGGTGACACAGCCATGAACTATTCCTTTCGTTTTCTTTCCTCAGTCAAAGACACTAGAGAACTTAAAGAAATATTGTGTTGTTAGTTTCCCTGCAGGTTAGTCCCCTTTCTCCTGTCTAAAAAAGCTACTTGTCTATCTGAACTATTCACACGATGTTGTAAACCTTTCATCCTCTTTTGTCCTTATACAAGTAAAAATGACGAATTGTCCTTATGTACCAGGATGTTTATGTACCATATCAGTCAGCGGTAATTGAATCTACCCTGCCGCATAATCCAATAATGTAAAGAAAGGTCAAGTCTTCACAGAAATGCTCAGTAATTGCTTGGATCGGTGTCTGAAACTTGGATATTCATGACATGCGAGGTTATTTTTGACCACCCATGGAGACCGACATCTATTCCAAGTTCTTCATGTGTTCCATCCCTCATGACAATGTTCTTATTTGGGGCATCACGTTTTTTGGTACTACACTACTGACAAGGAAAGAAAGGTTACTTTTGCTCTTGCATGAAGTTTTATTCGTAATTCCTCACCAACATGGGTAGAGCTGTAAAGGTCCCTAGCTGTAAGATTTTACCAGCTTTATTAGATTTTATTGTATAAATATAAATACTGGATTTGTTTATTTCGATATAGCCCGTATATAAACTCTGTTGTCTTCGTAATCCAATTTCACCGGTGTATTTTAACGCTTCCAGTTTAGGAATACCACACCAGTGAGCTTCTGTGAAAATAAGCATGATATCTCTGTTTTGTTTCATGCAAAGATCAGTATCCGGTTCGTCTCAAGAAATGTCACGACCGAATCTTGAATTCATTGGATGTCCGATAGCATGTAGTCTAACTTATAAGACTTTTGTCATCAATGTGTACAAATACATTAATCAGATTGGTGGAATGAAAATTAATATCATCACTATATTTCCATTGAAAATTATGCCATAGTTCTCTAAGAAGGCAAATGCAACAAAAGCATAAAACCCAAATTCCCTTAAACCCTCTAAACTTCTCCCCCATTGGCATCGATTGCCGAAATGGGAAAAAATTTAGAGAGCCAACATAATATGAGTTCCTCCATAAAGGTGAAGACAATCCCTTTTAACGAATAATTAGAGGAAATCAAACTATATTGAGGATCAAAAGATTGCAAAAGGATGAACTCATTCTAGACATCTCCACAAAGGAGAAAAGCAAACAAAAAGAACCATTCTAGACATCTCCACAAGCGAGAGTTCTAAATAAAAACGGAGAAGCTCCCCAATGTTCATGCACTATTGAGGAGTGCACAAATATGGCATCCTCGCTCCCCCAAAATCATTTAGAACACGCAACAAGTGCAAGAGTGCATAATGCAAAAGTAAATCATAGCACTTGCATCAAAGATGTGGTTGAGCCAAAAGGAGATACCAATTTTCAGAAATTCAACATAAGATAGGCCCAACCAAGACAAAAAGAAGATCTTTAAAAAGGTATGTTCACAAGCTTAGGGATATCAATTGGAAACTAAAACCAATTGAAAATGCCAAAAGCTAGTGAGGGCATTTAGTCAATAAAAATCAACATGCTCACCATGGTAAGCATGAAGTAGAAGATCCTCAACAAATACATGAGTGTTCAAAGATACCAATAAACAAAGAGACAAGCACTCATGAGATAAGATGGGAGCCACCAAAGAATTATAGATAAAAGCAAGGTAGCTCAAAAGAAATAGGATACCAACTAAAAGGTGACCTCTCTCATATGTATAGGTTTCTAAGTAGACAAATCATTGACGATATACATCCACAAAGAAACTTGCACATATGAAATGGTTAGAGAAGAAGAGGACAAGGTATCCAAAAGGAAGTCATAAATATACAAAAGAGATTATTGCATAAAGCATAGCACATAGCTCAAATTTATCTCATTGTATATAAATGAACTTCAAACATATCAAAGACATCACACATATCACTAAGGGAACAAGAGATAGTGGAGATGCTTTGAGATAGGCAACAAGTATCACAAAGAAATAATATCAATTGAAGAAAAGGTTTTTGCAAATTCATCACACATATCACAAAGATATATTAAGTGAAGGAAATGGGCCAAAACCACAACAATTGCATATAAAAGCTTTCAAGCCAAGAGGCAACCTACACAAGGTTGGATACTAAAAAGGTATGCATGGGATAGATACTTGTTACCGAGATGGCATAGGTGACGAAGAAGATGAGAGTTTGTTTATCATCAAAGCTTGACTCCTTTAATCACATGGTGAGAACACCTTCCTTATGAATGAGACAAGCATCCAATGCATCTCCATTGTACCTAAAACAAAATTAGAGTACAAAATGGTTCGCAAACTCATTGGGTCCCATAGTAGTTAGATAAACTACAATACATAGGAAACACTCCACATAAATATGTGCATATAGATATGAAATTGAATTTCATGCACATCTTAGCCGATTTAGGATTCGGTGGAGTATACCCTATATATTGGATCAAGAAAGACTAGCATGCCATAAAATATATATACTAGTAAAAGGATATACATACAAGGTCTTTCAAGAACCAAACGAGATACAATTTGGACAAAAACACCAAGTAAACCAAGAAGAGAGCACACAAAGATGTGACACAAAAAGGTTTTCCAAATTATATCAAAATCCAAAATAACACATGATTGATTCCAAAACACATCAACACATGAAGTGTGATATCAAAAGGAATCAAATCAAAACAACACATGAGAGATAAGACACCAATTGAAAATAAGATACCAACTAGGAGAAAAGATACCAAGAAGAGAACAATACTTGACCGAAATCAAGTAAAGTAAAATAAGGAAATAAGGTATCAAGACTCCCACAATAAATATCAATTGGAACAAATATCTATGGAGGAGATATTAAATTCCAATTAATATCAATTGAAGGTACCAAAACAAAAGATAAAGAATCAAAAGCCAATTGAAAGGATCAAATATTGATAGATAGACTAGTGTTCTAAATAAAAGGGATGCTCCCCCAAGATTCAGGCATTATCTTAGATATTTGCATTTGAATACAAAATGCACGCACAAGGGATCATTACTCTCCATTTTTATTTACAACACTAAACACTACCGATTGAAAAATAGGATCCTTGCAAGAGACAAAAAAGGCAATAAATAGGGCAATTTAATGCAAGAGCCAAAGTGAAGATGATCTACAAAATCCACCACAATTACTAGTATCACTTGTCATGGACAAGGAGTAGATAGAGATATTTGTCGGCGGTATATAGGAATGATGTTCAAGACCAACTTCACAACAAACAAGCAAATGGCGAGAGATAAGAGTTCAAAACACCATATTTTGAAAAAAGTTTGTTGGTAGTTTCAACTATTCGAACCAACCGGCAAAGCCATAGTTAGAATAAAATGAAACAAATGGTTTCTCACATAATATATGGAAATGCATATTAGATAAAAACCACCCCAAGCAAACACACACAAACAAGAGCCAAAAGACAACCACAAAGAAAAATGGAACTTGTTCGAGCAAACATGCCACATAGGAATGAGATAATTCATAATATCAATTCAAAGTGGCAAACCTCAAATGTTCACATTTTTATGAAATTGTAATATGCACATAGCTTATTACTCCCCCATAATGTGATAAATCATTTTATCTAAGCAAGAGGCAAATAAAACCAACTAGAGAAATTAATGGACTTTGTAGAATTTGAATTTCCCATGAATATGACATACCACATAGTGACTAGATAATATTGAAATATCAATACTAGGTGGTGTGCCTCATGTACACACATTTTTAGGTTTGTGAATTGCACAAAGCATATCACTCCCCCAAAATGGGATAGTCCATTAATATCTCAAAGAGCCAAATGAAATCCACACAAGATTCAATAAAGCTCAACACACAAGATACACATACATGATACACAACTATCATACACAACCTTGAATAACAAGACAAGTAGGAAAGAAGCATATCATATACAAGCACATGCTAGGAACAAAACTAACACACGGAAGGGAGCAAGCAACTTTTAATGTATATATGAATTAAATACATGTTACCGCAAGGAGGAGCATTTGGTATGAGATAGATATGTGATAATACAATTGACTTGGCTTGATGAAATAAAACCATGAAGATCCCTTAATTCTTCAAGAGTATCCAAGTCTCCAATGTCCTCCACCACAACCTATTGATCAAGTTTGAGCTTGTTGGTCCCCAACCAAGTTGGGTCCTAAGAGGTTAGTCACAATAGGCTTGGGAACCCAAATGGTTCTTTTCTTGACACCACTTTGAGTCCCCACATATTTGGCAAACACATTGCCAACTCTATCCTTCTCAAGAGAATAAACATCATCAACTATGATAGGGTTGGATGAGGTACCGTTAGTGCATGAAGAAGCAAAATGAACTTTGCCACGGCAAAGGTAGCAACACCGACTCTTCTTCTTCTTAGTAGGCTCCTCAACTTGAGGGGCATTGACTTGAGTCTTCTTAGGAGGTGGCCTTTATTCAACTCGTGGTGCACCATGAGATTGAACAAGAGGCCGCTTCCCTAGTTGCTTCTCACTAAGAGGCTTCTTCTTCAAAGGGCAATCCCGAACGTGATGCCCTTCAAGCTTGCACTTGAAGCAAATGATCTTGGCCGGATTCTTGACTTGAACTTGACTCTTCTTCTTCTTCTCAACCTTGGACTTGTTCTTGATGTTGGAGTTGAATCCAGGTCCACTCTTTTCATTAGGGGATTGTTGCACACTCAACATATTGTCAAGTGCACACTTCCCTTCATGACGCTTTTCCAAGTCATTCTTCAAAGAAGTGACTTGGGCCTTGAGGTCTTTTATTTCCTCTACATGGTTAGTGGCAACAAAAGCACTAGAGGAAGTAGAGGCTTCATTGTTATGACAACAAGGTGTTGCGATTAAAATGCGTCACACAAACACGTCCTCGTGTACCCGCGGTGCCGGGGGAGATACTCCGCAACTCACCCCGCGGGAGACCGAATCACAGCGCGATACGCAAGACAGTGACTCGGTTCTTTTTGAACCAGATGCCCCAGATCCTCGGGAGGGACCCCGTCGGAGGATGCCGGCGAAGATTGGCTGAGTTAAGCCGGATTGTACCGCTCTCAACTCGATTGTCGATATTCGTCGAACTCTCGTGAAGTCGCCAAACAACGGAAGCAGAAACAAGGGTTGAGGGTAAAAAGTAGGGTTTGGTATTGATTGTCGATTGTTTGCTTAGCTTCAATCGGCCGTCACCCCCTACATATATATAGTGGGGCGGTTGGACTTTCCGTTACAAGCAATTGTACTTCTACACGGATTACAACTCATAGCATAGGTTGGTTCCTATTTCTAAACTAGGCAAGTTTCCGGTCGGCGTCGTGTTGAATTCAAACTGCAAGTGCTGTCTCCGGTTCTCTTTGGAAACTTGCCCTCCGGATTGTTCTCAAACTCCTTCTAAGGCCACCGACTTCCGTTTTGGGCTTTGCAAGATCACCTCGCGTTTGGCTTCTCTGGCATCTTCTGGAATTTTCAGGATGTTCCGAGTCGAACCTGCACTGGGTCTCGACCAAACTGAGTTCTGGCCGAACCGGGATATTCCTGCCGGGTCGTCATTCCGAGCCTCCTGAGTTTCCCATTTCCTTCTGAGTGATCTTGGACCTATGACCCGGTTTCTGATAAAACCGGGTTAACTCCCGTCGGGTTGGCTCCTGCTAGATCCCACCGAGTCGCCATCGCCTCCGAGTAAGCTTGATCCGGGACCTGCCACGGGTAAAACCGGGTTAACTTTCATCGGATTGCCTCCTTCTGGATCCCACCGAGTCACCATCGCCTCCGAGTAAGCTTGATCCAGGACCTGCCCAAAACGGGTGATAACACATGCCCCCCTGTTTTCTAGTAAAGCTTGCATACTAGAAAATACTCGATGTAGAAGATTTGTCCAAGGGCGATGCTTAAGCTCATCGGCCATATGTGCGGCTTACACAGTTTGCCACACGCTAGGGTGGAATTTCTTCAAGTACTTCCCATTGATAGCTCGAGGCAATAGGCTACCCTCCAATGTCTCCACCAGATACGAGTTGCCGGGTACAATCCTTATGACTCGGAACGGCCCTTCCCAACTCGGTGACCATTTACCGAATTTTCGGCTTTTTGAACCGATTGGCAATATAACTTTCCAGACCAAATCACCGAGTTGAAAGTCCTTGATCCGAACTCTCTTGTTGTAAAATCTTGCTACCCGCAACTTCTCCATCTCGATGTCCTTCAGTGCCTTGATACGTTTGTCGGCTACTTCGTCGATGTTGTCCATCATCAAATTATGATAATCCTCAGCCGACAAATCATTTTGCTTAGCAAACCTCAAAGCAGCCAGATTTACTTCTATCGGTAGAACGGCTTCTTGTCCATAAACTAACTCGAAAGGAGTTACCTTGGTTGCACCATGCCTTGAGATCCGGTAAGCCCACAATGCCTCGGACAGTACCTCATGCCACCTCCTCGGGTAGTCCTGTACTTTCTTCTTGATCAATTTCATCAAAATTTTGTTGCTTGACTTGGCTTGTCCATTGGCTTGAGCGTAATACGGAGATGAACTGAGCATCTTGATCCCGAGTGATTCGGCAAACTGTTTCACCTCCTTGGCCATGAAGGAAGTACCTTGATCCGTAGTGAGAGTCTGCGGAATACCGAATCTGTGAATAATATGCTCCGTAATAAATTGAATTACCTCTTTGTGGGTCATATTCCGGAGGGGTACTGCTTCGGACCACTTGATAATCAGTAGCAACCAACACGAACCGATGCCCTTTGGATGAAGCCGGGTTAATCATGCCAATGAAATCCAATGCCCATCCTCGAAAAGGCCACGGCTTTATTACCGGGTTAAGAAGTGAAGCCGGTACTAACTGAATATCTCCGAATCTCTGGCACGCTTCGCATCCCTTGTAGTATCGGAAGCAGTCATTGATCATCGTCGGCCAATAGAATCCGGCTCGTCTGAGCATCCACTTCATCTTGTGAGCCGACTGATGTGTCCCGCATAAACCATCATGAACCTCTCCCATGGCAACCCGAGATTGATCTTCATCCAAGCATTTAAGAAGAAGACCATCAGCTGTTCGGCGATATAACTCGTCATCTATCAAAGTATATTTGAAAGCAAGCCGCCGAATAGCCCTTTCTGTTCTCTGACTCGGATTCTTCAGATAATCAACAATGGGTATTCTCCAATCAGCTAACCGAGTCTCGCCAGGTTCTTCTGGAGCCGAATTAGATAACTTGGCTTTCCCTCCATCTCCCGAGTTAGATGACTTGGCCTTTCCTCCAGCTTCCGAGTCATTGGCGTTAGCTAGCATCGGCCTTTCTGCTGTGAAGAATATTCCTCTACTAACATGATAACTGGATGCCTGCTGTGCCAATTCGTTTGCGAGCCAGTTGTCCTGCCTGGAAACATGAGATATAGAGAAGTAATCCAAAGTTGATATGACATCCAGGCACCTATCGAGATATGCGTTGAGTGATCCACTATTGCATTGGAAGATCTTGGCCACTTGCTGGACAATAAGCAGCGAATCGCCATATGCCTCGACATGAGTTACCCCTGCATCTTTTAAAATTTCTAACCCGAATAGAAGAGCTTCATATTCGGCTTCATTGTTAGTGCAAAAATAATCAAGACGACAAGAGGCTTCAAAGATAGTACCGTGGGGTGAAATATACACAATGCCGACTCCCCGTCCACTACTGCAAACTAAGCCATCAAAATAAAGTTTCCACGGTACAGCCGACACAGCATGTATGTCGGCTTGTTGTTCTAGATTAATCCGATGTTCAACAATGAAATCGGCTACGACCTGGCCTTTTATAGATTTGAGAGATTCATAAGCCAAATCATACTCAATTAACCCATATGCCTACTTGCCGATTCGTCCACTGAGAATCGGCCTATGTATCATGTGTTTGATGACATCGGTTTGACTAAAAACTTTGCACTCACTAGATAAAAGATAATGGCGCAATTTGGTGCAAGAAAAGTAAAGAGACAGGCACAACCTCTCCACAAAGCTGTACCTTGACTCGGCATCCAGCAGCCGCCGGGTTAGGTATGTGATGACATACTCCTGTCCTTCAGCCTCTTGAGTCAGAACTGCTCCAATCACCTTTTCCTCGGCAGCGATGTAGAGTCGGAACGGTAGTCCGTGACTCGGTTTCCTCAGAACCGGAGGTTTAGACAAGCAAGCCTTTATCCGGTCAAATGCTTCTTGCTGTTTTTCCCCCCAGGTGAACTCGTCATCGTTCTTGAGCCGAAGGATCTGAGTGAACGCATCAACTTTTCCAGACAAGTTAGTAATAAATCTTCTCAAATAATTTACCTTGCCTAGGAATTTCTGCATGCCCTTTTTACAACTCGGCGCCTGCATTTTCTGGATAGCCTTGATCTTGGCTGAATCAATTTCTATGCCGGATTCATGTATGATAAAACCGAGAAACTTCCCAGCCGACACACCAAAGGCACACTTCAACGGATTCATCTTGAGCCCATACCTCCTCATCCTTTCAAACGCAAGTCGTAAATCGGCCAAGTGATTTAACTCGCCGTCCGATTTAACAACCACGTCGTCAATGTATACTTCCAGGATGACTCCAAGAAGATCGTGAAATATCAAGTTCATCGCTCTCTGATATGTGGCTCCGGCATTCTTCAACCCGAAAGTCATTACCGTCCACTCGAATAAACCGACGAACCCGGGGCAGCGGAACGCTGTTTTGGCCGAGTCTTCTTCAGCCATGAATATCTGATTGTACCCCGCATTTCCGTCAAGAAAGCTGATGACTCGGTGTCCTGAGGCGTCATTGATGAGCATGTCGGCTATTGGCATAGGATATTCATCTTTAGGTGTAGCTCGGTTTAGATCTCAGAAATCTATGCAGGCCCTGATCTTACCGGATCCTTTCTTCTCGACCGGCACAATGTTAGAAATCCACTCGGCATACTTGCAAGGCCGGATAAAATTGGCTTTTAGAAGCCGGCCGATCTCCTCCTTGATCCGGTCGTATATTGCCGGGTTGAATTTACGAGTCGGTTGCTTATATGGTCTGAAACCGGCCTTTATCGGTAACCGATGCTCGACGAGCTCTCGGCTTAACCCGGGCATCTCGTGGTACTCCCAAGCAAAGCAGTCCACGTACTTCTTCACTAGCGCGATTAACTCGGATTTATAATCGGCTTCTAGATTCTGGCTTACAAATGTCGGCCTAGGAACAGCGCCATCCCCGATATCCACCTCTTCGAGTGGGGTCGGCCGACGTAAAACCTTGTCCCAACTTGTCCATGTCGTCTGGTTCTTCAGTTGCTTCACACATATCGTTCCTCTCTGCCTGATACTTGTCCAGACGCTTCTGCAGCCACTCGTTGTTGTTGGGATCCATTTACTTGAGACGCAGCCGATTGCTTCCAACCGGCTTTAAGGATACTGACATGAATCCGTCCCTGGTAGCACTCAGGAAGTCGAACTCGGATAGATCACGCCCCGATAGACATGTAGCATTTGAGTGTTGCCAATCAACAATGGACTCGGCTAAAGCAATACATGCCGAGTTATCAGCGTGAACAACTTCAATCTCGTCGTCGATCCATTGTACGAGTTGCTGGTGCATGGTTGATGGCACACACTGATTCGCGTGGAGCTAATCTCGTCCGAGTAACACGTTTTAGTTCCCTTGCACCTCGGCAACGAAGAACGCAGTAGCCAAAGTCTTGCTTCCCACTGTGAGTTCCAGACTAATAACTCCTTTGGCTTCTACTCCTTCTCCTCCTTCGAACCCGTTCAATACCATGTTCGTCTTCGTGAGGTCATCATCATCTAATTGTAATTTCTTGAAGAAAGGATCACAGCGCGATACGCAAGACAGTGACTCGGTTCTTTTTGAACCAGATGCCCCAGATCCTCGGGAGGGACCCCGCCGGAGGATGCCGGCGACGATTGGCTGAGTTAAGCCGGATTGGACCGCTCTCAACTCGATTGTCGATATTCGTCGAACTCTCGCGAAGTCGCCGAACAACGGAAGCAGAAACAAGGGTTGAGGGTAAAAAGTAGGGTTTGGTATTGATTGTCGATTGTTTGCTTAGCTTCAATCGGCCGTCACCCCCTACATATATATAGTGGGGCGGTTGGACTTTCCGTTACAAGCAATTGTATTTCTACACGGATTACAACTCATAGCATAGGTTGTTTCTATTCTAAACTAGGCAAGTTTCCGGCCGGCGTCGTGTTGAATTCAAACTGCAAGTGCTGTCTCCGGTTCTCTTTGGAAACTTGACCTCCGGATTGTTCTCGAACTCCTTCTAAGGCCACCGACTTCCGTTTTGGGCTTTGCAAGATCACCTCGCATTTGGCTTCTCTGGCATCTTCTGAAATTTTCAGGATGTTCCGAGTCGACCTGCACCGGGTCTCGACCAAACTGAGTTCTGGCCGAACCGGGATATTCCTGCCGGGTAATCATTCCGAGCCACCCGAGTCGCCCATTTCCTTCTGAGTGATCTTGGACCTATGACCCGGTTTCTGATAAAACCGGGTTAACTCCCGTCGGGTTGGCTCCTGCTAGATCCCACCGAGTCGCCATCGCCTCCGAGTAAGCTTGATCCGGGACCTGCCACGGGTAAAAACCGGGTTAACTTTCATCGGATTGCCTCCTGCTGGATCCCACCGAGTCACCATCGCCTCCGAGTAAGCTTGATCCAGGACCTGCCAAAAACGGGTGATAACACAAGGCAAAGCAAGTAATTCATCACATGATGTACCAATATTTTTAGTGGATGAACTATTAGGACTAGCACATGGCAATATAGCATTTTTAGTTAAGGTTGTGCTAATATCCACATGAGGCTCACAAGATGTTACCTTGGTAGTGATTGCCTCATGAGGTAACTTAAGACTAGCATAGGATGCTAGAAGATCATCATTAGAGCTAGATTGCTTTTCATGACTTTCTTCCAACTTCCTATACTTTCTTGTTAGCAACTCAAGTTGAGCCCTTAGCTCAACATTCTCCTTCAAAGTAGATGCTTCACAAGAATTGGAGTTAGTAGCACAAGCATCATTAACATTAGGAATAGAAGAAGAAAACTGGCAAGCTCTTCCTTAAGGTTAGCATTTTCCTTTTTCGTGACTTTATATTTAGCATGAGCATGGTCACGTTCTTTAATGATTCTAGAAATTATTTCATTATGGACTCCTCGATAGATTCTAATTTCTCCTCAAGAGAAGCACGAGTCTCTGCTCTTCCTCAAGAGTTTCTTCTAACGATGCCTTCTCCATAGCATCATCTCTTTCAAACATAGCCTTTTCTTCAAGGCTTGCTTCCAAGGCCTCAATAGTTTCCCCGCGCTCAACAAGGGTGCTCATAATTTCATGGAGGTTATCACAAGCTTTTTATTCTTTGAAAGAGCCTTAAGAATCATTAGACCTTTATCATTGAGGAGAGCATTAACTTTTTCCACATCATCTTCTTCATCATTATTATCATTATCATTGCTAGAAGAAGATTTAGCCATAAGAGAATGAGAGGTGGATGAAGAGGAACAATTAAATTTTGAACTACTCAAGTTCACCTCTTGTTGCATAGCAAATTGGGTTTTCCTCTACATTATTATTCATGTAAGAGTTAGAGGGAACACAAGCATTTTTATCATGGCAACAAGATGAAGCAAGCATATCATCATGAGATTTATCTAAGCAATTTTTGGATGATATGCAAGGACTATCAACACTAGCATGTATGGCATTTATAGTGCTATGTGTTTGGGTTCAAAGATGAGGCATTGCAACTAGATAGAGATAAAAGATCATAAAAAATGAGCTCACTATCAATATTGCAAAACCTATCGCTACTCACCATCACATTAGTTTGTGGCNCCCCACGACAATGTATGATGCAATATACTTTTCGCGTGATCTATGTGTCTCTCCATCTATGTTTGAGAAGTGATTTGTTCATGGCATTAGTGAAATAGTTCGTTGATTGGTTGCATACAAGTTTTGTTATCTTTTATGATTGTCTTGATGTACAATGTATGAGTGCACGCATATGTTGGGGAATGCATGCAAGCTGATCACCGGTAAGGTAATGGAGTGAGGAGGACTTGGGAGGACAAGTAAACCCGAGATCGAATCATGAAGTTACTCTATTGGGGGATATATGGGAGACCCTAGAACTTAAGGCTATGGTGGGACAATTATGTCTTAATAATTCTTGTGCTGCACATTTAATTGGCCATGAGATCCATCATAAGAGTTGTGTAATTTGCTCATTTACTTGGCTACAACTATTTATGGCTCCCCCCTAGAAGAAACAATTAAGACTAAAACATGTTCTTCACTAATTGTGACAACCACACAAATGAAATAACAATTGCCAAAACATTCGCTCCCTTGAGATATTTGCTACTTGAGATCCTTTGAAAGAACAAACGAAGTCCCGGATGTCGCCTAGAGGGGGGGTGAATAGGCGATTAACACATTTTCTATTTAGGAGCTTGATAATTGCGGAATAAAACTATATGTTTAAATTAACATGCCAACAACCTAAATTACTAGGGTTACCTATGTGCACCAACAACTTATGCTAAGCAAGGCAAGCAACAAGGTGATAGCAAGATATGAACTTCAAGCACGAAGGCTATCACAATGTAAAGTGCATAAGTAAAAGCTCGGGTATAGAAATAACCAAGGCACGCGGAGACGAGGATGTATTCCCGAGTTCCTCCTTGTTAAGGGAGTACGTCTCGTTGGAGGGGTGTGAGCTCGCCACAAGAGGCCTACTCAAGATGCCACAAAGGCCTCACCCTATTCTCCGATGAACCTCACTCGAGGGATTGGTTCACCTTCCACTATCAGAATCCTTCGAGACGGATTCTGGAGCCCTTTACAACTCTTCTTGGGGCACACACCCACAACTCAATTGGGGGCTCCCAAACTTTGTCGAAGCTTCACAAGTCGAAGTCTTCACGGCACCACCACCGTCTAGGGTACACAATGCACCCAAGAGGCACAAAGCTCTTGGGAACACAATGCACCCAAGAGTAACAAGCTTCTCAACGTCGATCTTCACGTATCACCATAGGGAGAGCAACCCGATGCAACAAATGCAAGAGGCAAGAACACACAAAGTGGTCAAATCCTTCACTCTCAAATTCCAACCAAGCAACAAATGCTTTGGGGGAATGAGAGAGGAAGAACAAAGGGGATGAACACAAAGCAACCCCAAAATCTAGATCCACAAGTTTCCCTCACTTAGAGGAGATTTTGATTGGTGGAATGGTAGATCTAGATCTCCTCTCTTGAATCCCTAAATTTGGGCAAAAATCATTGGAGGGATTGAGAGGAATCAAGCTCACAAGTTTTGCAACAATGGAGGAGAGAGGAAAAGAGCTGAAAAAGTGAGCAACCAGGTTTTGGGGAAGAAGGAGGCTTTTTATAGCCTCCCCAAAAAACTAACCGTTGGAAAAACGTGGGGCCGGATATTCCGGGTTTAAGGGCCGGAAGTTCCGGCCGGGGGCCGGATATTCCGGGGATTACACCGGAACTTCCGGTGCCCCGGAAATTTCCGGAGCAAACCTCCGGTGTAAAGTTCCGGACCCCCACCCGAGAGAAAAGCGCAAAAGACTTAGCCAAATTTTCCTTGGGCCGGATATTCCGGACCAAGGACCGAATTTCCGGACCCCCAGAAATTTCCGAGGAAACTTCCGGAGCAAATTTCCGGAACCCCTCCAGAGAGAAACGCGAAAAAGACTTAGCCAAAAACCTCGGATGGAAAAATAGGGCCGGATATTCCGGGGTACAGGCCGGAACTTCCGGGGGCCGGAATTTCCGCCCTCAGAAAAACTGCAGAATGAGCATAACGAAAACGGGCATATCTTTTGCATCCGGACTCCGTTTTCGATGATCTTGGGCTCGTTGGACTCGCAACGAAAAGCTCTACAAGATCATGCAGAGAAACCTCATTGTCCATCATGTGAGGAGGAGGTCACAAGGAGAGAGAGTTTGACCTCTCTAAAAAGGACACGCCGGGAAAACCTCCTTTTTGAAAACCGGAAATGCCGTATCTTTTGCAATTGAAGTCCAAATGACATGAAACCAATTTTGTTGGAAAGAGGACGACAAATGCAACCTTTGTAAATGGCAAACAAGCAATGGAGATTTTGCAAAGAAATGGAAGAGATAAATCTTCCGCACGGATGAACCGGCAAAATTTCCAATACCGAAAACGCAATAGAAGACGCATATGGAAACCGTTTCGGTGAACTTAGTCTTGTCATGACAAGCACGACAAGCACCAGAGCACACCACGATAAGATACAAATAAGAACCAATAAAGATGATTGCATGGATGCAAATGCTTGTGCTCTCTACGATGATACGATCACGATACTCGGTCGAGAGCTCCTCTTGATAGTACGGCTATCTATCCTATAACCCGGTCTCTCACTAAACATCATGAGACCGGTAAAATAGAAACCCTATCAAGATCATATCTTTGCCTTGCGCAAAAATCCACTTGAGGTCGATGAAGACGATCTTCATCTCCTCAAGATGCACCACCTTTCTTCATTGCGCTTCGCTTGGTGAAGAAACACATGACGCTCTCCCATACACTAAGATGGGGAACTCACTCTTCGGCACATCTTCACTTGGACTTGAGTGTTGATCAACACGCACTTTTCTTCCCTTAGCCTTGATTCCAACAAATGGAGATCAAGCAATGCAAATGGACACACCTACAAATATAGCTCAATACAACATTAGTCCATAGAGATTGTCATTAATTACTAAAACCATGTATGGGGGCAACCATGTATTTTCAATCTCCCCCATTTTGGTAATTGATGACAATCCCTTATTAAGAGGGTTTATATAATGAATAAAGCATCCTTGCAAGACAAACGAGCAAGGATGCAAGCGCATGTGTGGAAAATGCAACAAAAGTATAAAACCCAAATTCCCTTAAACCCTCTAAATTTCTCCCCCATTGGCATCGATTGCCGAAATGGGAAGAAAAATTTAGAGAGCCAATATAATCTGAGTTCCTCCATAAAGGTGATGACAATCCCTTTTAACAAAAAATTAGAGAAAATCAAACTATATTGAGGATCAAAAGATTGCAAAGAAATGAGTTCATTTAAACATCTCCATAAAGGAGATAGGCAATCCAAAAGATCCAAAGCGAGAGTTCTATATAAAAACCGGAGAAGCTCCCCAATGATCATGCACTATGGAGAAGCGCACAAAAAAAATGGCATCCTCGCTCCCCCAAAATCATCTAGAACACGCAAAAGATGCAATTGTGCATAATGCAATAGCAAATCATAGCACTTGCACCAAAGATGTGGTTGAGCTATAAGGAGATATCAATTTTCAAAATTCATCATAAGATAGGCCCAACCGAGATAAAAAGATCTTTTACAGAAATATGTTCACAAGCGTAGGGATACCAATTGGAAACTAAAACCAATTGAAAATGCCAAAAGCTAGTGAGATCATTTAGCCAATAAAATTCAACATGCTTACCATGGTAGGCATGAAGTGAAAGATCTTCAACAAATATATGAGTGTGCAAAGACACCAATAAACAATAAGACAAGCACTCATGAGACAAATTTGGAGCCACCAAAGAATTATAGATAAAAACAAGGTAGCTCGAAAGAATTAAGATACCAACTAAAAGGTGACCTCTCTCGTATGTATAGGTTTCTAATTAGACAAACCATTGAAGATATACATCCGCAAAGAAATGGTTCGGGAAAAAGAGAACAAGGTATCCAAAAGGAAGTCATAAATATACAAACGAGATTGTTGCTTAAAAGCATAGCACATAGCTCAAATTTATCTCATTGTATATAAATGAACTTCAAAGATATCAAATGCATCACACATATCACTAAGGGAACAAGAGATAGTGAAGATGCTTTGAGATAGGCAACAAGTATCACAAGGAAATAATATCAATTGATGAAAAGGTTTTTGCAAATTCAACACACATATCACAAAGATATATGAAGTGAAGGAAATAGACCAAAACCACAACAATTGCATATAAAAACTTTCATGCCAAGAGGCAACCTACGCAAGGTTGGATACTAAAAAGGTATGCATGGGATAGATACTTGTTACCGAGATGCATTGACGATGAAGATGATGAGAGTTGGTTTGTCATCAAAGCTTGACTCCGACAATCACACGGTGAGAACACCTTCCTGAATGAGGCAAGCATCCAATGCATCTCCATTGTACCTAAAACAAAATTAGAGTACAAAATGGTTCCCAAACTCATTGGGTCCCATAATAGTTAGATAAACTACAATATATAGGAAACACTCCACATAAATATGTGCATATAGATATGAAATTGAATTTCATGCACATCTTAGCCGATTTAGGATTCGGTGGAGTATCCCCTATATATTGGATCAAGAAAGGCTAGCATGCCATATAAAATATATATTAGTAAATATGCATACATAGACTTACCAGAACCAAACAAGATATAATTCGGGCAAAAACACCAAGTCAACCAAGAAGAGAGCACACCAAGGTGTGACACAAAAAGGTTGTCCAAATTATATCAAAATCCAAATCAACACATGATTGAGGAAAAATCAAATCAACAAATGATTGATTCCAAAACACATCAACACATGAAGTGTGATATCAAAAGGAATCAAATCAACACAACAAATGATCTATAAGACACCAATTGAAAGTAAGATAGCAATTGAAAGTGCATGGTTGATCCCATGCATGGTTTTGGTAATTAATGACAATCTCTATGGACTAATATTTGCATTGAGCTATATTTGTAGGTGTCCATTAGCTTGCTTGTCTCCATGTGTTGGAGTCAAGGTTTAGGGAAGAAGATCAAGGCCAAGGTGTTCGTCATCGAGAGAAAGGCCAAGTGAAGATATGCCGAAGGAGTGCTTTCCCCATCTTGGTGTATGGGGGAGCGTCATGTGAATCTTCACCAAGCAAGGCGCGATCAAGAAAGGTGGTTCGTCTTGAGGAGATGAAGATCTTCTTCTTCGACCTCAAGTGGATTTATGCGCAAGGCAAAGGTATGATCTTGATAGGGTTTCTATTTTACCGGTCTCATGTTGTTTAGTGAGAGACCGGGTTATAGGATAGATAACCGTACTATCAAGAGGGGCTCTCGACCGAGTAACTTGATCGTATCGTTCGTGGAGAGCTCAAACCTTTGCATCCATGCAATCATCTTTATTGGTTCTTATTTGGCTTTTATCCATGTGAGAATTTAGAGCTTGTGTTCATCTCCATACCAAGCTCTAGTTCATCAAAAATGGATCTCATGAATATCTCCTTGCGTTTTGATATCGGAGGCTTTACCGGTTTGTCTCTTCTATGAGAGGTCAAAACTCTCTTCCTTATGTTTTCCTCCTCACATGATAGACTATGATGTGTATATGCATGATCTTGTAGGGCTTGTGATTATCTTCGAAACAAGCCCAAGATCATAGAAAACGGAGTCTTGATGAAAAACTTTTGCGTTTTCGGTTTGGAGATTTGCCGGTTCATCTATGCGGAGGTTTCACTCTTCCATTTTTTAGCAAAATCTCCATTTGCTTGGTTTCAATATTTTACTTTTTGTAGGGTAGCTCTTGTCGTCCTCTTCCAACAAAATGGGATTCCACTCGATTCGGAGTTGCCACGCAAAGTTATTCAGTTTCAGGGTTTGCCTGTTTGTTCTCTGCCGGCCGGAAGTACCGGTCCCTGGACGTTACTACCGCTGGGCACTTCCGAGTGCCCAGTTCCGGCCCTACTGCCGCTTATTTTTTGGGTACTGGACTCCCTGGGTCTTCCCCGAATTTTGCACCGGAAGTAGCACCGGTAGTAGTACCGGGCACCGGAAGTACCGGTGGCCACAGCGGTACTTTCCGCTCCTACTTCCGGTAGGAAAGTTCCGGAGGAACTTCCGCTTATTTTTTTCAGGCACTGGACTTCTCTGGGTCTCCCAACTTTTGGACCGGAAGTGGGCCCGGAACTACCGGCCCACCGGAAGTACCGGCCCCCGCCGCGGTACTTCCGGTCCTGCGGGTTTTTCTTCTCTGAAGTGAGCCGTTGGGGCAGTTTTGCTTGGAGCGGTAGTACCGCCCCTTGGGCCGGTACTACCGGCCCTGCGGGATTTTGTGCCCAACGGCCAGATTCCCAGGGCTCCTATTTAAATGGGTTTTCTCCCCAACGGTTTAAGGGATCTTGGTGAACCTTTTGCTCTCTCTCTCCTCCATTGTTGCACATCTTTGAGAGCTTGATTCCTCCACTTCCCTCCAATGATTCTTGCCCATCTTTAGGGAAACAAGAGAGGAGATCTAGATCTACCATTCCACCAATCAATCCTCCTCTAAGTGAGGGAACCTAGTGGATCTAGATTTAGGGTTGCTTTGTGTTCTTCCCTTGTTCTTCCTCTCAAATCCCTCCATAGCATTAGTTGCTTTGGTTGGATTTCGGAGTGAAGGACTTGACCACTTTGTGTGCTCTTGCCTTTTGCATTTGTTGCATCGGGTTGCTCTCCCTACGTGATACGTGAAGATCGAAGTTGAGAAGCTTGTTACTCTGGGTGCATTGTGTTCCCAAGAGCTTGTGCCTCTTAGGGTGCATTGTGTACCCTAGACGGTTGGAGGTGCCGCGAAGACTTCGCTTGTGAAGCTTCGGCACGAGTTTGGGAGCCCCCAATTGAGTTGTGGGTGTGTGCCCCAAGAAGAGTTGTAAGGGCTCCGGAATCCTCCTTGAAGGATTCCGATAGTGGAAGGTGAACAATCCCTTGGGTGAGGTTCATCGGAGAATAGGGTGAGGCCTTTGTGGCGTCTTGAGTAGGCCTCTTGTTGGCGAGCTCACACCCCTCCAACGAGACGTACTCCCTTAACAAGGAGGAACTCGGGAATACATCCTCGTCTCGCGGCCTCGGTTATTTCTATACCCGAGCTGTTACTTATGCAATTTACATTGTGATAGCCTTCGTGCTTGAAGTTCATATCTTGCTATCACCTTGTTGCTTTTATTGCTTAGCTTAAGTTGTTGGTGCACATAGGTGAACCTAGCATTTTAGGTTGTTGGCTTGTAATATTAAACACATAGTTTATTCCGCAATTATCAAGCCCCTAATTAGAAAAAGTTTTAAATCGCCTATTCACCCCCCCCCCCCCCCCCCCCTCTAGGCGACATCCGGGCATTAGTTGTTCTTTCAATTGGTATCAGAGCCTCGTCTCTCTTGTTGGCTTTACCGCCTAGAGAGTTAAGATGTCGTCTAGGGATTTAGTGCAACAATTCCATGTTTATATTCAATGGCACAAATTTTATTGGTTTGGAAAACTCATATGCTTAATCATTACGTGTCTTGGAACCCCAATATTGAGCGTATCTTAGATATAGGCCCTTTCTCCTCCAAAGAATTACGAAAGTACGACTTTAGAGGATGAGAAAAACTTATATCTAGATGCTCTAGCTTCTAATGAGTTTTGCAAATTTGTGAGTGTTGTAGTTTTCGAGTCAATCATGCCTCTCCGGGATGTTCATGAGCTTTGGACCAAGCTACAAGATAAATATGGAGTGTCCAACTCTATTGAGGATGATTGCTCTCCCTCCACCTCCGGCCGTGACGAGTTCTCGTCTTCATCTACTTCACCAAAATGTGGTAAGCCACAATCCAATGAAATGGTGAGTAGTGATAGGTTTTGCAACCTTGATAGTGAGCTCATTATTGATGATCATTTATCTCTATCTTGTTGCAATGCTTCATCTTTGGACCTAAACACACATAGCACTATAAATGTCATACATGCTAGTGTTGATAGTCCTTGCATATCATCCAAAAATTGCTTAGATAAATCTAATGATGATATGCTTGCTTTATCTTGTTCCAATGATGAAAATGCTTGTGTTCCCTCTAACTCTTGCATGAATATAAATGTAGAGGAAACTCAATTAATTGTGGAACAAGATTTGAACTTGAGTAGTTCAAAAATTATTTATCCCTCTTCAATCCACCTATCATTGCCTCATGGCTAAATCTTCTTCCAGCAATGATAATAATAATGATAATGATGATGATAATAATGATGAAGAAGATGATGTGGAAAAGGTTAATGGTATGCTTCAAAATAAAGGTCTAATGATTCTTAAAGCCCTTCCTAGCAATAATAGTGCTCAAGCTAACCTCTTTGAAATCATGAGCACTCTTATTGAGCGTGGGGAAACTATTGAGTCCTTGAAAGCAAGCCTTGAAGAGAAGGGTAAGATAGAAAGAGATGATGCTATGGAAAGGCTACTTTAGAAGATGCTCTTGAGGAAGAGCAAGAGACTCGGGCTTCTCTTGAGGATAAACTTGAGAATATTGAGGAATCTCACGATGCTATTATTGCTAAACTTATTGAAGAACGTGACCATGCCATTTCCAAATGTAAAATGCTTAAAAGGAAAGGTTGAATTTGGGGTTGGCAATGCTAGACTAATTGAGGATATAGAGAGACGTGACAAAGCTCAAAAGGCATTGGAACACGAACACTCTCTCCTCGTCTTGTCTCATGATCAACTTCGAACTCAACTATCTAAAAATGATGAACTTGTTATGCCTTCGTCTATTTCTAACGCTAATGATGCTTGTGCTACTAACTCAATTTCTTGTGAAGCATCTACCTTGAAGGAGAATGTTGAGCTAAGGGCTCAACTTGAGTTGCTAACTAGCAAGTATAGGGAGTTAGAAGAAAATCATAAAAAGCTATCTAGCTCTAATGATGGTCTTCTAGCATCCTATGTTTGTCTCAAGTTAGCTCATGAGGCCATCACTACAAAGGTAACATCAAGTGAGCCTCATGTGGATATTAGCACAACTTTAATTAATAATGCTATATTGCCATGTGCTAGTCCTAGTAGTTCATCCACTAAAAATGTTGGTACATCTTGTGATGAACTACTTGCTTTGCCTTGTTGCTCTAACAACGATGCATCTACCTCCTCTAGTTCTTGTGTTATCACTAACCATGTAGAGAAAAGAGGAGAGCTCAAGGCCCAAGCCACTTCTATGAAGAAAGGCTTGGAAAAGCGTCATGAAGGGAAGCGTGCACTTGACAACATGTTGAGTGTGCAACAATCCCCCAATGACAAGAGTGGACTTGGATTCAACTCCAACAACAAGAACAAGTCCACGGTTGAGAAGAAGAAGAAGGGCCAAGTTCAAGTCAAGAATCCGGCCAAGATCACTTGCTTCAAGTGCAAGCTAGAAGGGCACCATGTTCGGGATTGCCCAATGAAGAAGAAGATGCCTCTTAGTGAGAAGCAACTAGGGAAGCGGCCTCTTTCTCAATCTCGTGCTCAACCTCGTGTTGAACAAAGGCCACCTCCCAAGAAGACTCAAGTTATTGCTCCTCAAGTTAAGGAGCCTATTAAGAAGAAGAAGAGTCGGTGTTGCTACCTTTGCCGTGGCAAAGGTCATTTTGCTTCCTCATGCACTAATGGTACCCCATCCAACCCTATCATAATTAATGATGTTTATTCTCTTGGAAGGATAGAGTTGGCAATGTGTTTGCCAAGTATGTGGGAGCTCAAAGTGGTGGCAAGAAAAGCACCATTTGGGTTCCCAAGCCAATTGTGACTAATCTCTTAGGACCCAACTCGGTTGGGGACCAACAAGCTCAAATTTGATCAATAGTTGATGTGGAGGACATTGGTGACTTGGTGTCTTTTGAAGAATTAAGGGATCTTGGTTTTATCTCATCAAGCCAAGTCAATTGGATCATCACATATCTATCTCATATCCAATGCTTCCTCTTTGCGGTAACATGTATTTAATTCATATATTCATTGAAAGTTGCTTGCTCCCTTGCATGTGTTAGTCTAGTTCCTAGCATGTGCTTGTATATGATATGCTTCTATCTTCTTGTCTTGTTATTCAAGGTTGTGTATGTTAGTTGTGTATCATGTATGTGTAATTTGTGTGTTGAGCTTTATTGAATCTTGTGTGGATTTCATTTGGCTCTTTGAGATATTAATGGACTATCCCATTTTGGGGGAGTGATGTGCTTTGTGCACGTCACAAACCTAAAAATGTGTATACATGAGGCACACCACCTAGTATTGATATTTCAATATTATCTAGCTACTATGTGGTATGTCATATTCATGAGAAATTCAAATTCTACAATGTCCATTAATTTCTCTAGTTGGTTTTTATTTGCCTCTTGTTTAAAAATAAAATGAATTATCACATTATGGGGGAGTAATAAGCTATGTGCATATTACAATCCCATAAAAATGTGAACATTTGAGGTTTGCCACTTAGAGATGATATTGTACATTATCCATTTCCTATGTGGCATGTTTACTCAAACAAGTTCCAATTTTCCTTTGTGGTTACCTTTTGGTTCTTTCTTGCTTGGGTTTGCTTGGTGTGGTTTTTCTCTAAATATGCATTTCCATATATTATGTGAGAAACCGTTTGTTTCCTTTTATTCTAATCATGGCTTTGCCGGTTGATTCGAATAATTGAACTACCAACAACCCTCTTTAAAAATGGTGTTTTAATTCCTATCTTTTGTCATTTGCTAGTTTGTGGTCAAGTTGGTCTTGTACATCTTTCCTTTATACCACCGAGAAATATCTCTATATACTCCTTGTCCATGACAAGTGTTTCTAGTAATTGTGGTGGATTTTGTAGATCATCTTCACATTGGCTCTTGCTTTAATTTGCTCTATCTATTGCCTTTCTTGCCTTTTGAATGGATCCTATCTTTCAATCGGTAGTGTTTAGTGTTTTAGATAAAATATGGAGAGTAATGATCCCTTGTGCATGCATTTTGTATTCAAATACAAATATCTAAGATAATGCATTAATCTTGGGGGAGCATTCCTTTTTATTTAGAACACTATTCTTTCTATCAATTTTTGATCCTTTCATTTGGCATTTGACTATTTATCTTGTGTTGGTACCTTCAATTGGTATTAATTGGAATTTAATATCTCCTCCATAGATATTTTTTCCAATCGATATTATTGTGGGAGTCTTGATACCTTTTTGCCTTTTGTTTCACTTTACTTGACTTCGATCAAGTATCGTCCTCTCCTTGGTATCTTTTCTCCTAGTTGTTATTTTTGTTTTAATTGGTATCTTATTTTTAATTGGTGTTTTTTTTCCTCAATCATGTGTTGATTTGGAGTTTGATATAATTTGGACAACCTTTAGTGTCACACTCTCGTGTGATCTCTTCTTGGTTTACTTGGTGTTTTTGTCCAAATTGTATCTCGTTTGGATCTTGAAAGACTTTGCATGTATATCCTTTAACATTTATATTATATGGCATGCTAGTCCTTTTAGTTCCAATATATAGGGGATACTCCACCGAATCCTAAATCGGCTAAGATGTGCATGAAATTCAATTTCATATCTATATGCACATATTTACGTGGAGTGCTTCCTATATATTGTAGTTTATCTAACTATTATGGGACCCAATGAGTTTGGGAACCATTTTGTACTCTAATTGTGTTTTAGGTACAATGGATATGCATTGGATGCTTGCCTCATTCATAAGGAAGGTGTTCTCACCATGTGATTGTCGGAGTCAAGCTTTGATGACAAACCAACTCTCATCATCTTCATCTTCAATGCATCTCGGTAACAAGTATCTATCCCATGCATACCTTTCTAGTATTCAACCTTGTGTAGGTTGCCTCTTGGCATGAAAGCTCTTATATGCAATTGTTGTGGTTTTGGCTTTTTCCTTCACTTAATATATCTTTGTGATATGAGTGTTGAATTTGCAAAAACCTTTCTTCAATTGATATTATTCCCTTGTGATACTTGTTGCCTATTTCAAAGCATCTTCACTATCTCTTGTTCCCTTAGTGATATGTGTGATGCATTTGATATATTTGAAGTTCATTTATGTACAATGAGATAAATTTGAGCTATGTGCTATGCTTTCAAGCAACAATCTCATTTGTATATTTATGACTTCCTTTTGGATACCTTGTTATCTTTTTCCCGGACCATTTCATATGTATATGTTTCTTTGCGGATGTATATCTTCAATGGTCTGTCTAATAAGAAACCTATACATATGAGAGAGGTCATCTTTTAGTTGGTATCCTATTTATTTTGAGCCACCTTGTTTTTCATCTATAATTCGTTGGTGGTTCCAAATTTGCCTCATGAGTGCTTGTCTTTTTGTTTATTGGTATCTTTACACACTGTAGCGGACCTGCACTTAAAATTTGGCAAGATCCCTGTGTATAGTGCAAATCCCTGTATCGAATCATTTGCACACACAGTTTACGATGAATACCATAACATTGTATCAATTTATTACAAAAATGATCCAGACTTAAAATAATCCATTACAACTTTGCATAGCTCGAAGCTAGCATAAACAAAAATAACAGCGGAAGACTAAATATTATTGCATGGAGTCCCAATCTTCATGTAGCCACAGGCGAAACATGTTGGTTGCAGACTCGAAACCCCTAACGAAACCTCACTCATTGTCAGAACAACCTGATAAAAGATATCAACAAGGTGGGTCAGAACCATAAAATGGAACTGGCAAGTGACACTTTGTGGACTCATACTAGAACAACTCTAATAACCTATATGCATATTTGGCTTGTGGAGTTTGAAGGCTATTTTGCATAAAGCCAATTTTATCCTATTCTTTCAAAACCAATTCTTTCTTTCCAAAACTTTAAGAGACATCCCTGGGCGCACCAGTGTCTCAAATCCCCCTTGTTCACCCATCAAAATTTTAACTTAGAGAAATTGGAATGTTGGGATCCTCCGTTGACGTCCTTGTTCAGCTGCTCAGAATTGTCCGTAACCGGGACACGGCTATGATCATAGTTTTATACTCTCGAGAGTTTGTGGCACTTTCCCCACTAGACTCGATCAACCCATTCTGTCCTTCACCCTCATTTAGTGAAAAGGAAAGGAGAAGATCGAGACGAGACTTTTTCAGAAGTGTCTTCCCGTGGTACTACTAGCGAGATCACTGCCGTCCTATCCCTCTACATCATCAGATCTCACTGACCCAGGTCCACACAACTTACTCCGTCAAGACAGAGCCCATATGACTAAGTGGCTGCACTGGAAGCAATCCTCACTTGGAGTAACTTCAAATCCCTTTGATCCTGGGTGGCATTCCGCAAGTGTGATTCATCCTCCTAAGTCAGGGGACCACGTATGATCCTTCCTCCCAAAATAGGGAATCACCCTCTTCTACAATTCATCCTCCCATATATGGGGAATTGCTTTATTCCAACCACCCACCCAGGGATTTTATTAACTTAGTAAAATTTTCATTAGCTTTTGATACAAAACACATAGCATAGCATTTACCTATTCTACTAAGTTATCATATAGGTACTAGACACTTAGGAATATTCTAGGGTAATACTAAACAGGTCTAGCATAGCAATACTAATAAGCCTATCATGCAAATTTTCTAAGTAAAAGCTACAACAATGCATATATCAAAATAATAGGACGAAAAGTATGCAAGTGTGCCACTTGCCTTGGAAACAGGAGTAGCAACCACCAAAGTCTTCGTGACTCTCCGAATAAACTAATAAAATAAACAAGCCACACATAAACAAACATAACAACAATAATCATACAAAAATAATAACAATACAACAAAAATATGCTATGTATGAAATGCAATTAAAATCATAAGAAAACATTAAACTAAGTTTTCTGGTTTTAGAAATATGCATGAAGTCAAAATGCAATTAAAACAATTTTTATTATAACAACAATACAAAACAATTCCCAAAAAGGGAATAAACACAAATTGAAAACTACTGTTAAATAACTAATTACAGAAAATATGGGGTTTGTCCTACTGGACAGAGGGTTTCAAAACTAAACTAACCCAATTGGATTTACTCAAAAAGCTATTTTTAAACTAGAGTTATGACAAATTTACTCAAATTTCACATTTGAAATTCAAATAAATTTAAACTTGTCAAAATAGAAAACTAAAATGCCAGAAAGATTCTGCTGGTTCTAAGGATTTCAAATATATAAAAATATTTGAATTTGGCCCAACCAATAAAAAGATATGATAAATCTAAGTTGCAGGGGCTTTTCTGCAAAACAGACAGATTAAAACTAAATTCAGAAAATCCAGAAATTGCTTTTCCACGCGGCGTTCTCTGATTGGCTGAATCTGCTGACTGGGCAATGATGTGGCGCTGACTGGATCGGAGCGGTGGGCCGTTGGATCTAGATCTACGGCCGAGATTATAAGATACCGATTCGTTTTTTTTTTTAAACAAACCACGCCGGCGGAAACTAGGGTTCCGGCGTGCTGCGGTGGCCGACGGCGGCGACGGCGCGGACACGGCCGTTCCGACAACGGGAGAGGGAGGGAGAGAGGGGTTTTTATACCGCGGGGTGGAGGAAGACGAGGCGGAGCCGATGGCGAAGTGGTCGACGACGACGTGCTCCGGTGCGTCGGGAATGGCTCACCGGAGTTGCTCCCACGGGCGGCCGAAGGTTGTCGTGGACGGCGGCGTCGATCTGGGGAACAAGAAGGTTCCGGACCTTGTCAAAAATATGTGCAAAGGAGAAATAGGAAGAAAGGGAAAAGCGAGAGAGCACGGGATGGCCGTGGTTCACCGGACGACGAGCTTCTCACCGACGGCAGAGGCGGAGCTCCGGGGATGATTTCGGGCAGCCCTGTGCCTCTCAAGCTTGGGTTTCTGGGGAAAAAGAAGGAGGAGGCACCGGGGTTTAAGTAGGCTAGCTCGGCCGCGTCGATCTTGGCCTTAAAGGCCCGAATTGAAGAGCTTGATCGCCGGCCGGAACTTGCCTTCGTCGCGCGCGTGATTTGGGGATGGTGACGACGTGTCGGTGCTGACAGGTGGGGCCGTGGTGGCAGTGAGAGGGGGCGTGCGAAGGGGTACCGGGCTACTGCTGGGCTGCTAGTGCTGGGACAATGCTGGGCCTCTCCTGGGCTGGCTCGGGCCGGCTTGACCGTGGTGGCCCTTTTACTATTTTTTTTAACCTTTTTTTCTAATAACAGAATTCAACCTAACTTTTTAAATACAAATTCAAATTGATTCAAACCAATGTGAATAATTTTGTAAAATCAAAATAATCCTTTTAAATACTTTGGAACCTTTTCCAAAATATTTTATTTTTAAATAAAAATCCATTATGGAATATTTGCATAATGGACACCGTTATGTCAAAAATAACAAATAGGCTGTTATAAAATCTTTTTTGAAACCAAATAAAATCCAGAAAAATAATATGAGTTGCATCATGTGGTATAACCATGATAAACTCATTTTTGTTATTTTTACCCAAAATAAAATACCCCAAATACCTTTGGCATTTTAAAAAGTAATTGGTGATATTTTTCCAAAGTCAAAATCAAATCTTTTCCAATTAAATTGATAAAATACTTTTTAGAAAGCTTATTCCAAACATAGCACTTTGGCACTATCAAATAAAATCATTGAAACCAAAATTATTATATAGAGCCTAACAGGCCCAATATGACATTTTCTCAAATAGGGTTTAAAGTGGAAATAGAATTCCATCTTTTGGAAGAATTAAATGCAATCAAGCAAGAGAATGATGCATGCATGCATGATTTTTTGGATTTCCAAAACAAACTAATTATAATTTTCAAAAAGTTTTTGATCTTTCTGAATTTTCAAAAAAATTAGAAAAACTTGGGATGTTACACACACTCATGTATTTCTTGAAGATCTTTGACTTCGTGCCTACCATGGTGAGCATGTTGAATTTTATTGGCTAAATGCTCTCACTAGCTTTTGGCATTTTAAATTGGTTTAATTTCCAATTGGTATCCCTAAGCTTGTGAACATATATCTCTAAAAGATCTTCTTATCTCGGTTGGGCCTATCTTATGTTGAATCTTTGAAAATTGGTATCTTCTTTTGGCTCAACCACATCTTTGGTGCAAGTGCTATGATTTGCTTTTGCATTATGCACTCTTGCACTTGTTGAGTGTTCTAGATGGTTTTGGGGGAGTGAGGATACCATATTTATGCACTCCTCATTTGTGCATGATTATTGGGGAGCTTCTCCATTTTTATTTGAAACTCTTGCTTTGGATCTTTTCGATTGCTTTGCTCCTTTGTGGAGATGTTTAAATTGATTTCATCTTTTTGCAATCTTTGGATCCTCAATATAGTTTGATTTCCTCTAATTATTCGTCAATGAATAAGTGCATTTGATTTCACTCATATCTTGAGAAATGCACACCTTTATGGAGGAACTCTTATTATATTGGCTCTCTAAATTTTTCTTCCCATTTCGGCAATCGATGCCAATGGGGGAGAAGTTTAGAGGGTTTAAGGGAATTTGGGTTTTATGCTTTTGTTGCATTTGCCTTTAATGCGCTTTGCATCCTTGCTTGTTTGTCATGCAAGGTTGCTTTATTCTTTATATAAACCCTCTTAAATGGGATTGTCATCAATTACCAAAATGGGGGAGATTGAAAGTGCATGGTTGATCCCATGCATGGTTTTGGTAATTAATGACAATCTCTATGGACTAATATTTGCATTGAGCTTTTTGTGTAGGTTGTCCCTTAGCTTGTGTCAAGATCATTTGTTGATCAAGGCCAAGCTTGCTTGTCTCCATTGGTTGGAGTCAAGCTCAAGGGAAGAAAAGATTTGTGTTGATCAAGGCTAAGTGCGGATTGATCGACACTCAAGTCCAAGTGAAGATATGCCGAAGAGTGCTTTCCCCATCTTGGTGTATGGGGGAGCGTCATGTGAATCTTCACCAAGCAAGGCGCGATCAAGAAAGGTGGTTCGTCTTGAGGAGATGAAGATCTTCTTCTTCGACCTCAAGTGGATTTCTGCAAGGCAAAGGTATGATCTTGATAGGGTTTTTATTTTACCGGTCTCATGTTGTTTAGTGAGAGACCGGGTTATAGGATAGATAGCCGTACTATCAAGAGGGGCTCTCGACCGAGTATCGTGATCGTATTGTTCGTGGAGAGCTCAAACCTTTGCATCCATGCAATCATCTTTATTGGTTCTTATTTGGCTTTTATCCATGTGAGAATTTAGAGCTTGTGTTCATCTCCATACCAAGCTCTAGTTCATCAAAAACGGATCTCATGAATATCTCCTTGCGTTTTTGATATCGGAGGCTTTACCGGTTTGTCTCTTCTATGAGAGGTCAAACTCTCTCCTTATGTTTTCCTCCTCACATGATAGACTATGATGTGTATATGCATGATCTTCTAGGGCTTGTGATTATCTTCGAAACAAGCCCAAGATCATAGAAAACGGAGTCTTGATGAAAAACTTGTGCGTTTTCGGTTTTGGAGATTTTGCCGATTCATCTATGCGGAAGGTTTCACTCTTCCATTTTTTAGCAAAATCTCCATTGCTTGGTTTCAATATTTTTACTTTTTGTAGGGTAGCTCTTGTCGTCCTCTTTCCAACAAAATTGGATTCACTCGATTCGGAGTTGCCACGCAAAAGTTATTCAGTTTCAGGGTTTGCCTGTTTTTCTCTGCTGGCCGGAAGTACCGGTCCCTGGACCGGTACTACCGCTGGGCACTTCCGGTGCCCAGTTCCGGCCCTACTGCCGCTTATTTTTCTGGGTACTGGACTCCCTGGGTTTCCCCGAATTTTTGCACCGGAAGTAGCACCGGTAGTACCGGGCCACCGGAAGTACCGGTGGCCACAGCGGTACTTCCGCTCCTACTTCCGGTAGAAAGTTCCGGAGGAACTTCCGCTTATTTTTTCAGGCACTGGACTTCTCGGGGTCTCCCAACTTTTGGACCGGAAGTGGGCCCGGAACTACCGGCCCACCGAAAGTACCGGCCCCCGCCGCGGTACTTCCGGTCCTGCGGGTTTTCTTCTCTGAAGTGAGCCGTTGGGGCAGTTTTGCTTGGAGCGGTAGTACCGCCCCTTGGGCCGGTACTACCGGCCCTGCGGGATTTTGTGCCCAACGGCCAGATTCCCAGGGCTCCTATTTAAATGGGTTTTCTTCCCCAACGGTTGAATGGATCTCGGTGAACCTTTTGCTCTCTCTCTCCTCCATTGTTGCACATCTTTGAGAGCTTGATTCCTCCACTTCCCTCCAATGATTCTTGCCCATCTTTAGGGAAATAAGAGAGGAGATCTAGATCTACCATTCCACCAATCAAATCCTCCTCTAAGTGAGGGGAACCTAGTGGATCTAGATTTAGGGTTGCTTTGTGTTCTTCCCCTTGTTCTTCCTCTCAAATCCCTCCATAGCATTAGTTGCTTTGGTTGGATTTCGGAGTGAAGGACTTGACCACTTTGTGTGCTCTTGCCTTTTGCATTTGTTGCATCGGGTTGCTCTCCCTACGTGATACGTGAAGATCGAAGTTGAGAAGCTTGTTACTCTTGGGTGCATTGTGTTCCCAAGAGCTTGTGCCTCTTGGGTGCATTGTGTACCCTAGACGGTTGGAGGTGCCGCGAAGTCTTCGCTTGTGGAGCTTCGGCACGAGTTTGGGAGCCCCCAATTGAGTTGTGGGTGTGTGCCCCAAGAAGAGTTGTAAAGGGCTCCGGAATCCGCCTTGAAGGATTCCGATAGTGGAAGGTGAACCAATCCCTTGGGTGAGGTTCATCGGAGAATAGGGTGAGGCCTTTGTGGCGTCTTGAGTAGGCCTCTTGTGGCGAGCTCACACCCCTCCAACGAGACGTACTCCCTTAACAAGGAGGAACTCGGGAATACATCCTCGTCTCCGCGTGCCTCGGTTATTTCTATACCCGAGCTTTACTTATGCAATTTACATTGTGATAGCCTTCGTGCTTGAAGTTCATATCTTGCTATCACCTTGTTGCTTTTATTGCTTAGCTTAAGTTGTTGGTGCACATAGGTGAACCTAGCATTTTAGGTTGTTGGCTTGTTAATTTAAACACATAGTTTTATTCCGCAATTATCAAGCCCCTAATTAGAAAAAGTTTTAATCGCCTATTCACCCCCCCCCCCCCTCTAGGCGACATCCGGGCATTAGTTGTTCTTTCAGTGGTAAATATCCGAATCCGAACAAAATAAAAATGGAAGTGGTAAATATCCGAATCTGTTTCAGAAAATACAAAACAAATGTGGTATTGGATTTTGACAGAAATGTGAATATGGAAATGGATATATCCGTATCCGAATAAGATTATGTTGGTAAATTTTGATAATTCTAGCCCGATATGTACTCAACCTATGATAGTAAGAAAGTGATCAAATATATTATAATTTAAACAAATGTCTATTATATAGCTATATTTATCACTGTTTCATTGTATAGTTGACTCGTTATAAGACACGAGTCTACTATTTTGATATATTCGTTTCCGATCCGAATTGAGAAAATATCCGATCTGAATTCGTATTCGAATAACATCCGCTCCGCATTCGTATTCGACAACATCCGAATTCGTATCCGCATCCGTTTAAAAAATATGGAAACGGATGTGGGAAGGGCACTATCCAATCCGCACCGATCCGTTTCCACCCCTACTCCTTCCATAAGAAAGAGAATATCATGTTAACTGAACTTGTTGTTATTGGTCATATTGGTTTGTTAGTATTACCTGAAGTGTATGGATTACCTTGTAATAATGCCATTATATTCGTTTTGTAGAAAAATATAATCTTATTTTTAATATAATATGAGTGAAAATCATAGTCAAATTTGTACGTTGTTGATAGAAAAAAGGTCCTCCGTACTTTATTTTTTTCATAGAGCATTAAATAGTAATTTTTGTGTAATGGATATTGCTATAAATTTTACCATTTTGTCCTTCCCTTCTCGAGGCCCTCTGCGATCGCACTGGTTGCCCAGCCTATGGGTCGGCCCTGGGCTCTGCACAATTTCACTTCTCCCTACTATGACTGCCTCTTTTGCTGTGGGAATTGGGGGACGGTCGTTTGGAAGGGGATAGGAGGGAGGGGAGGGGAAGAAAAGGGTATGGGGAGTGTGCCAACGGGCGGAGTGGCCCCATACATGGCAATTGTGGCGTTGTGCACCCCTACTCGGTTGCAAAAAAAATATACCCGGTACGAGTTTACTCGATGTGCAAAATAAATACGTGATACCGTTAGACGTGAACTACAAGTCAGCCGTAATCAAGGAGGTTAAGAATTAGTCTAGATTATTCCTAAGTTGTAATCCTTTTCCTTTGCGTCCAAGCCACCACCTCCTTCTACTATTATATAATCCCATCAAGGGATCCAATCAATCTAAGTGCAACAATTGCAATTGCCTTCATGGTATCAGATTAGGTTACGATTCTCTCTCCCCATAGCGCCACAACCTACAGCCCCCGACATCGCGGTCGAGGCCGCCGCCAAAGCAGCCCTATGGACGCTCGCGGCGGCCCTCCCAAGCGTCCGCGCCGCTGTTCCAGTCACCCTCGAACTCTCCTTTCCCACATGTCATCGTAGGCAATGGTCAATCCCTTCCCATCGCACAAATCGGCCACACAACTCTTGCTATCCTAATCTTTCTGCTACAGCACCACACAAACTTGCTCCACGCACAACTGTGTGCGTCTTCCTAGGGTATCCCTCTAACCATCGTTGCTATCGTTGCCTTGACCTCGCCACACATAAAATAATAATCTCTTGCCATGTAATTTTTTACGAAAATACCTTCCCGTTTGCCAAACAATCCACTACAACACCTACATCCACCGATTTTTCCTTTCTCGATGATCACCCTCCCATCCTTACACCCAACATTACCCAACCTACACCGTTGCCGCAAACCCCACCTCCACCCGAACCAACCACACCACCGACACCTGAACCCCACACTCCTCCTTCTCAATCCGTTCCTCCTAATTCGCCCGTGGTTTTAGCCCCTGTTGGTCCTCCCCTGGTTGACAATACTCACTCTATGTTCACCCGTGGCAAACGTGGCATGTCTAAACAGGTTAACCGTCTTAATCTTTTGGCTGAGGGTAAAAGCTGACGTGGCGGGCGATAGTGAGGCGGTGCACTGGCACCAGCCTGAGGGGGCTCCTGGGGCTGGCTGGAGATGCTCTTAGTTTCGAACCGATGGAGCCGCACGATGCACTGCCAGCGTGGCAACCGGAACTCAAGGGTGGGGTACACACAGAAGAAAGTACCCGGTAGTCGATTCTCAACAGATTTTCGTGGGCCCACTCCCGTCACGGTTTACTCTGTCCCCTTCCTCTACGAGAAAACCAACGAACCACCTCGCCGCGCCGGCGTAGACGAGCAGAGTCTCGCCTGTCTTCTGCCGCAAGGAACCCGATTGGCCGTCGCGTCTCGTGTCCTTATAAAGAACCAGCCCACTCCCCATTCAACATCCGGCTCATCCATCCGAGTAGAAGAGAACGAGAGAGAGGGAGATCCGACCGAGAGCCCGGTTGCTATGGAGGAGGAGAAGCGGCTCTGGATGGACGCGGCGCTGACGGTGCCGGAGACGCTCCTGATCGTCGGCACCTCGGACGGAGTCCTCGCCAGCATCGCCGACGCCTGCAAGCTGCTCGGCGAGGACATCTGGGGAGCCGAGGACGCCGACGCCGTCGAGTCTCCCTTCAGCACCACCACGGGCGGCTCTGGCTCCGGCCCCGAGGCGTCTGAGCACGGCTACGACTTCGGGGTACTCCTGCCCACCACCTGCGGCCTCGAGCACACCATCAGCACCCCCATGTTCACCACCATCGACGGCGAGCGCGCCGAGCAGAGCTACCGCTTCGGGGTCCCTTCCACCCCAGCGGCGGCGGCGACCGCATCTTCGGCTCTGACACCCGCGATGGCATCGAGGGCGACGAGATCGAGATTTCCCGGGACGACGAGCGCGTCCTCGACACGCTAATCAACGACGCCGGCTTCGACCACTGGGCCAACCTCCTCGTCGGCGCGCTCGGCCCCGACGGGCCCCTCGCCGCCGCCCACCGCGAGATCACTCACCTCGTCGCGCTCCACGGCGAGGCCGGCCACGTCCTGGCCCACTGCGCGGCGCCCCTCGGCCTCCTCCTCCGCCGCGAAGATGACCCGGACCGGGCCGCCTTCCTCACCAACGCGCATGACGTGCTGCAGAGTTTGGGCTCCGCGGCGTCGGCCACCGCCGCGGCCGAGGACTTCCTCCGCGCGGTCCCCCGGGGTCCCCCTGCTCCCCAGCGAGTGGGTTTCCGTGGCGAGGCGGCTCGTCGGCGATGCCAGGCGCGACGTCCTCGAGGCCCGACGCGCGGTGGAGCGGATGCAGGACGCCGCGGTGCGCGACTTCTTCAATGCCTGGATGGTCCTCAAATGCGCACCCTCTGCCTGATTGCAGCCGCCGCCGCCTCCACGCTGCAGCGGCTGCACCCTCCTCGGCGTGTTCATGATTCCTGGAACCAATCTACTGTAGTAACTGCATTGCAACAGTGCACAAATGCACGCCCATTTCGATTTCTGTTTCCTTAGCCAAAAGATTTCTTATGCAAATGAGCCAGAATGTTCCAATAGAACGTAGATTTCTTGTACAAATGCATTTCCTGGGCAATTCCTGTCGCTGTATCAGTTTCCAATACAGCAACAAATAAAATGCAACTTCATGTATGCCGGTTATATCTCTTGCGCAATCCATGATCCAGAGGCTTCGCAGTATGTGTCACCAGCAGACTAGAGAGTATAACAGTACCCTGTAACTCATCACAGATAACAGGATGGTACTCAAATGACTCGAGCACCAAGTTGTAACACAGGCTACAGAACAACCATGTTGCAAGCTATCATGCAAAACTCAACACCACAGACACACTACAAACTGGATCTTGAAGTATCAAACAGTGAATATCTAAGATTCACTGTTGAGAATTTTTGTCTGCCTTCTAGTTCTAGGTGCCTTGAGTCTGGAAATACATATTCATCGCAGGAGCATATTTTGTATTATATGATCAGAAGGCCGAACCACCCCCTTTTGTTTTGCCTAGCAGAACATCTTTCGCCTCGTTGATCTTCGACGCAAGGTAATGGCTTCCCCCCGCATCCGGATGGTTGGCAACCATGACCCTCTTGTGTGCCTCTTTTACCTTATCAGGACGGACGTTTTCCCTGGAAGAATCGAAAGAAAACAGTTGAGTTAATAATTGCAGGACACAAAACATGTCACAAACTGGAAATTTATGAAATAGCAGAATCACATTAAAAAATGACACTTCCATACCCGAATGACCGATCTGGCATGTCGATATGCATTCAAATTTAGAAGGACTAACACAAGACTTAATCTAAATGTTGGTAACAAAAAGTACAGTGTGCAGTGATACCAGGCAGAAAGCAAGAAGTTCAGAAGTCAAGAATTCATAGCTCGGCCTTCAAGGTTTAAATAACATGTTTTTAACCAACGGAGCAAATATGTTTTTGGTGATGTAGAGAACAAGTCAAGATATATCATTGCAAGGAGGGGATCAATCTGCCAGGGGACAATACTATTCACCGCTGCAGTTCATTGATCTTCAGGCGAAATAGAAAACAGTAAACATATATGTAATATTGCATGTTTGTTATCATTGTGAGTTGTGACTCGTGATGGAGATGCCAGACATGATCCCTGCACCCAGCTTGAGATGGAAACTCTATCCATTTATACAAAGGCAGTTACCCAAAAGACTCATCTCGATGTGTTCAAAATAGGCGGGATCCCAACACGATGCATGTAGAACCAAGAACCAAGCATTTCCCTTCCCTGCATACAAATGAAGTCTAATAGGGTTGTAGGATTGTCAATTTTTCAAAGTCTACATCCAAGAGGATATTTGGGAACAAACTTAAACCCCGATATAGTCCGATGTCACATATAATTTATTCACTTTAGCTACGGCCTATTTCATCTCACTCATAAATCTTGTTGGACTTCAGTCACTGTGACGGCCTGACCTCTTAGAATACGACCATCTGTGTCCTTCCTAACACTGATCTGCAGAAGGGTTAAAGCCGAAACAGGAGCACAGATCGGTTGAAGAACGGGATTTTATCATACAGCATGCCACTAACATAGTACATGTTGGACAATTGGCTGAGATGCAAGCAGTGGTTTACACAGGTTGAATGGGCTCTCTATTCAAAGCATCTCAATTCAAAGCAGATGAAAGCTAGCTGTTGCTTTTGCTCTTACATAGCTTTCCTATCAAAAGCATTATTCAGTCGGAAGTGACAGAGCTCCCTTTGCATTATTTGCAAGGTGTTCAGTTGTCCATCAATGGAACAACTTAAAACTACATTTACTATTAATGGAACATTTACTTGGTTAAGTAAGCTATCACAGTCTGCATGGGCATACATGCTACGAATAATTAGTGGGGAGTGCAGAGTATGGGCAACACGAGTATATTTCCATATGCACTTATGCAGTATTACCACATGGTGTCACGCCAGGTCTAAAGTATCTTACATATACTGCAGGGAACGAAAAGGAAGCTAGGACAACTAACTGCAAAATGTTACAATCAGCTCCTCAGCAGACTTCCCAGAAAGCATAAACACCGCAGGAAACATAAATGATGCTAATGGTAGCTGTGATCTATTCACTTCATTGTTTAGGATATTTTGAGATATCCATTTGGGCTGGTAGTGAGAAAGCGAACTCTCCCTGAGTCTGATGGCAGGGAAAGGATCAACATTAGGTCCCTGTGTGTGTTGTGCCACACGAATTCTATCTTCCATACATTCCATCCCTAACCCGAAGTGATATGCTTGTGATGTACACAACTCAACATAATTTCAATGGAATGAGATGGAGCTAGAGTGCTAGAGATGAACATCTGTATGCTAAGAGAAACATGAAAATACATAACTGCGGTATGGAAATTAATGTATAACAAGCACCTGACACCCAGGATTAGACCAGCTTCCCTTCGGGTCATTGTAGCTTGAAAGCCACCTTCGTAGAATTTACGCATTCTTGGGACTATAGGCCTTGCCTTGTAAGCATGCCAAGCCTGGATGCTATATCTACCTGCAAGAGCAGCGCCAGCAACCGCGAGTCCAGCAATGAGTGCTGTGGCCTGCAGATATTGAATAAATGTAAACAACAGAAAGTGTAATATTGTCGTGTTGCATATCCAACTTTAACTTTTCATACACTACATTCATGATTCATGCACTAGAGTGGAAAACTGTTCAAATAATGTAACGACGAATACATAAACAAATAAATAGGATCTACTGATAAAATGCACAGATGGAGTGAGACAGCAGCAAATTGCTTGTAGAGTACAAATACATAACAAAGCATCCATGAGTGATTAGTTGTTGACAACTATTGCTGAGTTGTTAATCAATATTTAACTATAGAAAAGAGATCTCGTCCTACACAGTGAAGTACCAAGAATCTGAAACACCATTTCATCCAAAAAAAAAGCATCTCGAATTCAGAATGACAAGCATTACTCAGGTGTGTGAACCAAACAGTTGTTCACAATCATATAATCCCATTCTAGCAAGCTATTAAAAATCTAGTTACAGCAGGCAATAACAACCAAATGGGGACTAGGGACCCATTTAATCCATGGAAATGGAAGAATATAAATTTGGGCACAAATGTTGTGAACACAAGAGGAATTTATCTAAACGTTCCCAGTTTTAGACTGAACACCCATGCTACTCCCAAGGACAAATTTCAAACAAACATCCCCCAAGCCACACATTAGCATCAGTACGCTCTGAAATGTCACGGAATTGAACTGCAACCTACAGGTTACTACATTACACGCTGCCTCGACAGAGGGGCATCGATCCAATCTTAGCACGAACAAGCGCACAGCGATAAAACCTAATCCAAAAAAAAAAATCGTGAGCTCGCGCGTTTTAACAGAGCTCACCATCCTCACCACCAGTAAATCCGGCGAGTTGGTGCAGGCGGGAGGGCGCAGAAGACGCGGCTAGTGAGTGGCTGCACGCAGGTGCGGAAGCGGGCGGCGCTAGGGGTCTGGAGATCGCCGGAGAGGAGGCCGGCGTCGGCGGAGTAGAGCGGAGGCAGTGGAAGCTTCGCGGCGGTGGGATGAATGGATCATGGAACACGGAACCCTACTTGGGCTGGGCCGTGCCAGCGCCCATGAGCTGAGCCGAAGAAGGAAGAAGTCCATCCGAGAACAAAAAGAAGGGAGTATTTCACAAGTTCCCGTTGGGAAAGCGTATTTAGACCTCCCGTGTTCTCGGATGATATGTTAGCTAAGCTTCAGGAAGCCACAAATGGCTCCCAAGCTTCAGGAAGCTCATTTTTTTCAAAATTTTGAAATTGATATTTTTAAGTTTCAATAACTTGGAACAAAAATGTTAGGGTAAGCAATCTTGTGATCTACTACCGTGTAAAATCTTAGTTCAAAATTCGTTATATTACAGCTATAGAAAAAGCAACAAAAATTTTATTGACTGCACAATGGTAGATCTCGACATTATTTTACCTAATTTTTTGAAACATAGAAATATTGATTTTGATTTTTTTTTAACCAAGCTCTATGGAGCTCGGACTCCAAAACGCCACACTCATAGTTGCGCGTCATATAATTTCCATGTTGAATTTTATGAGTACAAACACATGTAACCATTTACACAAGACCTATTAAGATTTGTTTTCGAGAGTTCGATCAAATATGTCGTGCTTCTAATCGCCGCATGGTTCTTAAAAAATGGTCCAGATAATTCCTTCAGGCAAGAAGGGTTGGTTTGTTGTTCGCATGAGTTTGCATAAAATCCACGTGACTGACAAACTTCGACTCGACCCCTACTTGAGCCATATTATAGGTGGACTATTAGTATTGGGAGGGTTTTTTCTTCGTAAAATGACTAACTTTCACACAAAAAGTGAATCCGTGCTAACTTCGCTTTTCTGTGCAGGGTTGCATTCTAATCATTTGATCATTTATTCTTTATAGTAGCTTTGTTTTTTCCTCAATTCGTAGTGTAGGACTTGCTATAATGTTAAATGGGCCCATTTAGGCTGCTAGTAGGCGGCGACAACTTTAGCGCACGCAAGAGCCGGAGAAAATAGGAGTTTGAGTGAAGATTTCTTGCTCCCGAGCACCGATGCTTCCTTTGTTTGGAAAAGAATTAAACAAAATAATTAAAAGTTTTAAAAAAATGAAAATAATCATACATGTTCTTAATGATGTATTTTACATGTGTGTAAATCACAATACGAAATATATTGTATTTTGAGCTACACAAAAATGAGAAATGTATAGATCTGATCATTATTGTTTCAAATTTCCAAATTTTGTTATTTTTATGTAACCCTTCGTATTATGATTTTGCACGCTTGTAGTATACATTATTGAGATCATACCGGTCTTTGTAAGATTTGTTTGAAACTTTTATTTTATTTTTTTGAATTTTTTTCAAACATAAGGAGCAGTGGTGTTCTGAAGCCACAGTGACTTTTCGGTCACAAGAACCCTACCGGACGGGCTTCAGCCGTCATAATTTGTTGGGCTCAATGGTCCGGGCAGGACGCGCGCAGTCACCTCTATCGATAGATACCCTCAAAAAAATAGGCAAGGATCCGGAGAATTAATCGGCGATGTCGGCGGCGGCGTTTCGAAACGCGGCGAGGAGGACCGCCAGAGGCCGCGCACTGCGACGAACGCGGGCGGCTGTCGAGGGGGAGGGACAGTGGAGGCTCATCCACAGCGGCAACCCTCTCTCTTCTCCTCCTCGCTTGTGTCCCATCCCCGCCTCCCGTACTGGAAGCACCATCCAAGAGGTCCCTTTCTCGACCACGATCTGTTATATCTAACTAGCTTTCCCTGTCCGCATTTTGTGATTATGAGCCATAAATCATTTATTTGCAAGCGACAGAGCATGCCTGATCCCGAGTTTGGTTTTATTCTTGAGATGAACACAGTAATGCATGAAAGGTCCATTTTCTTTCCTACTTCATCTGTTCACTAATATAAAGATGTTTTAGCAAACTAAATCAGGGATCTTACTCCTAGTAATTTCTGGTGGGTGGAGTTTAGGGTTTTACCTCAAATGGAGACTGGATTTGTGATTGTCAATTTGTCATCATATGTTCATAACATAATGCTAAGTCGAAGCTTCGATAGATGCATTAAGTGTAGAAATTGCTGGAATTTTGGTAAACGATGGTTTATCAGTGGCGCTTCATGTTATTGTGATTGGTTCTTGGATACTTAACCCCTGGAGTTTAGGGGTTTTAATGTTTTCAGTATTGACATTTCAGTATGGAGGGGGTTCCTTCCATGGCAGAGGCCTAATTTCTGCTATTGAAAGAATACCGTGTCAGTTAACCCTGGCTTCTGCTTTGTTATAAATTAACATTGCCTACAACTAATGAAGTCCTTAATTACACTAAATGAAAGAAATGGATTATTGTAGCTACAAACAGTAAGCATTCTACAGGTTAAAAATTGATTGCACGCCTGTAAATTTCTCTCATGCTAAACAGTCTGAACCAAATTATAAATCCATCAAAACATGCTTTGTATATAGGAGGGCTATCAGCTACTTGTTGCAAGATGGAAGGAGAAACTATGCTGATGTAGAGATCGATATGGAACATTGCAAAGCGACCAGACACACTATGTATAAAGTCTAAACCAAATTACCTGTATCTGATCATGGCGAAGGCTTTGAGACACTGTTCTTCCTCTACCTGCTGCACAGCAGATTGAGGGGGAGCAACACTTAGAGGGCAGTCAGATGCAGTGGAAGATGGAGTATGGTTTCGTTACTCCTTCGGTTCTTCTTCTTGTGTCCACGGATAGACCTTATATACTGATAAAAATATGTGTGCAGCAACCACCACAAACAAATTTGATCTGCTCTGATCTCTCAGTGTGTGCCAATGTGTATTGACGATCTTGTTTCTGGGTAGCACATCTTGCGGCTGCTCACTCTGTGACCTTCACTACATTGAACTCTGCATCAGCCACATTCTCATTCCCATGTTACGAACAGTTGGAAATCTTTTTTCAGCTGGTCAAAATCCTAATTGGTAGTCTACTCATGGTGTGATGGTTTTGTTCCTAGACTTCTTGTTGGACTATGTAGCATGTGTATAGTTTATTGATCTACTTTCACTTCATGGAGTTCCCTTCTGCCATAGGGTGCTAGTCTAACCTATTGACTCCTGGACTGTCTGTAGGCACATGCTGTCTTTTTCGTTATTGCATTGTGGATTTGACTTGATGGAAACGTTACTTTCATTCAGGATAGGCCTGGATTTTTTATAATAATCTTTTCTGTCCTCGACCTGTTTCTGTTTTTGCTATCATTACTTATACGACTTTGTATACTTCTCTTTTACGCAGGTCCCGTATACATTGAATCAGCCGTTGAGATACTCAACCACCATCTTTCAAAGATTTGGGTTTTCATCTTCTACCCCTCAAGAGAATGATGATGTAAACCAACCCAAAGACCAGGAAAGTACTGCACATGAATCAAATGGTGAAGCTTCAAAGGAGGACAGTGGTTCATCTGGAGGACGTAGGTTTGGAAGACTTCAATCCCAGTCTATGAGGAGGTGGTGCACTAAGTGACCTGCATTTTCTGATTCAGGTGCTGAAGACCTTGATCTGTCAAAGGAGGAAATAGTGAAGCTAATTCTTGAGAAGGATGAGTTATTGACCTCAAAAGATGAAAAAATCAAGGATATGAAGGACAAGGTTTGACGCAGCTATGCAGAAATGGAAAATGTTATCGCACGGACAAAGCGTGAATCTGAGAACTCGAAAAAATATGCAGTTCAGGTTTATTGTTAATCTGATTTCTGGTTTAGGAATTTTAATGATGTAAATGATGTTTTAGAAGCATTTTGATCAATTATGTTGAATTTATCTCTTATAGCGTCTTAATCGTGTATGCAGAATTTCTCTAAGAGTTTGTTAGATGTTGCTGACAATTTGGCTAGAGCATCATCTGCTGTGAAAAGAGCTTCTCAAAATTAGATACATCTGAAGATTCCACTGGAGCTGTACCATTACTAAAAACCCTACTGGAGGGTGTAGACATGACAGATAAGCAACTCGGAGAGGTACTGTGTCTATGTATTATCATCAAAAATTGATTTTGTTCTTGTGTATTAGTGTTTTTCTGTACCTGAATTTTTCTCTACTTCTCATGCGCTAACTATTTTTTTCCCGTTATAGACATCGCTTTTTGGGTGATAGTATTGCCTAAAGTGGGATTTTCCTCAATTTTGAACAGGTTTTTAAGAAGTTTGGAGTCGAAAAGTTTGATCCATTGAATGAGAAATTCGATCCTGAGAGACATTATGCACTTTTCCAAATACCCAATACTTCAAAACCATCAGGAACTGTTGCTGCCGTTGTAAAGGTACATATCATCGTCAAGATTCTGGTATCTATGTTTGTATTCCAATAAATTTTAAAACATTGGGGCTTAGAGTTTTTTAGGTTATCTATGGTTGTATCCATCTATTAATTGTTGATCGACTGATTTATATTCTTTTGCTTTGTTTTACGGACTTATGATCTTAGAATTCCGAAGTAATCTTTGACATTCATGCTTATAAAAGGAACTTTGAAAAATGTATACAAAAAATAAATATGATTAGCTCTACTCCAGTAGTGACAATAATGACTATTTCAATACATGGCATTTTTCTATCCCTCAGAGGCTATATCAGGACAAATGAAGCATTTTGAATTTGCATGTTAATGTTTGGAATTCGTAAATAATAAGTATTCTGATATTTGTATGGCATCTTGCAAGAGCTAAGAGCACTTGCAGCCTGAAATTATGTGGCGTTCTTAAACTTGAATCTCTTGATAAGTTTCGGATAGTGACTATGATTGAAAGGCAAATCATATTGGTTTGAGATTGGCTGGCTGACGATACTTGAAACCTCCCTGCTACAACCAGCAGATTTTTTTTTTATTTAGCACATGCACACTTTTGGTGGTAGTATTCATTACACATTTGTGGTTTCAGGTGGGGTACATGTTACATGATCACGTCCTCCGTCCTGCGGAAGTTGGTGTTAAAGAGGGAGGTCCCTCTGAAGAAGAGCCTGAGCAGAAGTCAAGTGGATATTAGATTAAATTGATTTAGCAATATACCAGAATCAAGAAGAGATGGCTGTTCCTCATCAGCGAAGGAGCTCGGTGATAGCAGCCTATTTCCAACGTTTTTCGATGGTACTTGATTGAAATGCTATTTGTATGGGTATATGTTATGCGATTCCTTGGCAGCGCGACGTTTTTGAGATTTTTGTAAGGGTGTCTTTGAATTTTCAAAGACAGAGTTTGTTTTTCACATGATTTGGTCCCTTGGAAGAAGAATTGGCCGTCTCTTGTGCCTGACAGTAGAGGATTTCGGCAGAGACTTCTGCGGGTGTGCGTCACCCGTCTCCACTCTGCAGCTGATCAGCTGGGACGACCCTCAGTAGTTGTCTCTGTAGAAGCACATGGTGAACGCATCTGCCAAATCGAATGCACGGGCAGCGGCATCGAGAGGTTCCTCTGTCACCGTAAGGGGTGGATGCACCATGGTTTGCAAGATCTGGAGTTTGCCGTGAGAAAGGCAGAACTCTGCCCCTCACCGTAGCAAACCCGCATAAGAAGATAAATTCTCGCTCTATTCTGAATGTGTGTATTATATTTCAATGTTGACTATATACGGACTGGAATGAGTGATCATACATACTAAAACGTATCTGATACATGTGATTCAAGAAAAATATTAAAACAACTTGTAATTTGGAACGGAGGGAGTATTTGACAAAAAAAACTAATTTAAACAAAAGCATTAATACTCATTTATCTAGGGAAAAACATATTGTAATTTGGAACAAAAGGAGTATTCCGAGAAAAAAGTTTTACAATGGGAAGATTTTTTCCGCGTTGGCACGTGAGCCCGTGTGTAATGCCCAGGGGTCGTGCCTAGGCCACAATCTGAGGCACGCGTGCCGGCCCGTTTAACGGTTCCAAATTCGAAAACTATCAGGAGTGGGAGGAAATGGGAGCGGGGGAGATGTGGCCGGTAGGGAGCGGCCGTTAAAGTCAAAATTGGGCGGTCTAGTTTTTTTTTTTTTTTTTTGCCCTTTTGGGGTGTTTTTAGTCATTTTTTTGGCAGATTTTCCAAATTCTGACCGTTGAACAACATTTTTTTTCCAAAATGTGTCAAATTTCGCTATAAATAGGGATGCACACTTCTCTCATTTCCTACACTCAAACATGAATGATCCCAACCAATATCTCTTTCCTCTATATGATTTTGGTGTTGAGACACCCGTAGACACATTTGATCCCTACGCTAGTTCTCCTCTTATCGACATCCACAATACCGACTATACACCACCCTCATATACACATCCTTCCCAAATGATGTATCCCCACATGTGGACAACACCATGGACACCAAGCCTAATGGCCCAATGACAAGATCAAGAGTCAAGGCTCTTCATGAAAAGGTGACCTCGCTCCTCTCGATGTGTGATCTCGACCTCCCTTTGAATGGTTTGCTACTTCATGCCGGTACCTTGTGCATACTCAGGATCCACCCGGATGATGACCCACAATGGAGTCAAGAAGGTGACCAAGAGAAGGCCCAAGATGCTGGAGAAGATGAACAAGAGGAGATCCAGGAAAATGGACAAGAAGAGGAGGAAGGAGGCGAAGACAGGGTGGCCGGCCTCCCAGCCGGCCTAGGCCGGCCCCAAAGCCGGGCTCCAACCCGAGGCTGCCGGCCTCCCAGCCGGCCCAGGCCGGCCCCCAGGCCGGGCCCCAACCCGTGGCCGCCGGCCTCCCAGCTGGCCCAGGCCGGCCCCCAGGCCGGACTACACTCCAACGCTGCCGGCCCCTGTGCCGGCCTCCCAGCCGGCCTCCCGGCCGTCCTAGGCCAGCCCCCAGGCCGGTGCCCCGCCTGCGCCAGCCGGCCCTCAGGCCGGTTTCCCCCTTTTCTGCACCTTTTTGTAATAGACTATAAATAGCACCTCCCTTTCCTTTCCTAGGGTCAGACTGAATTTGAGACTTGTGAGCTATGCTCCTCATCCCTCTGTGCTAGGGTTCCTCTTAGAGGATGGATCTTGTTGTTGCTACTCTTTCACTGAGGTGTCTCTAGTAGTGCAAACCAATCTTTCACTGCGGTGATTCTATTGGATCGGTGGACCGGCCGGTAAGAGCAACCGGTTTCAACAAGAGTAAGTTTGGCTTTGATTCTTCGATCCAAAGGCTACCTTTTTGAGGGTTTGTTGTTGGGTGGAGATCTCAGCAGGATTTGCTATTTACCCTCTTTGTTTGCCACGAATCTCCCTCGCTTCCCCTCCGTGTTCTTCGTGTTCATCCCTTTTCCCCTCAAATCCGTGAAGATCGGGCCTAGCCCTACATCATTTGGTATCAGAGCAAGGGTTTCCACGGATTTGGATCGTGTTTCCACCTTTTATTAGCCATTTTTCCACCAAATTTTTTCTTTCCCATACCAATTTCGAAAATTGAAAAAACAAATAGCCCATATGGATTTCGTTCGATCTCTCGATTTGGTGAGCGATTTGTGGTTTTGATCCACGGATCTCGTACTTAATACCTTTCCCCACCTTCCTTTGGTGTTTCCTCGTGCCAATTTCGCCCAAAATTCGTCGGATTGAAGATTTCACGGAGCAAATTTCCGCTACCTCGACGCAACCAAAAGGTATAGCTTCCGACTCACCCCTTTCCTTTTCGCGAAACTTTTTCCTAGGAGCTAGTTCGTCAAAGTGTGAGCATTGCACTAGTGTGACACCAAGTAGGCATATCATAATCTTGCGAGCATCAACGTGTAGCGGACTCGACTTAGGCAAAAGCATAAAGCAAAAAGAGCAATAGAAAAGATTCAAAAAAAAAGTCGAGCCGTGATCCTAGTCCTCTTTACCACATCAACGTTCCAATAGAGAAACGTGTCCACTTGTGCAAATCGGGTGCTCCCTCCTATACACTTGATCTAGTTGTCCTTTCGAGCGGTGGTGCGGCACGACCATAGTCTTCGTTAGGTCCAAGTCGCTCATCCCCATAGTCGCACCATCCACATTTGTCTCCACGTGTGAGTTTCCTTTGTTTCTTGGATTGTGTGGTTAGTCTCTTTTGCTACTTGATCTTTGTGGTTATCCTCCACTTGTTGCAATAGCTTTATCGTTTGCTTCGTTTTGATTTCTTGCCACTTTGCCATACCTAAGCTCCTCATAAGTGTGTGTGTGGGTCGCTTTTCGATTGCTAATCAAACACTCTTACTCTTGTGACACCTTTGTCTCGGAAGGCAAGCCCACTTGTCCAATACTATCAACCAAAGGTAAGAGCGGTTATTAGCCACCACATATTCCACATATCACTTGTGTTGTCTTATCATGGCTAGGGAAGAACAAGACGTCAGCATGACCAAGCAAGAGGAGGCTCTCAAGAGGTACATCGACGACAACTTACGCCGCTATGAGGAGCGCCATCATGCCGCGCAACGTGAAAACGTTGAGCGTTTCGCTCAACTACAAGACGCCCAACGCGAGAGCAATGAGCGTTCCATTCGTCTCGAGGAGCTGCTTCTCGAAAGACGACACCGGCACTCCTCAAGATCAAGCTCAAGGTCTTCACACCGTTCCGACGCAAGAAGCAAAGTTCCAAGCGAGGTTGGTCAAGGTCCACACATCGACCGCCATCGCCACGAGATGCCTCATCAACAAGCGAACTTGGATCCTCAACAACACCAAGATCGCCATCGTCATGACATACCTAATCAAGAACGTCATCGCCAAGAGATACCTCACCAACAAGCTAACATGGATCCTCAACGACACCAAGACCAACATCGTCAAGAAGCGCCTCACCCTCAAGCGAACTTGGACCCCCAACACCATCAAGATCGCCATCGTCAAGTCATCCCAATCCCAAATGCTAACTTGGATCCCCCACACCGACACGAGGATAATCGACATCATCGTCATGACCTACCTCCACATCGCGCCCAACGAGTGCCATTGGCCGACAATCATGTTAATCTTGAAGATGACGAGGATTATGTTCCACGCCACCACCCAAGGCATCGTCACCGAGACCGCCATCGCCACCATGATGATGATGATGAGGATGATCACAAAAGCCGTTTCAATCCTCCCAAGCTCGTCATTCCTAAGTTCCATGGCACCAACGACCCGGAAGACTTCATTGCATGGGAATCCAAGGTCTCCAAACTATTTCGAGTCTACAAGGTGCCGCAAGACAAACGAGTTGACCTCGCATCCCTCGAGTTCGAAGGCTATGCGCAACTATGGTGGGAACAACTCCAAGCCTCCTTTGAAGACCCAATCGACACATGGAATGACATGAAGAAGGAAATGCACAAACGTTTTGTGCCGCATCACTACGCGCGCGATTTGTACAAGAAGTTACAAGAGCTCAAACAAGGCCTCAAGACGGTCGATGAGTACTACAAGGAGATGGAGTCAACTCTCTCCCGCGCACACATTGTTGAGTCCGAGGAACAATCAATGGCACGCTTCTTGAACGGCCTCACGTACCCAATAAAGAAGATAGTGGAATTCCAACCTTATGAGAACCTTGTTGAGCTAGTTCATCAAGCCATGAAGGCTGAGCGCCAAGTCGCCGAAGAGCTCAAGTATGTCAAGGCCAAGTCCTTCTTCGCCACTAGAGCTTCATCATAAACACAACCCATGAATCAAGTCCAAGCCAAGGCAATATCAAAAGTTCTACACCGCAACCCACTACAACCTCCAAGAATACGACGCCCTCACCCCAAGCCGCCAAGTCATATATCACTTGCTATAAGTGTGGAGGTCAAGGGCACAAGTCATTCGAGTGCACCAACAAAAAGGTGATGATCGTCAATGACAATGGAGATTATGAGTCTATGAGCGAAGACGAGTACCACGCATTGAACAAGGTGGCCACGATGCAAAGCTTGGATGAAGACGATGACTACATCTATTGTGATGGTGACCCCAACCCCACTCTAGTTGTCACTCGAGTCTTGACTACAATCAACCAAGGTGATGATGCTCAAAGATGCAACTTGTTCCAAACCAAGGCTGGCATCAACGGCCAATCAATCAAGGTAATCATTGATGGTGGGAGTTGTCATAACTTGGCAAGCAAGGATCTATGTGAGAAACTCAACTTGACGTACAAGAAGCACCCCAATCCCTACCATGTGCAATGGCACCGTGAAGATCCAACACACGGTTCAAGTATCCTTCAAGATTGGCTCTTACGAGGACACGGTAGATTGTGATGTAGTACCAATGTCGGTTTGCCACTTACTTCTTGGCCGCCCTTGGCAATTTGACAAGGCCGTTACTCATGATGGGTGCACCAACTACTATAGCTTCAAATGGAACAATAAGATCCTAGTGCTCCGCCCAATGACTCCAAGCCAAATTATCGCCGACCATGCCAAGACAATTGTAAGAGCACAAGAAAAACAATCCTCTAGTGAGTTGAGTGGTGAGAGAGCGAACCACATTCACGTGAGTGAGAGCCAAAAGACAAATATGAGTGAGAAAGGGAAAAGAGTGAGTCCCGGCGTAGTCTTGTTAGCCACCAAAAGTGAGATGAGAGAAGTGAGAGCAAACCCATCCACTTTCCACTTCATGCTCTTATGCAAAGGAGATGGCAAAGACACTAACGACTTAACCCAAGTTCCTCCGTCTATGTTGTCTATTTTGCAGGAATTCAAAGATGTTTTTCCGGATGAGCTACCTCAAGGACTTCCTCCCCTCCGTGGAATCGAGCATCGCATCTATCTCATTCCCGGCGCCCCTCTACCCAATCGAGCGCCATACCGCACAAACCCCGAGGAGACAAAGGAGATCGAGCGCCAAATTCAAGAACTCCTCGCCAAGGGACATGTTTGTGAAAGCTTTAGTCCGTGCACTGTTCCGGTCATCCTCGTCCCCAAGCAAGACGACACACTCCGAATGTGCATGGATTGCCGTCCCATCACCAATATCACGGTGAGGTATCGACATCCTATCCCACGACTTGATGACATGCTAGATGAGCTTAGTGGTGCCACTATCTTCTCCAAAATTGATTTGAAAAGTGGCTATCACCAAATCCGTATGCATGAAGGAGATGAATGGAAAACCGCATTCAAAACAAAACTTGGTCTTTATGAGTGGCTTGTCATGCCCTTTGGTCTTTCCAATGCTCCTTCAACATTTATGCGTCTTATGAATCACGTCTTGCGCGCTTTCATTGGCAAGTTTGTGGTTGTCTACTTTGATGACATCCTTGTTTATAGCAAATCCTTGCATGAACATGTCGACCATGTGAAGCAAGTTTTGTTGGCCCTTCGTAATGCTTCGCTTTTTGCCAACCTCAAGAAATGCACCTTTTGCACCGACAAGCTTGTGTTTTTGGGTTATGTAGTTTCTTCGAAAGGGATTGAAGTTGACACTTCTAAGATTGAGGCAATCACAAATTGGCCACCGCCAACTAATCTTGCTCAACTTCGTAGCGCCCTTGGTTTGTTTGGGTTTTACCGTCGCTTTGTGAAAGATTTTAGCACAATTGCTTGCCCCTTGAATGAGCTTACCAAAAAGAATGTACCCTTCATTTGGGGCAATGCTCAAGAATCTGCTTTCAATGAACTCAAGAAGAGATTGACCGAAGCTCCTTTACTTGCTTTGCCGGATTTCTCCAAAACCTTTGAACTTGAGTGTGACGCTAGTGGCCTTGGCATCGGTGGCGTCCTCATGCAATGTGGCCGTCCCGTTGCCTATTATAGCCAAAAACTTGATGGTGCTCGGCTAAACTACCCAATCTACGACAAGGAACTCTATGCCTTAGTCCGTGTTTTGGAAGTGTTGCAACACTACCTTTGGCCAAAATAGTTTGTTATTCATTCCGATCATGAATCTTTGAACTATTTGAAAACCCAAACCAATTTTAACAAAAGTCATGCCAAATGGGTTGAATTCATCGAGTCTTTTCCCTAGGTGGTGAAGTACAAAAAAGGCAAGGATAATATAGTTGCGGATACTCTTTCCCGCAAGTTGATTTTACTCACCCAACTTGAAATCAACGTTTTGGGCCTTGATGACCTTAAAGAACTCTATGCTTCCGATCCTTTCTTTGGTCCTATCTTTACAAAGTGCACAATTGACAAAGGATGCGATGATTTCTACTTGCACAAGGGTTTCTTGTTTAAGGCTAACAAACTATGCATTCCCGAGTCCTTGCTCCGTTTGTTGCTTTTACAGGAATCACATAGTGGGGGCCTCATGGGACACTTTGGACGTGACAAGACACTTGTCATGCTATCTACACACTACTTTTGGCCACGGATGACGCGTGATGTGGAGCGCTTGGTGCGCCGTTGCCCAACTTGCCTCAAAGCTAAGTCCACTTTGAACTCTCATGGTCTTTATATGCCTTTACCAATACCACACACACCTTGGTCCGACATTAGCATGGATTTCGTCTTAGGATTACCTCAAACAAAAAGTGGCAAAGATTCAATATTTGTTGTTGTCGATCGCTTCTCTAAAATGGCACACTTTATTCCTTGCAATAAGACCAACGATGCTTCACACATTGCAACTTTGTTCTTTAGGGAAATCGTTCATCTACATGGAGTGCCGAAGACCATTGTTTCGGACCGAGATGTCAAGTTCACAAGCTACTTTTGGAAGGCATTGATGTCCAAGCTAGGAGTCAAGCTCCTCTTCTCCACTGCTTACCACCCACAAACCGATGGCCAAACCAAGGTGGTGAATCGAAGCTTATCAACTCTCCTTCGCGCATTAATCAAGCCAAACCTCAAAGGTTGGGAGGAATGCATACCGCACGCCGAGTTCGCCTACAACCGTGCCTCCCACCGGGCGACCAAGCGAAGCCCATTCGAGGTTGTCTATGGGTTCAACCCCAACACCGCCCTAGACATCCTCCCACTTCCTCTACACGAGCGCACCGACATGGACGTCGACAAAAGAGCCGACTACATGAAGACATTACATGAGTCAACTCGAGCAACTCTAGAGGAGCACACAAAGCGCCAAAGCTAACAAGATCAACAAGTTGAAGAAGCCTATGGTATTCGAAGAAGGAGATCTTGTGTGGCTACACCTCCGCAAGGACCGTTTCCCGGATGAAAGAAAATCCAAGCTTGCTGCTCGCCGTGACGGACCTTTCAAAGTGCTCAAGCGCATCAACGACAACGCATACAAGATCGACATCCCAACCTCCAAGTACTTGGTGCATGACATGTTCAACGTCGCTGACCTATCCCCTTTCCACGGAGATGCAAGCGTTCAAGAGGATGACGAGTCGAAGACGACTCTTTCCGAAGGGGGGGAGATGATGTAGCCCCACATGTGGACAACACCATGGACACCACGCCTAATGGCCCAATGACAAGATCAAGAGTCAAGGCTCTTCATGAAAAGGTGACCTCGCTCCTCTCGATGTGTGATCTCGATCTCCCTTTGAATGGTTTGCTACTTCATGCTGGTACTGAAAGTGCATGGTTTCCCCCATGCATAGTTTTGGTAATTAATGACAATCTCTATGGACTAATGTAACACCCCAAAAATTCGCCCCTAATTTTAGTGGTGTTTTCCCACACCTGAAAAACTTTTTCTACTTTCAAAATGTTTTCCCTGAACCAGATGGTCCTTGGCTTGACTTTGGTTTCACCCTCTTGGAAATTTCCCAGCAATCCCCGACCCTTGTCAACCTCCACCTTAATTCCGTGCCATTGTTTTGCCTGTCGAACGTTGGTCCGTTCTGGAGATTTCCAAAACCCCTCTCGACTATCCCACCAAAGCCACCACCACAAGTGTACCTGGAAATAAATTCCACCAAGATACCATATGGTTCCCTCATACAGATACATCACTCCCATGGCAGAATGCTTCATAGCCACATGCAATAATTCCGAGTTTATTCATATTTCCTGTATGCAATTTCCAACCCAAAAGTTATCTAGACACCTCCCACTCATCCAGAAATTCTTAAATTTTGGTGAGGTGCATGATTTGACCTCCTGAACATTTCACTACATTGGACCAACCTCATTTGAGAAATATTTGAGGTACTTCCTTGTAATGCCCTTTTTGTGCCTAATTGCCGTTTCCAAAGCAACCCCCAACTACAAAAATCATTTGGCATTGCCATTTCGACAAGTTGACAATATTCCATACACAACACCATATCCACAATATCAGGTCCATATCATGTGAGTAAGTGCACTTGGCATACCCATGCCATTAGGGCAATTTTGGGCACCGAATTATTTGACCAACTACCCTATGTCCAAATGAGCTAAAAATCCACATACATACTATATCCACCTATCCTAACCTAATGTGAATTTTGGGGATTTTTCTGAGGTGTGTAAAGCCTCGGTCATTTCATCGAACACCTTCGGCCATTTTCGAAACCCAAAAATGTTTACACATGAGACCCTCTCCAATTTGGCTGAAACTTGACCACATTGCTCATATACCAGTACAACATCACCAGTAAAAATCCCAGTTCCTTTGGCTTAGTGGAAGTCCGGTTTCTTTCCATCGAACACCTTGCAGGCGTTTGAATTTCGGAGAACTTTGTGTTACCAAGTGTGGGGTTCTTGCCGGTGACCCTTGTTGTAGCGTAGGCCTCGTCCTTAGCAACCCGCAGGTGCCTTCCTTTTTCCTTTTGGTGCCCTAGATCACCGGGAACGTGACGATGCCGCTCACGTCGCGCTCTGGACGTCCAGGACGCGCGCTTTGGCAAGACCTAATCCCGCTTACTACCATGGCCGGTGCCTAATCCGCTGCTGCAGTGGACCACGTGCGCCACTGTGCCTCCAGCACGGCAGCCTCATCCTCTCCCTCCCCTTATCTCTCCCCTGTAGCCGGAGAGGCGTAAGCCATGACCTCAGGAGCAAGTTAATGGCCGAACCGGCCACCACCTAACTCTCCTCCCCCCTGCCTATATAGAGGCCAGGTCGAGCCCTCCCCGCGCGAAGAGACCACACTCCCCTCCCAGACCTCTCGCTTCCCCCCCCAGTTCCACCCCTAGGAATCGAGCTCACGGAGCTCTTCCTGCTCCCATGGCCGAACCGCTTGGTGCAGCGGTGAGGCGAGCTCCGCGACCCCCCCCCCTGCCGTGGGGAGCGGCTCCTACGAGCGCGGTGAAATGGGGCGTCCCCATCCCCACCAACGGCGTGGCCCCCGGCCCACTCTGTCGCCTCCACCATCGCCTCCCAGGGGCATCCATGGTCGACACCCCGTCGACCACGGCGTCAGCTCCCGCGGCCCCGGCGTCCCGGGTCTCTCTCACGAGCGCGGCAGGCCGGGCGTGGCCGCCCCCGTCGCCGGCGGCCTCTAGCCTGCCCCAACGCCGACGCCCTTGCCGTCCGGAAGCCCACCGCGGCCGGCACCCCTGCCTGAGCCACCTCCCGCTCCGCCCAACCCCTCCTGGCCCCGCCCGCGAGCTCGCCATGGCGCGGCGTCTCCGTTCCCGCCGGCGTCGAGCCTCCCCGGCCGTCCAGGTGCCGGCGGTGGCCGGTCTCCACCGGGGCGAGCCCTCCCTGGCGCGGCGTTGACCACGGGCTCGTCCCGTGCGTGCGCGTCGGCGGGAGGAGGGCGACCCCGAGCCACTCCCTCAACAGCCACGTCGGATAAGTGGAGACGTACTCCGGCGAGTACGTGTCCGCGTGGCGATGGCGCCTTCCCGCGAGGTGCGCGTCCAGCCCAAGCCCAGCCAGCCCCGCCCCGGATGGGCCGGCCCAGCTGTGCGGCCTGCCAAGCGCCAGCGCCCGTGCGGCAGTCCGCGCCGGCTGATGGTCCAGTTCGTGATGCGGCCCGTTGCAGTTTTTTTTTCACAGGAATTATTCTGTGAATTAACTGAAACTCAAATGGCCACATCTTTTAATCCGTGACTCCGTTTAAGGTGAAACAAATTCCTAAAATTTTGTTTCGAAAAGATCTATCCAGTAGTGCATGTTTTGCATCCTTACGAATTGCTTATATGCCCCGAAAATGTATGCATGCATAGGTGTATCTCGCGCAACCGGCAATCCGAACCTCTGATCCATGGCGTGTCCGTGACCCCCTAAGCCAAGTGGCGTCGATCGTCAAAGGCAAGCTAACCCCTTGCTATGAGCAGTCCCGCAAAGTTGTTTGTTATTCGCTTATTGTCATGCCAAGTGTTATATTTGTCTGCGTTTGGTATTTATATTATGTCGGTCTATTATTTATTGCCATGTTTTATTCATCATCCATGTATGCATTAGATTGATGTATGAATTATCTGTGCGCCTCGCACTTGCGTGGCTTTGACAACTAAATAACAAAAACCTGCGTTGATTGTTTGCTTCTTCTTCAACGCCGAGGCTAGGTGCGGACAAATGTCGGCCCGTGATCCTCGGAGTTGGGGGCATTTGCCAAAAGAGTTATTTGCTTCTTGTCCCTCCGTCAAATATGGTTGGCGTAGACCACCCGGACTGCAACGCTTGGGAGCTGACTTTTCATTTGGTTCTTTTGCCAAGATTGCTGACACCACGTCGAGATAACCCTCGAGTGGAATGGATGCTTTCTTTCTTATGAATGCTTTTCGGTTCATTGTTTGGAGGCTACATGCCTCGCCAACTTTGTATTTGATCTATGATGACACCGGCTGGAGGAACCGCCACAGTCATCTGTTTGAAACCCTATGTTATAATCTCTAGTTGATCTGTGATGACGCTTGTTGGCGGACTCGCCACGATAGTCACCCGGTCGACGCTAACCAACAAGTTGATCTATGATGACGCTTGTTGGCGGACTCGCCACGACAGTCGTCCGGTTGACGCTAACCAATTGTTTTATTTTATTTTCTTACTCAACCCGTGGCTGCTACTGGCCGGAGACATCTCCGCCCTCGCCCGGTTGAATGTGTTGTTTTATTTTCTTTGTCAACCTGAGGCTGGCACCGGCCGGAGGCATCTCCGCCACAGTCGCCCGGTTGATGCAAACTATCTATTGCTTGAAATAGTGTGTTGCTAACGTTTTGTTGCTTGATGATATATTATTGTGTTATTGTGGTTGTTGTGTTGGACTAATCCTTTGTTGCTTGGATATGTGAATGATGGAACTTGATTAAATGAAACACCCCTCCAAACTTCGATAGGGTCAGTCCATAGTGCCATCAATCTGAACATCGAACGCACTACCACTGTCGCCCCAAATGGAAAGGCCGTAACCTATGTAACCTATCAGGCCTCCTTTGATGCTACCCACTTGGCAAGTCTAGTCGGATACTGCATGGTTGTGGTCGGGGCTAGTCTTGTGAAGGTTCCGGAGCTAGGCGTTGCTCATCCGTTGGGGACGTGCCGGATTCACTTCGTCATAAGGCATAGAGTTATGCTGGTAGCTATACAGGGAGTGTCTTGGTAGCGTGAACGGTTATGTAAGTGTATCTTGCTGAGTTTGACTTAAGGATGATGTCCTAAAGTGCCGGCTAAGTAAGGTGCATCTAGATGGGTGGTCACTGCAACCTCTCGAGAGTATGTCATCTAGCAGCTAGCCTTGTTCCTAGGTTATGGAACAGTTCAGTGTCGGTCACACTATTTGTCCTTTGTCGAGTCCGGAGGTTAAACTTAAGTTGTTTGTGAGAAAGATGTACGACCTGATTTCACTTAATAAACAATAAGATGATGCAGGGAACATTACTTGAGTTAAGGGAATATGATAAGGCCAGTGGGCCTAGTAGTGGTGACAGATGAGATTAGCCTTGTGAGGCTAGAGGCCAGTGAGCCTAGCTGAGGTAATAGGAGTTATTGTGTTACTTGGTACCAACTGGTACCCTGTTATTCGTCACAGGTAAGCTCTTTGTGTGACCCCCGGTACACGATCCAACCCCACCTGGCTTGGACTCTGTACTGGTGGTACTCCCATTGTTTGCTTATACCATGTTTTATTATGATGCCATGTTGCTACCCACTTGGACTGCCGTAAGTAGTCACTTGCCATGTTTAGATTATTTTCTGTCGCTAGTTACTTGTGGCCTGATTGCTTGACGGTTCATGTCTTGTGGTTATTTTCTTGCGAGTACATCATTGTACTCAGACTGGCTTTTCATGTGGCCAGACTTTGAGAGGATTCATCTACCACCTTAGCCCGGAGTTGGAGCAAGAGCGTGCTAGGATCAGTAGCCCAGCCAGATACCCGTGGAAGGGAGCCGCACCAAGCCGTTGCCGTATCTTTGTCTTCCGCTGCCAGTTAAACTCTGTCCCGTGCCATACTTAGCCATGATAATTTTCATGCCTTGAAGGCCATGTAAACCATTTGTAGCCCTTTGGGCCTGATTGTGTAATGATATTTCCGCTATGTTGCATTGTCGTAACGTGCGTCCAGATATCCTGGGCTGGCGCACGGGGCGACCACCTCTCTGGCGACATGTGTCAGAGGGGGGTGCCACAGAGCATGGTATCAGAGCACCAGGCTGGCTGTAGACTACCCTAGCATGGAAAGCCCCACACCTTACTTTTGCCCGACAATGACCCGATGGATTTAACCCATCTCCGCCTAACCGGCATGGCTCGTGTCGGTCAACAGTATGGTGCAGTAAAACTTGTCCCAATCTTACCCAACCAGACTCGCCGGTTTCTTCCTGGAGAAGGAATCGACACCACCCATTAGTATGAAACCCAAGTCCTGGCCACCTATAAAATCCCACCCTCGCTTGCTATCCTTTGCAACCCAACTCTCTTGAAGCAGATTCCGCTCAGGAATCTTGCGATCTCCTCTCTCCCAAGTATACTAGCTTGAGTTTTTAGATGGCACCTACCCTTATTTTCGAGACCACCGCTGAGTTTCGCCCCGGTTTTCCTCCTCTGCTGTGGGAAGCTGCTCGCGATATTATTGGTTGTGTTTCTCGCCCGGTGTACCATGTATATCGGTCTAACCTCTCCTCCTGCGTGAGCGAGTATCATGCCGAGGTGTATGTCGCCACAAGTGCCTTAGGAAGCGCAACACCGTATGTGAGTCAAAGCCACTTCGTGGATTCCCCTGAGATGGCGCTCCAAGTTGCAGCTTGGAAATGTCTCGCTCGTCTGCGGTACTTTGAAGCCGCGATGGAACCTCCTGCGTCTCGCTTTTTCCCACCAAGATCCCTGGCAAGCCCCAGCCATCCCATGGTAAGCATCGAAGTGATGCTCAACTCAACCTTGTCACATCTTGTAGCCTACACCACCTCCTTGGAGAGCATCCTTGTCTACCACTTGGAAGAATGCCATTCCAATAGGCAAGCCCTTGCCCAAGTCCCGCAGCCCGCTAACAACAACCCAGCTCCGCAAGGACCAGTAGCCGTTAAACTCCAGAGGCCACCACCATCTATGGAAGCTCTGAAGTTTGGACTCGATACCTTCCATCCAGGACCAGCCGCAACCCACAACCTCCAACCCCTTCGTAGCTTTGGCGTCGTGCCAGAAGGCATCCCTGAGACTGTAGCCGTGGTGGCAAGGAGCCTAATGGATACCAAGCTTGGCCGAGGACCCAACCCGCAAGCCCCTGAAGGTAGCAAGGTGAATGAAGCCCAGGCCAAGTCCCCACCAAGTGAGGAGTCCTAAGTTTGTAGGTGAGAGTTTGTGAGGTTGTTTGTTCTTCTGTGTTTGCTTGTATCGCATGTTAGATTGGCAGCTCTTATGGGACTTGTTATTTCAACTAAACATGATGTTATTTGTTCGCTTGTTAACGACTCGGTCGACGGGCGACAAAACACCATGCCCTTTCTTCCTTTTACAAGTTTTAAACAAATGGCAGATCACATAAAAACAGAAGTGGTGTATGTGAACCCGGACGCATATGCACACCTGTAAAATTAATGCAAACTTTGAACGATATTATTTTCTAGTATGAGAAATATTTTGGTGTGTTGCACGACTTTAACCATTCAGTGGATATGTTTGAGTATACACTATACCCATGGTTTCCCGCTCACTTGATGATTCATGTGTAGATCTTGTTTGAACTTGCCGTGCTTGTGTTGGTTGAACTAAAAACTTCAGATTTAATTTTTATGTCCATAGTAGCAAATCCTATGTTGAGTGATTGCGTGAGCCCCTGCCATGCCATCCTAGAATGCATTGAGTGTGACGAAAATATCATGCCTTGATAATGTTTGTTTTAGTAAAATGTCCTGCTGAGCGTTGATCCTTTCAGTGTTAAACTCTAATATTTTGTATAAAAAGTTTTAAAATATTTTAAATATAGGGTATATTAAGCCATATAAGAAATATCTTGTATAACCCCAGGAATCTCTGTTAGTCTCCGAATCTCGGGACGAGATTCTTTTAAGGGGGGAAGGTTTGTAAACACCCCAAAAATTCGCCCCTAATTTTAGTGGTGTTTTCCCACACCTGAAAAACTTTTTCTACTTTCAAAATGTTTTCCCTGAACCAGATGGTCCTTGGCTTGACTTTGGTTTCACCCTCTTGGAAATTTCCCAGCAATCCCGACCCTTGTCAACCTCCACCTTAATTCCGTGCCATTGTTTTGCCCGTCGACGTTGGTCCGTTCTGGAGATTTCCAAAACCCCTCTCGACTATCCCACCAAAGCCACCACCACAAGTGTACCTGGAAATAAATTCCACCAAGATACCATATGGTTCCCTCATACAGATACATCACTCCCATGGCAGAATACTTCATAGCCACATGCAATAATTCCGAGTTTATTCATATTTCCTGTTATGCCATTTCCAACCCAAAAGTTATCTGGACACCTTCCACTCATCCAGAAATTCTTAAATTTTGGTGAGGTGCATGATTTGACCTCCTGAACATTTCACTACATTGGACCAACCTCATTTGAGCAATATTTGAGGTACTTCCTTTGTAATGCCCTTTTTGTGCCTAATTGCAGTTTCCAAAGCAACCCCCAGCTACAAAATCATTTGGCATTGCCATTTCGACAAGTTGACAAGATTCCATACACAACACCATATCCACAATATCAGGTCCATATCATGTGAGTAAGTGCACTTGGCATACCCATGCCATTAGGGCAATTTTGGGCACCGAATTATTTGACCAACTACCCTATGTCCAAATGAGCTACAAATCCACATACATACTATATCCACCTATCCTAACCTAATGTGAATTTTGGGGATTTTTCTGAGGTGTGTAAAGCCTCGGTCATTTCATCGAACACCTTCGGCCATTTTCGAAACCCAAAAATGTTTACACATGAGACCCTCTCCAATTTGGCTGAAACTTGACCACATTGCTCATATACCAGTACAACATCACCAGTAAAAATCCCAGTTCCTTTGGCTTAGTGGAAGTCCGGTTTCTTTCCATCGAACACCTTATAGGCGTTTGAATTTCGGAGAACTTTGTGTTACCAAGTGTGGGGTTCTTGCCGGTGACCCTTGTTGTAGCGTAGGCCTCGTCCTTAGCAACCCGCAGGTGCCTTCCTTTTTCCCTTTGGTGCCCTAGATCACCGGGAACGTGACGATGCCGCTCACGTCGCGCTCTGGACGTCCAGGACGCGCGCTTTGGCAAGACCTAATCCCGCTTACTACCATGGCCGGTGCCTAATCCGCTGCTGCAGTGGACCACGTGCGCCACTGTGCCTCCAGCACGGCAGCCTCATCCTCTCCCTCCCCTTATCTCTCCCCTGTAGCCGGAGAGGCGTAAGCCATGACCTCAGGAGCAAGTTAATGGCCGAACCGGCCACCACCTAGCTCTCCTCCTCCCCTGCCTATATAGAGGCCAGGTCGAGCCCTCCCCGCGCGGAAGAGACCACACTCCCCTCCCAGACCTCTCGCTTCCCCCACCCCCAGGTTCCACCCTAGGAATCGAGCTCACGGAGATCTTCCTGCTCCCATGGCCGACCGCTTGGTGCAGCGGTTAAGCGAGCCTCCGCGACCCCCCTGCCGTGGGGAGCGGCTCCTACGAGCGCGGCAGGCCGGGCGTGGCAGCCCCCGTCGCCGGCGGCCTCTAGCCTGCCCCAACGCCGACGCCCTTGCCGTCCGGAAGCCCACCGTGGCCGGGCACCCCCTGCCTGAGCCACCTCCCGCTCCGCCCAACCCCTCCTGGCCCCGCCCGCGAGCTCGCCATGGCGCGGCGTCTCCGTTCCCGCCGGCGTCGAGCCTCCCAGGCCGTCCACGGTGCCGGCGGTGGTTGCCGGTCTCTCACCGGGGCGAGCCCTCCCTGGCGAGGCGTTGACCACGGGCTCGTCCCGTGCGTGCGCGTCGGCGGGAGGAGGGCGACCCGAGCCACTCCCTCAACAGCCACGTCGGATAAGTGGAGACGTACTCCGGCGAGTACGTGTCCGCGTGGCGATGGCGCCTTCCGCGAGGTGCGCGTCCAGCCCAGCCAGCCCCGCCCCGGATGGGCCGGCCCAGCTGTGCGGCCTGCCAAGCGCCAGCGCCCGTGCGGCAGTCCGCGCCGGCTGATGGTCCAGTTCGTGATGATGGCCGTTGCAGTTTTTTTTTCGCAGGAATTATTCTGTGAATTAACTGAAACTCAAATGGCCACATCTTTTAATCCGTGACTCCGTTTAAGTGAAAACAAATTCCTAAAATTTTGTTTCAAAAAGATCTATCCAGTAGTGCATGTTTTGCATCCTTACGAATTGCTTATATGCCCTGAAAATGTATGCATGCATAGGTGTATCTCGCGCAACCGGCAATCCGAGCCTCTGATCCGTGACAGTGTCCGTGACCCCCTAAGCCAAGTGGCGTTCGATCGTCAAAGGAAAGCTAACCCCTTGCTATGAGCAGTCCCGCAAAGTTGTTTGTTATTTGCTTATTGTCATGCCAAGTGTTATATTTGTCTGCGTTTGGTATTTATATTATGTCGGTCTATTATTTATTGCCATGTTTTATTCATCATCCATGTATGCATTAGATTGATGTATGAATTATCTGTGCGCCTCGCACTTGCGTGGCTTTGACAACTAAATAACAAAAACATGCGTTGATTGTTTGCTTCTTCTTCAACGCCGAGGCTAGGTGCGGACAAATGTCGGCCCGTGATCCTCGGAGTTGGGGGCATTTGCCAAAAGAGTTATTTGCTTCTTGTCCCTCCGTCAAATATGGTTGGCGTAGACCACCCGGACTGCGACGCTTGGGAGCTGACTTTTCATTTGGTTCTTTTGCCAAGATTGCTGACACCACGTCGAGATAACCCTCGAGTGGAATGGATGCTTTCTTTCTTGTGAATGCTTTTCGGTCATTGTTTGGAGGCTACATACCTCACCAACCTTGTAATTGATCTATGGTGACACCGGCTGGAGGAACCGCCACAGTCATCTATTTGAAACACTATGTTATAATCTGTAGTTGATCTGTGATGCCGCTTGTTGCGGACTCGCCACGATAGTCACCCGGTCGACGAAACCAACTAGTTGATCTGTGATGACGCTTGATGGCGGACTCGCCACGATAGTCACCAGTCAACACTAAACCAACTAGTTGATCTGTGATGACGCTTGTTGGCGGACTCGCCACGATAGTCACCCGGTCGACGCAAACCAACTAAACTATATTTGTAGTTGATCTTTTGTGTTGCTAATGTTTTGTTGTTTGATGATATATTCTATGTTATTGAGGTTCTAGTGTTGGACTAATCTTTTGTTGATTGGACATGTGATTGATGAAACTTGATTAAATGAAAACACCCCTCCAAACTTCGATAGGGTCAGTCCATAGTGCCATCAATCTGAACATCGAACGCACTACCACTGTCGCCCCAAATGGAAAGGCCGTAGCCTATGTAACCTATCAAGCCTCCTTTGATGCTACCCACTTGGCAAGTCTAGTCGGATACTGCATAGTTGTGGTCGGGGCTAGTCTTGTGAAGGTTCCGGAGCTAGGCGTTGCTCATCCGTTGGGGACGTGCCGGATTCACTTCGTCATAAGGCATAGAGTTATGCTGGTAGCTATACAGGGAGTGTCTGGGTAGCGTGAACGGTTATGTATGTGTATCTTGCCGAGTTTGACTTAAGGATGATGTCCTAAAGTGCGGCTGAGTAAGGTGCATCTAGATGGGTGGTCACTGCAACCTCTCGAGAGTATGTCATCTAGCAGCTAGCCTTGTTCCTAGGTTATGGAACAGTTCAGTGATCAGTCACACTATTGTCCTTTGTCGAGTCCGGAGGTTAAACTTAAGTTTGTTTGAAGGAATTATGAAACAAACTTGACCACACTAATAAACAATAAGATGGTGCAGGGAACGTTACTCGAGATAAGGAAATGTAGTAAGGCCAGTGGGCCTAGCAGTGGTGACAGATGAGATTAGCCTTGTGAGCTAGAGGGCAGTGAAGCTAGCTGCGAGAATATGATTTATTGTGTTACTTGGTATCAATGGTACACCGTTATTCGTCACAGGTAAGCTCTTGTGTGACCCCTGGTACACGATCCAACCCCACTGGCTTGGACTCTGTGCTGGTGGTACTCCCGGTGTTTGCTTATGCCATGTCTTACTGTGATGCCATGTTGTTATCCTTTTGGACCGTCGTAAGTAGATACTTGCCATGTTTAGATTATTATATTGCTGCTTACTTGTTGCCTGATTGTTTGACTGTTCATGTCTTGTGGTTATTTTCTTGCGAGTACGTCAATGTACTCAGACTGGCTTTTCATGTGGCCAGACTTTGAGAGGATCCATCTCCTACCATAGCAAGGGGATCAAGCAGGAGCGTGCTAGGATCAGTAGCCAGCAGATGCCTGTGGAATGGAGCCGCACCAATCCGTTGCCGCATCTTTGTCTTCCGCTCTGCCAGTTAAACTCTGTCCCATGCCATACTTGGCCATGATAATTTTCATGCCCTGAGGCCATGTAAAACCATTTGTAGCCCTTTGGGCCGATTGTGTAATGATATTTCCGCTATGTTGCATTGTCGTAACGTGCGTCCAGATATCCTGGGCTGGCGCACGGGCGACCACCTCTCTGGCGGCATGTGTCAGAGGGGGGGTGCCACACTTCTTCACCAAGCGATTGATCTCGGTGGTGCTGGCTGTTTTTTGGACATCCGGAGGTTGTCAGTTACGCACCGGGTGTACTCGACGATCAGCCGAGTCCTGGGGCTCAGAGGCTGGATCCTCCAGGTAGTCCAGCAGAGCACCAGGTCCATGCCTCCGAGTCCGTGCGCCACGAGGGCGCGAAGCCGGCCCATCAAGGCATCAACTTTGGGGCGGGCTTCCTCAGAGCATTGCGCCTTCATGTTAGCAGTTATTTGAAGGCTGTCAGGAGAGAAGCTGGGGAGGCAAGGTTCGTCCTTAGGGGACGTGTCCTTGCAGTAGAAATATGACTTTTGCCAGTCCTTGACACGGCTGGTGAGGATGGGTTTTGGAAAAAGCACGCCTTGGCGGCGCTGAAGAGCAACGGCTCCACATTTGAGGAGAGAGCCGCCCTAGTACTCTGGCTGCGAGTTACAGTAGAAAAGTTCAAGCCAGAAATCTAAGTCCGGCTTGATTTGGATGTAATCCTCACACAAAGTGACGAAATTGGACAAGTTCAAGATGGAGTTGGGGGCAAGGTCATGGATTTTAAGCTTATAGAAGTCGAGAACTTGGCGAAAGAAAAGATTGCCGGGGGGAGTGAAGCCGCGAAATAGATGCTCACTGAAGACAACGACTTCCCCGGCGGCCGGAGAGGGTTCAACCTCCTCACTGGCGGCGCGCCAGGAGATGCTGGAGGAGATGAGCCCAGATTCTTGGTAGCCCTCGATCGTCTTCTGGGTCAGCATAGATCTGCCCCAGTTGGTGGAGATCGTTCACCGGGATGCAGATGCAGATGCAGCAGGCGCAGCAGCGGCGGCGGCAATGTCAATCACCGATCTGAGGGTGGCTTTCTTGCCTTTGACGGCCTTGGACTGCTTGTGTGCCATGGTCGAGAAAGAGCGTGCGTGTGTGCTTGAGGTCACGTGTGTGCGAGAGGTACGTAGGAAGAAGACGAAGCGGGAACAGAAGGAATAAATGAGATCTGGTCCCCTCGCTTTTATAATAGAAAGGGGATAAGAAAAACCCTAGAAAATGATGGCGCTGCCTGTCGCGATAAATGCGCGAGAATCCTAGGATATCCGGGATGATCTCACCAATCAAAGATGTGGCTAACCCGAGGCGTCGCAAAGACCACGGTCAACAGATGGCACGTGTGGAAATAAAAATGACAAAAATAATTTAGTAGGGGCCGACTTGTTTCAAGGACGAGTCTTTAGTATTGCAAGAAAGAAGTCTACCCTCCTAGCCAACTCGTAAAGGGCTACAGCCACAAAGCCAACCAGAGAGTTGGGGTCAAGTCTGGCGGGCTCGAGTAATGGAGAGGGCGACTCTTTTTTATCAAGTTCGTTATATATGTGTGCAGGAATTCATCTTGGAGCTAGCAGCAGGCAACTTCCGAGTTATCAACTTCAATGAAGAAGTCGGAGAAAAGGGAGTCGGACGAGAACGCCAATTCTGTGCCCAAGATAAATTCGGGTGCTACTGATAGGGGGATACTTTCCGGGTAGGCCCATGGAGCCGGAAAATGGACCCGCCATGACCAAGGAGGCCCAAGCCGGGTTACACTTCAAGCAACATGGGCTGGACAAGGAACAAGCCGGCCAGCCCGTTACGAGTTAGCAGAAGGGAAAGGACACGGCAAAGACTGGAGTCCCAATACAACCTAGAGTACCAACTTGGAAGGTGAAGACCTAGAGTAGCACTCCGTGTTCGTCTGTAACTCGGCACAAGCCTTTATAAGGAGGGCCCTGGACCTTAGATCGACAAGCTCTCAAATCCCACGAATCCCGTAGTCGCCGAGTCTCAAGTTAAGAGATCGGAACCTTGTAATCGATACCAAGTCCTAAAAATAGAAACAAGCCAGGAGGGTATGCTAATGAAATGTTTCTCTTCAATGACATTATTGGGAATTTGGGTCTTATTGAACTACCTCTAAAAGGTACTCCCTCCGTTCCACAATATAAGATGTTTTAGATGTTTCACATGTTGTCTAGATTCGGACTAAAAGAATGGAAAGTGGATGAACACATACACTAAAACATGTCTAGATACATGTGGTACAAATACGAATGTGGAAAAGGCCTAAAACTTCTATATTATGGAACGGAGGGAGTAGATCTTTCACTTGGTCTAATATGCAGGAACAACCTTTACTTGAACAGCTTGACTGGTTTTTTACTTCCCCCAACTGGACCTCTGTCTATCCAAATACTATTGTGTTGCCCCTTGCAAAGTCTTCTTCAGATCATGTCCCTGTGTTGTGAACATTAGCACCTCTATCCCTAAAGCCAATATCTTCAGATTTGAAAGTTTCTGGGTTAACCAGCCAGGCTTCATGGAAAAGGTGAAGGATTCATGGAATAAGGTTTCCAAAAAGCAGACTAGTGCAGCTATCATGGCAGACAAGTTCAAGTCTTTGCGATATGTGTTAAAGAAGTGGCATTTATCCCTATCTAAGTTAAAGATCTTGATTCAGAATTGCAACAAGGTCATTCTTATCTTGGATGAGCTCGAAGAGATGAGGCCCCTATATATCACAGAATTTAACTTCAGGAAAATTGTGAAGTTACATCTGGAGGAATTGTTACTGATTGAGTGCCGGTATTGGAGAAACAGATGTACTGTGAGATGGATCAAATTATCTGAGGATAATACTAGGTTCTTCCATGCCATGGCAACTAAGAGATATAGAAGGAATGTCATTGCCATGCTAAAAGATGAAGGAGGCAGGACAGTATCTGATCACAATGAAATGGCTGGTATGCTCTAGTCTTGTTACAAGGATAGAATGGGACGGTCTGATGGGATTGACATGCAATTTGACCTACCAAGGTTAATCAGGAAAGTAGGGCCTTGATATCCTAACTGAACCCTTCACAACTGATGAAATGAACTTAGTGGTGAAAGAGATGCCAGCCCATAAGGCACCTGGGCCAGATGGTTTCAATGGACTGTTTCTTAAGAAGTGTTGGCCTATAATCAAGGATGATTTTTATAAGTTGGCAAGGGATTTCCAGGAGGAAAAGATAAATTTGCAGAGTATCAATGGGTCATATATCACTTTGGTTCCCAAAGTCAATAGCCCTGAGGATGTCAATGACTTCAGGCCCATTTCATTGACAAATGGTGCTTCAAGTTTTTAACCAAATTGGCAGCTAATAGGCTTCAGAAACACATTCTCAGATGTATTCACAAGAACCAGTATGGCTTCCTCAACGACAGATCCATTCAGGATTGTGTGTCCTGGGCTTTTGAGTACTTGCATCTCTGTCATGCTTCCAAGAAGCCAATTATTATCTTGAAGTTAGATTTTGCAAAAGCTTTTGATACCATTGAACATGAAGCTATCCTGAGTGTATGAAGTGTATGGGTTTCAATGGAAAGTGGCTAAGATGGGTCAGGAATATCTTGTCTACTGGTACCTCTCAGATTTTGTTAAATGGTGTACCAGGTAAGCAATTCCAATGCAGAAGAGGGGTCAGACAAGGAGACCCATTGTCACCCTTGCTATATGTGCTTGGATCTGAATTGCTTCAGGTTGTGGTCAATTATTTGCTGCACCAAGGGGATATCGCACTGCCAATTATAACTAATGATGAAGATTACCCTAATACAATATGCAGATGATACTTTACTGATCATGCCGGCTGATCTCAAACAAGTGCTTGTAATGAAAGAGATGCTGATGAAGTTCTCTATTTCTACTGGCTTAAAGGTGAACTATCACAAGTCGAATATGGTGCCTATCAATGTGCCTGTGGATACAATTAATCAGTTAGCTTCTGCTTTTGGCTGTCAGGTGGATTCATTGCCTTTTACCTACCTTGGTCTGCCACTTGGAACCGCTAGGCCTAAAATTCTTGACCTAATGCCAATTGTCACCAGGCTGGAGAGGAGGCTATGTTCCACCTCCTCTTTCCTCTCACAAGGTGCTAGATTACAGTTGGTGAATTCAGCCCTGGCTTCTATGCCTATCTATTTCTGTGCTCTTTACAGTTGCCCGCAGGGATTGTGAAGCAAATGGATAGGTGTTGAGGCAATGCCTTTGGAGAGGGAACTCTGATACTCCAAAGCAGTCTCTTGCAGCCTGGGATATGTGTGTAAGCCCAAGGAGTCAGGTGGAGTTGGAATAATCAATTTCCCAAAGCAGAATGAGGCTCTACTATTAAAACACCTCCATAAGTTCTATAACAAATCTGATGTTCCCTGGGTAAGCTTGGTGTGGGGTGCACATTATGAGGAGAGTGTTCCCCATGCGCAGAATCTATGTGGCTCCTTTTGGTGGCGTGATATCGTGAAACTGGTGGAGAAGTTTCGGCTGATTGCTACTATTCAACCTGGAAAAGGAAACTCCTTATTTTGGGAGGATTCTTGGGTTTTTGCTGGCTCTGCTGAGCCCCTCTCGCTTAGATATCCCAGGTTATATTCCTATGTACTTGACAAGAATTCCTCTGCAGCTGAGGTGTATGGTCAGCAGGATCTGCTCTCTATGTTCTATCTTCCTTTGTCAAGTCAAGCATACGAAGAGTTCCAGGACTTAACTACTAAGATGGCAATGAACCCCTTGGCTATTGATGCTGACAAATGGTCTTATCCTTGGGGGCCTAATTTCTGCAGCAAGGTATTATAAGAATTTCATGCTCATCTCGACCCCCTGCCAGTAGGTGTCAAAGTGGGATTGGAAGTCTTCTGCATGATGAAAATCAAGTTCTTTGCTTGGCTTGATACTCAATGACAGATTAAATACCAAGTATCTTTGCAAAGAAGACCTTATTGGCAAGTGACCTCAGATTTTACCATGTGTACTCTGCCCGGTTGGACATCTTGAGAGATAGCTGCACTTGTTTTTCCAATGCAACTTTAGTCAGTAGAATCTGGACCTTATTTGCAGATAGATTGGACTCTCGAGTGACGACTTGCAAACTGCTGTCTCCAGGCCCCAAGATCGGATTATAAGCAGCCTTTTTTCACTCTGATCTGGGTAAATGTAGTAGCAGCCTGGAAACACATATGGAAAACAGAGAAATGGAAAAAATCTTTGAGCCAAAGCCCTCTTTTGCTGCATTGGAGGAGGGAGTTTATTCATGATATATCCATGCTTGAGCATAGGATTAAAACCAAGCACCACTCTGCTCTAAGGCCTGATAGGCAAGCCTCATGTAATTGTTGTTTGATACATTAGCTTGTTGATACGTCTCGACGTATCCTATAATTTCTTATGATCCATGCTTGTTTTCATACCATTTGCTACATGTTTTGTTTACATCCTATAGCATTTTATGCATTTTTGGAAACTAACATATTAACAAGATGCCCAGTGCCAGTTCCTGTTTTCTGCTGTTTTCTCCGTTTTAGAAAAGTACTTAAGGAAAATATTCTCGGAATCGGACGGGACAAAAACCCAGGATTCTTATAATATCGTCACCCCACACGGAGTCCAAAGGGGAGCCGAAGTACGCAACCATGAGGGCGACCACACCCTAGGGTGGCGCGGCCCACCTGTCTGCCCGCGCCACCAGGTGGTGCTGGCCCCCTCGGGCCTCACCGACGCCGCCCCTTTCTGCCTATATAATCCCCCCGACGAGGAAAACCCTAAGTACCCGATCAAAATTCAGAAAAAAAACATCCGTTGCCGCCGCCGTCGTCAACCCTAGTCGGGAGGGTTCTGAAGCTCTCCCCGCACCCTGCCGGAGAGGGGAATCATCGCCGGAGGGCTCTACACCACCATGCCTGCCTCCGGACAGATGTGTGAGTAGTTCATCCTTGGACTACGGGTCCATGCAGTAGCTAGATGGTAGTCTTCTCCTCTTGTGCTATCATGTTTAGATCTTGTGAGCTGCCTATCATGATCAAGATCATCTTATTGTAATGCTACATGTTGTGTTTGCTGGGATCCGATGAATAGAGAAGTACCTTGTGATGTTGATTATTGATATTATCATGTCTATGTTATTTGTGATCTTGCATGCTTTCCGGTACTTGTAATTGCCTTGATCAAGTAGTTGCTTGTATCTCCAAGAGGGAGTATTTATGCTAGATAGTGGGTTCGGTCCCTGTGGCCTTGGCTTGAGTGACAGAAACATATAAGGACGGGGGAGTGCCGTTGCTACTAGGGAGTAAACTTTATGCACAGTTCTTCATGCAATTGTCTGTTGCTTGCAACTTAATACTAGAGAGATTTTACGGTATGTTATCTCAAAGGTGGACTATTTAGGCATAGGTGTATGCTTGGAACAGCTATCTATGTATTTTGTCGTAATGCCCAAAGCATCTCATATAGACATCATCATCCTCTGTATTATGCAATGTTCATGCATTGTCATGCATTCTCTATTCTGTCAATTGCCCAGCTGTAATTTGTTACCCAGCATGTGTTATTTTATTTATGGAGAAGACACCACTAGTGAACTGTGGACCCCGGTCTATTCTTTTACATCTGCAATTAAATCAACTGCTCTACTGCTTTCATTTACTGCAAACAAGCTTCCTTCCACACATACATTTAATCCTTTGTATTCAGCAAGGCCGGTGTCGGCACAGTGGAAACCAGGGTACCACGGGCCGGCATGCCAGGGCCCACAAGATTCTTTGGACGATTTTCGCTAAGGACCAGGCTCTCCAGCCTGGCGAGCCTCGCGAGGGTTTTTCCCCTCGCGAAGGATCTTCCCCTCCTCGCCGAAGGTTTCTTCCCTTGGCGAGGGGTCGCTCCTCGACAAGGTGTCTCCGACGAGACCCGTAATTCCGCTAAGGACCCAACCGGAGGGCCCGGCGAGGCGTTTCGCCTCGCGAAGCTCCTTCCTCGCGAAGCCATCTCTGCCCCCGCGGCAGAGCGCACATGGGCTCTGCGCCATGTGCAGAGTGACGCGCGTGCCTACGCGCGATGACGACGACGCCGCAGTTGCCGTTTCCATGTATAAAGAAGTCAACAAAGCGGAGCCAAGCAAAGCGGACAACGAGTATTGCCTCTTTGGTGATAAGGGAACCGTCTGCAGCTACGCTCCAAGGACGATGTCACTGTGGGTCACCTCCCACCTCGGCAAGCGCCAGCCCACCGTCCAGCTGGTCGGTGACCCTTTCAGCTTTGGTGACGCCGTTCCCCTGCCGTGGACCGCGTCCACGAGTTTTACCTTATGGTGGACTTCACCTTTATCGTGCACCGCGCCTCCTCCGTCGTCGCCGTGTGGTAACCCTTCCCGCCCAAATGTTTGGGCAGAGGGTCCATGACGCCTATAAAAGGAGGGGGAGCATGCCAGAGCAAGTGGTTCGATCTTCGGTTAGTACAGCTCCAGTAGACCCTAACCCTAGATCTGAAGACTAGCAAGTAGCCATTATTAGCCACCTCGAGCTCGACAAGCTCTCCTTGTACTGTAAACTCTCCAAGTAGTGCAATACACAAAAGCAGGACGTAGGGGTTTTACCTCCACAAGAGGGCCCTGAACCTGGGTAAGACCGAGTGTTCCCTTCTGCAGTGCTGTCCCGCAGCGAGTCCGACGAGCACCGTCACCGGAGCACGTTGAGGGTTGTTTGATTCCGTGTTCAGCCCTTACTCGATCCTTCTCGAGACACACCCAGTTCCTGGGACAGTTCTCCGACATTTGGCGCGCCAGGTAGGGGGCTGAGGCGCATCTTCAAGCTCGACGTAGCCATGGCCGGCCCTTCTCGCGCCGAACGACTCGCTCGCCGGGCAGCCAGCGCCGCCACCGCTCCACCTGCTGGCAACCCGCGCGGCCGCCCGCGTGGGAGCACCGCTCCGGCGCGCCGTGCCGACCCCGAGCCCCGCGTCGAGCACCCGGATGACGACGACATCGACCACGCTGAGGACGACCTCGGCGAAGAGGAGGCCTCCTCCCTCCACCCGTCGTGGGACCGTGCTGCCTCCTCGCTGGGCCGCCCTGCGCCCAGCCCGGCGACTGCGCTCCTCATGGCGCAGGAGCTGCTTGTAGTACCGCCCCACGCCGGCGGCTCAGGAGGCCTGGCTCAACCGCGTCTCCGAACTCATCGGCGCCGCTCGGGCCGCCGCACCTGCACCGTCTCGTTCCCTGGTTCCTTCTGCGCTAGTGGGGGACGTGGCGCACGGCGCACCTCCCGCGCCTCCTCGTCAGCCCGCGCCCGCTCCAGCTCCACCGGTTCCACCGCAGCCTGCTCCGACGGGGGCTCCTCCTCGCGACGGTCGCGCTGTATTGCACGCATCGTCCCCGCACGACTGCCAAATCGTGCAGCGAGCCCGTGAGGATGCACGCGTGAGCATCGAGAGCGGGCAGGAACACCGCAACCGCGCCGTCCAGGACGTCGCCACCGCCGGGCGCCACCTCCGCGCCACCCTTGCTAACGGCACGGTCACCTACGGCACGACGGCCGCGTTCACTCGCAGCCTCCGTCGCGTCGTTTGGCCGGTCAAGTTCAGGCCGGATCTCCCCCCGCGCTACGACGGCAAGAACAACCCCTGGAGTTCCTGCAGCTCTACTCTCTGGCCATCCAGGCCGCCGGGGGCGATGACAAGTTCATGGCGAACTGGTTCCCCATGGCCCTCAAGGACTCCGCGTCCTCATGGCTCACCAACCTCCCCGCCGAGTCCATCAACACCTGGGAGGAGCTCTGCCGGTGCTTCGTTGCCAACTTCAAGGGCACGTACGAGCGCGGCCTCACTTACAACGACCTCCGCACCGTGCGTCAGAAGCCCGGCGAGACCCTCCCGTAAGTACATCCAGCGCTTCAGCCAAGTGCACAACAAGATCCCCAACGCCACCGACGCACAGGTCATCTCGGCCTTCCAGGCTGGGCCTTGGCATGCCCGTCGCGGGCCCGGGGGCTACTGTCGGCACAGTGGAAACCAGGGTACCACGGGCCGGCCTGCCAAGGCCCACAAGATTCTTTGGACGATTTTCACTAAGGACCAGGCTCTCCAGCCTGGCGAGCCTCGTGAGGGTTTTTTCCCCTCGCAAAGGATCTTCCCCTCCTCGCCGAAGGTTTCTTCCCTTGGCGAGGGGTCGCTCCTCGACAAGGTGTCTCCGACGAGACCCATAATTCCGCTAAGGACCCAACCGGAGGGCCCGGCGAGGCGTTTCGCCTCGCGAAGCTCCTTGCTCGCGAAGCCATCTCTGCCCGCGCGGTAGAGCGCACATGGGCTCTGCGCCATGTGCAGAGTGACGCGTGCCTACGCGCGATGACGACGACGCCGCAGTTGCCGTTTCCATGTATAAAGAAGTCAACAAAGCGGAGCCAAGCAAAGCGGACAACGAGTATTGCCTCTTTGGTGATAAGGGAACCGTCTGCAGCTACGCTCCAAGGACGACGTCACTGTGGGTCACCTCCCACCTCGGCAAGCGCCAGCCCACCGTCCAGCTGGTCGGTGACCCTTTTCAGCTTTGGTGACGCCGTTCCCCTGCCGTGGACCGCGTCCACGAGTTTTACCTTTATGGTGGACTTCACCTTTATCGTGCACCGCGCCTCCTCCGTCGTCGCCGTGTGGTAACCCTTCCCGCCCAAATGTTTGGGCAGAAGAGGTCCAGGACGCCTATAAAAGGAGGGGGAGCATGCCCAAGCAAGGGGTTCGATCTTCGGTTAGTACACCTCCAGTAGACCCTAATCCTAGATCTGAAGACTAGCAAATAGCCATTATTAGCCCCTCGAGCTTGACAAGCTCTCCTTGTACTGTAAACTCTCCAAGCAGTGCAATACACAAAAGCAGGATGTAGGGTTTTACCTCCACAAGAGGGCCCTGAACCTGGGTAAGACCGAGTGTTCCCTTTCTGCAGTGCTGTAAACGCAGCGAGTCCGACGAGCACCGTCACCGGAGCACGTTGAGGGTTGTTTGATTCCGTGTTCAGCCCCTTACTCGATCCTTCTCGAGACACACCCAGTTCCTGGGACAGTTCTCCGACATTTGGCGCGCCAGTAGGGGGCTGAGGCGCATCTTCACCTCGACGTAGCCATGGCCGGCCCTTCTCGCGCCGAACGACTCGCTCGCCGGGCCAGCGCCGCCCCCGCTCCACCTGNACTTTGGCCAAGTGATTGTGTGTATCTCCAAGAGAGGGTATTTATGCTAGATAGTGGGTTCATGCCCCCTTTTGTTCCTGGGCACGAGTGACAGAAATGTCTAAGGGCAAGGGTGTTGTCGGCACAGTGGAAACCAGGGTACCACGGGCCGGCCTGCCAGGGCCCATAAGATCCTTGGATGATTTTCGCTAAGGACCAGGCTCTCCAAGCCTGGCGAGCTTCACGAGGATTTTCCCTCGCGAAGGGTTTTTCTCCTCGCCAAGGATTCTCTCCCTTGGCGAGGGATCGCTCCTCGACAAGGCGTCTCCGACGCCGCCCGCAATTCTGCTAAGGACCAAGCTGAAGGGCTCGGCGAGGCTTTTTGCCTCGCGAAGCTCCTTCCTCGTGAAGCAATCTCTGCCCCCGCGGCAGAGCGCACATGGGCTCTGCGCCATGTGCAGAGTGACGCGCGTGCCTACGCGCGATGACGACGACGCCGCAGTTGCTGTTTCCATGTATAAAGCAGTCAACAAAGCGGAGCCAAGCAAAGCGGACAACGAGTATTGCCTCTTTGGTGATAAGGGAACCGTCTGCAGCTACGCTCCAAGGACGACGTCACCGTGGGTCACCTCCCCCTCGGCAAGCGCCAGCCCACCGTCCAGCTGGTCGGTGCCCCTTTTCAGCTTTGGTGACGCCGTTCCCCTGCCGTGGACCGCGTCCACGAGCTTTACCTTTATGGTGGACTTCACCTTTATCGTGCACCGCGCCTCCTCCATCGTCGCCATGTGGTAAGCCCTTCCCGCCCAAATGTTTGGGCGGAAGAGGTCCGAGACGCCTATAAAAGGAGAAGGGGTGCGCCCAAGCAAAGGGTTCGGTTTTAGGAGTCTAGGAGCTTACCAAAACCCTAGATCTGAAGACTAGCAAGTAGCCATTGTTAGCCACCTCGAGCTCGACAAGCTCTCCTTGTACTGTAAACTCTCCAAGCAGTGCAATACACCAAAGCAGGACGTAGGGGTTTTACCTCCACAAGAGGGCCCTGAACCTGGGTAAGACCGAGCGTTCCATCTCTGCAGTGCTGTCCCGCAGCGAGTCCGACGAGCACCGTCGCCGGAGCACGTTGAGGGTTGTTTGATTCCGTGTTCAGCCCCTTACTCGATCCTTCTCGAGACACCCCCAGTTCCTGGGACAGTTCTCCGACATTTGGCGCGCCAGGTAGGGGGCTGAGGCGCGTCTTCATCCTCGACACAGCCATGGCCGGTTCTCGTGCCGAACGTCTCGCTCGCCGGACGGCTAGCGCCGCCACCGCTCCCGCAGGCCGCCCGCGCGGCCGCCCGCGTGGGAGCTCTGCTCCGGAGCGCCGTGTCGACCCCGAGCCCCGCGTCGAGCACCCGGACGACGACGACATCGACCACGCTGAGGACGACCTCGGCGAAGAGGAGGCCTCCTCCCTGCACCCGTCGCGGGACCGTGCTGCCTCCTCGCTGGGCCGCCCTGCGCCCAGCCCGGCGACTGCGCTCCTCATGGCGCAGGAGCTGCTGCAGTACCGCCCCACGCCGGCGGCTCAGGAGGCCTGGCTCAACCGCGTTGCCGAGCTCATCGGCGCCGCTCGCGCCGCGGCACCCGCGCCGTCTCGTTCCCTGGTTCCTTCTGCACTCGTGGGGGACGTGGCGCACGGCGCACCTCCCGCGCCTCCTCGTCAGCCCGCGCCCGCTCCAGCTCCACCGGTTCCACCGCAGCCTGCTCCGACGGGGGCTCCTCCTCGCGACGGCCGCGCTGCATCGCACGCGTCGTCGCCGCATGACTGCCAAATCGTGCAGCGAGCCCCTGAGGACGCACGCGTGAGCATCGAGCGCGGGCAGGAACGCCGCAACCGCGCCGTCCAGGACGTCGCCACCGCCGGGCGCCACCTCCGCGCCACCCTCGCCAACGGCACGGTCACCTACGGCACGACGGCCGCGTTCACTCGCAGCCTCCGTCGCGTCGTCTGGCCGGTCAAGTTCAGGCCGGACCTCCCTCCGCGCTACGACGGCAAGAACAACCCCCTGGAGTTCCTGCAGCTCTACTCTCTGGCCATCCAGGCCGCCGGGGGCGACGACAAGGTCATGGCGAACTGGTTCCCCATGGCCCTCAAGGACTCCGCGTCCTCATGGCTCACCAACCTCCCCGCCGAGTCCATCAACACTTGGGAGGAGCTCTGCCGGTGCTTCGTCGCCAACTTCAAGGGCACGTACGAGCGCGGCCTCACCTACAACGACCTCCGCGCCGTGCGTCAGAAGCCCGGCGAGACCCTCCGCAAGTACATCCAGCGCTTCAGCCAAGTGCGCAACAAGATCCCCAACGCCACCGACGCACAGGTCATTTCGGCCTTCCAGGCTGGGGTCACAGACGTGCGGATGCTCGAGAAGCTCGGCATCCACGACAACATCACCACCGTCGTCAAGCTTTTCGACTTGGCGGACAAGTGCGCCAAGGCTGAAGAGGGCCGCTTGTTCGTCAAGAACGAGCCAGGGGACCCCACCGAGGGGTCCAAGAAGAAGAAATCCTCCGAGAAGCGCAAGACTACTGCGGTCCTCGCGGCAGAGCCCGACGCCAAGCAGCCTCGCCAAGCTGCCACTCCAGCCGCAGGACCTGAGAAGAAGGATGATCGTCCCTTCTGCATCTACCACAACAGGCACTCTCACGCCACCGAGGACTGCTTCGACATCAAGAGGCTTCGCGAGGCTCGCGAGGCAAACGGAGGCCGCGGAGGCCGCGGCGGCCGCGGGGGGCGACGCTGGAACAACAACAACTACAAGCAGAACCCTCAGGCCAATGCTGCCCAGCCCGCGAACGACAACCTGCCTGCCGAGGCTGACGAGGGCTACCAGGTGCCTCGCGGGGCCGCTTGCATCCTTGGCGGGGCTCAGGCCCCTCGCTCCAACCGCCACTTCAAGCAACTCGCTCGCGAGGTCGCAGCAGCCCTCCCTGGAGTCGAGGCCTCCAGGCCCCTCAAGTGGTCCCAGTGCCCCATTACATTCGACTCCGGCGACCACCCCAAGTCCACCTCGACTGTTGGCACCATCCCGCTGGTCTGCACCCCCACCATCAACAACATCGCCGTCTCTAAGACGCTCATTGATGGGGGTGCCGGCCTCAACGTCATCTCCGTCGAGACATTCGAGAAGCTACAGGTGCCCTACGAGCGGCTCATGCCTACCAGGCCCTTCTCGGGAGTGACAGAGGGTCTCACCACCCCTTTGGGGCAGGTGAGGCTCGCCGTCACTTTCGGCACCCAGGCCAACTACCGCACCGAGCTGATCGACTTCGACGTCGCGCACATCGGCCTGCCCTACAACGCCATACTCGGCTACCCCGCCCTCGCCAAATTCATGGCGGTGACCCACCACGCCTACAACCTCGTCAAGCTCCCTGGCTCGGGTGGCACCATTGTCATCCGCGGCGTGGTCTCGGACGCCCTGTACGCTGCGCAAGCGGCCTACAAGGCTGCCGCGGTGGCGTCACCCGCTGACGAGGACGAGGAACCCCTCCCGAGGCCCCCCGCGAAGAAGAAGCAGCTGTTCTCTCAGGAGAAGGCCGCGACAAAGCAAGTGCCTCTCGAGGCAAACGGCTCGGGGGCTACCGTCACCATCGGCGCCAACTTGCCTCCCAAATAGGAAAGCGCGCTCGTCGCCTTCCTCAGGGCAAACTCTGACATGTTCGCCTGAACACCGTCAGATATGTCCAGAGAAGCAAGACTTCATCATCAAAGAAGGAGAAACTTCTGGCCACGCCAGTGTAATGAACCTCTATTTCAGGTCATTCTGAACCTTTGCGCATCGCGCCAGCATATTTTGTTACTTCGGCAAGCTCTACCGTTGTTTGCTTTTCTCTCTCGCTCGTATGATCCCTCATGCGTATCTCGCGAGCGGGGGCTAGCATGGTGCCATGCCACGGGAGCATCTCGGCAGCACCTAAAACCCAAGGGATCCGAGCTCTGAACTTGCGGATCAGCTCTCATGCATGTCAACTCCCAAGGAGCTCTGAACTCATGGGTCAGCTCCCGCGCACGTCAACTCACCAAGGATCACCAAAACCTTGGTGCCTGTTCTCCTCGCGAGACACACATGAAGGAACCTACGAGCACCATAAGGTTTTTTAGCTATCTATTGCTTGTGGGTATGCCTATCTCTCCAAGTGCAGAAAAACAGGCTCTCCAAGCCTCAGGCAACGTCAAAGCGAAAACATCTCGCCAGGGAACCAACACCCTCTCCAAGGCAGAATGCCTCGCTAAGCTAAGTACAAACACTTGGTTGAATTTCCTCTTGCTGGTTTTTGCCCCTCGAGTCTCTTTTCTCTCTCCCACGCCTCATGGGCTGCTTGCACGTCAAAGGGGAGCCCCAAGCATCGCGCTTCGAGGAGCTCTTACTTCTTGAGGCCTCACACACCCCCCGGCCTTGTGGAGCCCTGACTCTCACATACCGAAGCGGCGGTGGTGTAGCGCTAAGAGAGGGTCCTAAGACGTAGAGCGAAAAAGACATGAGGAGGAAAGACAAAGGCTTCCCGAGGGACATTCACAAGCACACTCCAATATAACTTGACAAGTTCTTACAAAGTTTACAATCAAAATGGCTAAGATAAATGTGCCCTCTGTACGCCCAGCTACAGGCAAGGAGCTCAAGCCGTCGCGCCTCCTGAGGTGCCTGCCTGGTCCACGGCGGTTTCCGCCTCTTCCAGGGCATCTCCGTCGTCGCCTTCGATCACCACTTGGTCGAATTTCTTGGCGAACGCGATGGCGGCCTGCGTGGTGGTCTCCGCGCCTTGTCGCTGATGGCGCACGGCGGCTGCCATTACGTCCTCAAGATCAAGTGAGGGCTGGAGCCTCACGAGGTTGCTGAAGACGTTGGTGACGGCGACGACAAGGAGGTCGCGACTCTCCTCCACGACGCGCCTATCAAAGCTCTTCGCGACCCCTTCAAGCTTCCCGAGGAATTGCTCGAAGAAATGCGAATACGAGGTTTCGTCGTCGGTCGCTGCGGAGAAGGAGGGGACGTCGATCCTCAGATCTCTCCCGACCGCGCGCACGCGGCTCACCAAGCTCTGGAGAATGCTTTGGCGCTGGCGCGTCATGAACCGGTCAACCTGGCGCTGGTCCCGTGCTTGCTCCGCGCGAGCCGCGGCCGGCCCCACCTGCTGCCGGAGCTCGTCCAGGTCCCTCTCCAGGGCGAAGGCGTTCCCCTCAGCGCGAGCCTGGGCCTCCCGAGAGACCTCGAGGCAAGAGGTCAACCGCTTCTCCTCCTGCTCGAGCTCCTTGATGCGCTTCTCGAACTCCTTGCGCTTGGTCTTGAGGCGGTCCTCATGCTTCGCGACCTTCTCGTCATACTCTTTGGCGAGGCCCTCGCGGACGAGCTTGACCTTGAGGTCAGCCTCTTCTTGGAGCCTCTTCCGCTCCGCCGTGAGGTTGGCCTCGTCGGTGGCCACCCGACCCTCACGCTCCTCCAGCTGCCCCTCGCGGGTGGCCTGGTCCTTCTCGAGCAGCTGGACCTGCTCCTCGCGCCTGAGCAGCTCTTTCTCTCGGAGGGAGAGCTCCTCCTCATGCCGCACCAGCTGTCCCTCGCGGGCATCAAGCAGCTCGCGGAGCTCCTTCAGGCTGGCCCGGGTGATCTCGGAGTCGGCAGCAAACTTCTGCTTTGCGGCCGCCAGCTCGTCATGCTTGGAGGCGGTTTCCACCTCGAGCGCTTCCCTGGCGGCGTTGAGCTCCTCCATCACCTCCTGCGCCTCCCGCTTGACGCTGTCGCGGGTCTCTTTGGCGAAGCGGAGGGCCTCTTGGCGCTCCGCCTGGGTCGCCGCGTCCCACCGGCGGCACACCTCCACTCTCTCGTGGAGAAGGGCCCAGGCCTCGCTGAGCCTTGCCTTTTCCTCTGCCAGGGCGTCTTCTTCCTTGGCGAGCTGCTCCTCCAGCCCGTCGAGTGCCCGCCGCGCCTGGTTGAGGACGACCCGGCGACGAATTGCTTGGCGCCGCGACCCCGGCAGCGCCAAGGCCCCCGCACTGCTGCTGAGTGCAGAGTCCTCGATCCTCGTCGAGGCGCCCGGGTCCTGCCTCGGACCCACGACCGCCTCTGGTGCGATCCGGGGGCTTGTGGGGGCGCCTTCTTCGGCGCTCGCTTCGGTTGCCCTCTGGGGGCTGGGCGCCCTCTCGCGCTCAGCTCCAGCGCCAGTGGGCTCCGGCGGCACCACCGCCTCCTGCTCCTCAGGGGCGCCTCCGGCCCCCTCTGCAACGACCGCGTCTGCCGCGGCCTCGGGCGCGTCAGCCCTTCTCGAGGAGGCCTCCTCCTCTGGAGGCGGCTCCATGACAATGTCCTCATCCACCCTCTCCTCCTCCGTCTCCTGCTGGACGGGAGGGGTTGCCGCCCTGGTTGGCGACGGCGGCGTCGCCTCCGCCCTCGCCTCCCCTGCGCGGTGCTCCATCGCTGGAGGGGTTGCCGCCCTGGTTGGCGACGGCGCCGCCTCTACGGTCTCCTCCTCCGCGCGGTGCTCCGCCATAGGAGGAGTCGCCGCCCGAATCGGCGACAGCATGGCCTCCTCGGCCACCACCACCTCCGCGCGGTGCTCGACCGAGGCAGGACCAACTGCCTGCTGCGGCTCGCCAGCCGCAGGCATCTCCGCGATGACGCTAGTGGTCTCTCCAGCCTTGCAGAGTCGCCGCCTCTTTGGCTCGGCAGGCTGCCTGAAAGGAAGCCAAGTTGGAGATCCATCAAGGAGGTTTTTCTCAGAAAAAATGTTGAGGAAAAAGAAAAATCAAAGACTTACTCGCCGACCATCACCCACACCCTCTTCTTCGCCTTGGGTGGCTGGTGTGGCTTGCTCCGGCCTCCTCCCGAGCCGCTCCTGTCTCCGCGCGAGGGATGTCTCTCGCGGTTGCGGCCCTCCTGTCGTGGACGGCCTTGGAGCGGGGTTCGTAGCGCCCTCTTCCGCCGCCGCTCGTCTCCTCCTCTTCATCGCGCTGGGAGCGGACGACGCGGAAGGCATCCTCCTCGTCGCCGGAGGAGAGCACCTGGAGGTCCACCTCGGCGTGGGCGCTCCTGGAGGAGCCGATACCCTCACCAACGGGGTCAGCGCCCCTCGAAGCCTCGTCCTCGCCGAGGGAGGTCCTCGCTTCTCGAGGCCTCCTCCTCGGCGGACTCAGCCTCCTCAGGCTCCGGAGGCTCGTCCATGTATTCCGGCTCCGCCGCCCACGGGTTAGGGCGAGGCCCGCGGTGCCCGGCGGGCACGATTCCCCACTCGTCGAACGTGGGCATGTGCGCGCACTGCTCCGCGATGCTTTCCTCGGCAAAGCAGATGAGCGGCTTGGCCGCCTCCTTCTCGGCGGACGGGATCTCCGGCGCCGTGGAGAGGACGCCCATGATCTGGCGTAGTACCTCAGGCGCGAAGCCGTCCCTGCTTAGCCGCATTGCGTCCTTCTTGCCGTCGTATCGCCACACCGGCTCGGCGTGCTGTTGGAGGGGGGCGATGCGGCGCCTGGTGAAGTCCTTTGCCACCATCTGGCCGGTGACCCCTGCCTCGCGAATGCGTCGGATATACTCGTACACCACGTCAAGCCTCGAGCCCCTGAAGTCCGCGCTCGCCCAGCGCGCCCACTTCCTCGGGGGCCCCTCAGGCACCTCCAGGAGGGGGTGTGTGGCCTTGGCGTCGACGAAGAGCCACTTCTCGCGGAACTTATCCACCTTCTTCGTCACCTTGGTGATGGCGTCCTCACCGCACCAGGCGATGGGGATGTAGTTCTCGCTCCTGGCATCGGCGATGCGGAAGGAGACGCACCCAAGCCGCTCACCCTTGGCGGAGTTCTGAAGAGAGTAGAAGCTACGGAAGAGCGCCACCGAAGGGCGGATGCCGAGGTAGGCCTCGCAGAAGTGGGCGAAGATGGCGAGGATGAGGATGGAATTGGGATGAAGATGGAGCAGTTGGATCTGGTACACCTCCAAGATCGCCAGGAGGAAGTCGGAGAATGGTGGCACCAGGCCGGCGTAGAGAGTATGGAGGAAGATGGGGTAGAACGCCTCGGTGAGCCTGCTGCCGGCCGGCCTCATTTCGGTGGCGCCGTGCTCGTTGGTCTCGCCGCCGCCAGGTGGCGCACCGTCGCTATCGTTGCCGCGGTGACTCGCGTCCGCGGCAGTGCTCCCTCGAGAGCAGCGGCGCGCGCCATCGCCGCAGACGTGCCCGCCTGCACCGTGGCCTTGCCCTTCGGGTCGGTGGCTGCTTTCTTGGGCGCCATTGGTCGCCGGAGAAGAAGACGAGGACTCTGGAGTTGGAGCGCTCTGGAGAGATTGGAGGCGTGGGGAGAAGTTTGCGGCGGAGTAATGGGAGAAGTGACGGGCGCTGCCTGCGCGCCCAGGCTTTATTGACCAGCTCCCGAGTCGTGGCGGGCCCCGCCACGTCGCCCGTTGGAGCCGAGGAGGTCGTGGCCGCGGGTGCAACCGCTGCGTGCCACGTGTCGCGGCCCTGTCAGGCATCTTTGGCCCCTCGACGCTTCGCCTTCGTCCATGGGCCTCGGCGTGCCCGTCGCGGGCCCGGGGGCTACTGTCGGCACAGTGGAAACCAGGGTACCACGGGCCGGCCTGCCAGGGCCCACAAGATTCCTTGGATGATTTTCGCTAAGGACCAGGCTCTCCAAGCCTGGCGAGCTTCGCGAGGATTTTCCCTCGCGAAGGGTTTTTCTCCTCGCCAAGGATTCTCTCCCTTGGCGAGGGATCGCTCCTCGACAAGGCGTCTCCGACGCCGCCCGCAATTCTGCTAAGGACCAAGCTGAAGGGCTCGGCGAGGCTTTTCGCCTCGCGAAGCTCCTTCCTCGTGAAGCAACCTCTGCCCCCGCGGCAGAGCGCACATGGGCTCTGCGCCATGTGCAGAGTGACGCGCGTGCCTACGCGCGATGACGACGACATAGCAGTTGCTGTTTCCATGTATAAAGCAGTCAACAAAGCGGAAGCCAAGCAAAGCGGACAACGAGTATTGCCTCTTTGGTGATAAGGGAACCGTCTGCAGCTACGCTCCAAGGACGACGTCACCGTGGGTCACCTCCCACCTCGGCAAGCGCCAGCCCGCCGTCCAGCTGGTCGGTGCCCCTTTTCAGCTTTGGTGACGTCGTTCCCCTGCCGTGGACCGCGTCCACGAGCTTTACCTTTATGGTGGACTTCACCTTTATCGTGCACCGCGCCTCCTCCATCGTCGCCATGTGGTAACCCTTCCCGCCCAAATGTTTGGGCGGAAGAGGTCCGAGACGCCTATAAAAGGAGAAGGGGTGCGCCCAAGCAAAGGGTTCGGTCCAAGAATCCTGAGCCTAAACCCTAGATCTGAAGAATAGCTAGTAGCCATTGTTAGCCACCTCGAGCTCGACAAGCTCTCCTTGTACTGTAAACTCTCCAAGCAGTGCAATACACCAAAGCAGGACGTAGGGGTTTTACCTCCTCAAGAGGGCCCTGAACCTGGGTAAGACCGAGCGTTCCATCTCTGCAGTGCTGTCCCGCAGCGAGTCCGACGAGCACCGTCGCCGGAGCACGTTGAGGGTTGTTTGATTCCGTGTTCAGCCCCTTACTCGATCCTTCTCGAGACACCCCCAGTTCCTGGGACAGTTCTCCGACAGGTGTGCTGTTGCTACTAAGGGTAAAACAGCGGTGTTAATGTCTATTTTGATATTAGTATTGCTTACTTCATGCACTTACTTAATGCAATTGTCTGTTGCTTGCAACTTAATACCGTTGGGTGACAGGCTGGATAGCGATCCCACGGTGGACTTTTTAGACAAAGACGCAATTGGACTCAACGGTCTTTGTTCCTTGTCATGATGCCTTTTTTTACACGGTCTTTTAGACAAAGATGCAATTATCATGTCCTTTTTTTCATAGCTAAATTGGGTTTGTGTCATGATCTTGTCAATTGCCTAGCTGTAATTCGTTCACCCATCACATGCATATTTTATTTACTTGAGAGACTCCACTAGTGAACACATGGCCCCCGGTCCATCTTTTTACATTGTTTACAACCTCATTTACTTGCTTTTAATTATCATTATTCCTCTGGTCACTTTTCATATTTTATCTATTTCATCATACAATTAACCGCTTTGTTTTTTGTGAGACCGGAAAGATTGACAACCTTTCCGCCGTTGGGGGCAAAGTATTTTGGTTGAGTGTGTGCAGGTCCACGTCTGTTGAAGGTCAAGCACCATATATCTTCAACATTCACCTCGTTGTTGATTTCAAAGTCCTATTGGTTCGATAAACCTCAGTTCGTTAAACGAGGGAAAACTGCTACTAGCTGCAATTTCGCCTTCGCTTGGGGCACCACCCAACTTATTTTAATACAGCAGCAAGCTCTTTTCTGGCGCCGTTGCCGGGGAACTTGGAGCTACAGCAAGGGGAGTCTCATACTCTCAATCTCTTTACTTTGTTTTTGTCTTGCTTGCTTTATATCTCGTTTAGTTTATTTTCCTGTTTCAAAATTTTAAAACCCAAAAAAATTGGTGTAGTCTTTATTCCTGTCTTGTTATTTTGTCTTATCGTTATGTCTTCTACTGAAAACACCAAGTTATGTGACTTTACTAGCACTAATAACAATGATTTCATATGCTCTCCAATTGCTCCACCCGCTACTAAAGCGGAATCTTATGAAATTAAACCTGTCTTGCTAAATCTTGTTATGAGAGAGCAATTTTCTGGTGCTAGTACTGATGATGCCGCCTCTCATTTAAATAACTTTGTTGAGTTATGTGATATGCAAAAGTATAAAGAGGTAGAAAGTGACATCATAAAACTGAAACTTTTCCCTTTCTCTTTGAGAGGAAGAGCAAAAGAATGGTTATTGTCTTTGCCTAAAAATAGCATTGATTCTTGGACTAAATGCAAAGATGCTTTTATTGGAAAATATTATCCACCTGCTAAAATCATACAACTAAGGAGTAACATTATGAACTTTAGACAATTTGATAATGAACATGTTGCTCAAGCTTGGGAAAGAATGAAATCTATGGTTAAGAATTGTCCCACGCATGGATTAACTATGTGGATGGTTATCCAAACTTTTATTGCAGGTTTGAATTTTTCTTCAAGGAACCTTTTGGACTCGGCCGCGGGAGGCACCTTCGTGTCCACAACATTAGGTGCAGCAACTAAACTCTTGGATGAGATGATGACAAATTATTCACAATGGCACACCGAACGAGCTCCAAGTGGTAAGAAGGTAAATTCTGTTGAGGAAATCTCCTCTTTGAGTGATAAGGTTGATATGATTATGTCTATGCTTGCTAACAATCAGTCCAATATTGATCCTAATAATTTTCCACTTGCTTCATTAATTGCCCAAGAAAAGGATCAAGTTGATGTTAATTTTCTTAATAGAAACAACTTCAACAATAATGCTTATCGAATTTTGGTAGTAACAACTATAAGCCTTATCCTCCCAATAATGACAACTTTTATGGTAATTCCTATGGTAATTCTTATAATCCTAATAAGAATGTGTCCTCTGATCTTGAAAATGTTTCAAAGGAATTTATCACTTTGCAAAAAGCTTTTAACAAAACTGTTGAAGAGAAGTTGGAAAAACTGGATAGTCTAGTCTCTAAAGTAGACGTTCTTGCTCATGATGTTGAAATTTTGAAAATTAGAACCACTCCAAATCAAGACAAACATACTGAATCTTTAAATGCTATCTCTCTTCAAATTAATGAAAATGAAAGGATGATGGCTCTCTTGAAAGCTAGGTGGGCTAGAGAGGCTGAAAAAGCTAGAATTGCTGAAATGAATAGGAAAACTGTTAAAGTTTATACTATCCAAACCACTAAAGAGGATCCTCCTAGTTTATTTAAAGATGATGAAATTGATTTTGATAATTTCAATCTTACTGAAGTCATTAAGTTCCTACAAAAACTCGCTAAGACACCGGACGCTAGTGAAATAAATCTTGCCTTTACCAAACACATTACCGATGCTCTTATCAAGGCTAGGGAAGAAAAACTAAAGCTTGAAACCTCTATCCCTAGGAAGTTAGAAGATGGTTGGGAACCCACTATTAAGTTGAAAATAAATGACTTTGATTGCAATGCTTTATGTGATCTTGGTGCAAGTGTTTCTGTTATGCCTAAAAGTTTCTATAATATGCTTGATTTAAATCCTTTGGAAGAGTGCTATTTAAATGTTCATCTTGCTGATTCTTCTAAAGAGAAACCTTTGGGTAGAGTTGATGATGTCCTTATTGTTGTTAATGATAATTATGTTCCCGTTGATTTTATTGTTATGGATATTGAGTGCAATGCTTCTTGTCCTATTATTTTGGGAAGACCGTTTTTGAGAACTGTTGGTGCTATTATTGATATGAAAGAGGGAAATATAAGGTTTCAGTTCCCCCTTAAAAAAGGGATGGAACACTTCCCTAGAAAGAGAAAGAAGTTTCCTTTTGAATCAATCATAAGGTCAAGCTATGCTCTTGATGTTGCAAAGGCCTCCGAAAAAACTTGATATTTGGCATTGCGCCTAGCTAAAAGGCGTTAAAGAAAAGCGCTTGTTGGGAGGCAACCCATCTTTTATTTTCAGTTTGATTTTTGCTTTTCTTGAGTCATGAAGTTATTACCTCTGTAGAAACTTCATTGTATCTTTTTCTTTTGGTTTTTTGTGCCAAGTTTAGCCTCTAACGCATTGAAAGTGCGAGGTATTTTGTTGCTGTCCAAAAACAGATTCTATGCTCCTGTTTCACGAAAATCCTAAAATCGCCAGAATTTTATCTTTTTCTGATAATTGTTGACAGAAATCCTGATGCTTTTATCTATCTTTCGGTAGTTTTAAGTTTTTTGATTTGAGCTACAGAATTGCCTCGAAAAATTCGATCTTTACAGACAGTTCAGATTTTGACAAATTCTGCTTTTATTTTGCATTTGTCTCTTTACCATCGTCATATGTGATACTCTAGGGGTGGAGTACCACATTGAGGCTTAGTAAACAGTAGATAATGTTTAATGAAGTTGGTTTGCAATTTTTCATGAGTTGAACATATGTGCATTTTAATTTATGAGCACTAACCCTCTAATCAAATTATGAGAAGTTTTGTGTGAAGGGAGTTTTTAAGTTCCAAAGGAGAGGAATATGAAGAAATCGAGGATGGATCAAACCTCAAGCTTGGGGATGCCCCCATGGCACCCCCTCTGAATATCAAGAACTATCAAGAGTCAAATCTTGGGGATGCCCAAGGCATCCCCTCATCTTCATCGACTATCATAAGGTCGTCTTCGTTGAACTTCGTTTTTATCACTTTACATATTATGTGCTATGCTTGGAGCGTCTTTTTACTTTCAGTTTTGTTAGTTTGTTTGCTGGTCATATCTTTGTTGGATCCTAGCTTTATTTGTGTGGGAGAGAGACACGCTCCGCTTTTTCATTTGAATACTCCTTTGCTTCGCTTATATCTTTTTGAGTATTCTTAGCTACTGTCTGTTTCTAGTAAGCTCTCGCTTTTAGCTTTTATCTTGTTTAGAGATGCTAGTTGTTAAGTTAAACTCTCTTGTTCTTCACTTATATTTGTTGGAGAGTTGTTTTGGTTGCTTGGTTAATGTGTTAGATCGGAAAAATGCTATGCATGTGGCAGTGGTATGAAGTAGAAAAACCTGCATAGTTTTGTAGATCACTATGTGGATAATTTGATACCCTTCAATTGTTTTGAGGCACTAAAATAACTAATGGTTAAAATGTGTTGGTTAATGGTGTTAGAGCTGATTAGTGGAGAGGTGTTATTAAAGCGTGGAGCCATACTTTTCTGAACTAAAAAAACCTAAGTCAACAATGCTAATGTGTCATGAATTCTACTAAGTTGAAAATAAGTTCCTAGTGGGTAGTTACTTCAACGGTCGGGGGAGCCAACGGGGCACTTGTGTCGCCGCCACGATCCCTCTCGGGGTGTCTCTAACCATTTGTGGAACATTGAAACTGCTAGTTGTTTGCAATATACGAAATGCATTGTTGAGTTTTGGTTTTTGGCACTTCCACTTCCATATTTTGCTAGCCTCTTCGGTGCTGCGCAATGCCCTCTCTCACATTGAGATTGGTGCATACTTTGCGAGCACATCCAACTCCGTGGGAGAACTTCATCATGTTCTTCTACACATAAGCCAACTATCTTCCTCAAAACAGCCACCATACCTACCTAGCACAACATTTCCATAGCCGTTCCGAGATACATTGCCATGCAACATCCATTATTACATTACATGACTTGATGTCGTTCTTCATTATCATATAGTTTGCTTGATCATTGAGTTAGTGTGCAGCGTGGCTTGCCACATGTTCTACATTTTTTCCACACTACGCTCGATCATGCATATCTTCTTTTATACATCATGTATTAGTCTTATGAGTTATGAGTACCAAAAGTGTGATGATCATCTTGTAAAAATAGAGTGTTGCCCCTACCTGTGAGCATATTGAAAAGAGTCCAAAGTGGACACATAAAAGAGTCCAAAAGAGACCAATGAGAGAAAATTTAAAAGAGCCACGGAGGCCACAATTAAAAAAAAGAAGAGAAATATAAAAGAGAGAGGGGGCAGCACTACTATCCTTTATTCCACACTTGTGCTAGTTAGCACCTACACTTCATTATAGAGAGTTTTCATGTTTCATTTGTATAACTATGTGGGGAATTAACGTTATAGAACTTGGCTTGTATATTCCAAGGATGAGCCTCCTCAAGTGAGCTCTAGGTCTTCATGAACAAGCAAGTTGGGTGCACCCCCACTAGTTCCATTGGAGAGCTTTCATACACATATAGCTCTATGTGCATCCGTTGCATGGCAATCACTACTCCTCATACAGTGTCAACTACGGGACTTCCTTCTGTCTTGTGGTTACTTTCTCCACTGTTTGAGCCTTTCTTTTTGACCTTCCAAACCTCCATCATTGTTCTCTTTGCCATAACATCATGGTGCCAAAAGCCACTTCTTACTTGCACTAGTTGAGTAGACTTCGAAACAGTTGATTTGTTAAGTAGATGGATTAGGACACCTGACTTGAGCTTGGCTATTTTCATCAATGACTAATTAGATGCTTTGAATAATGATTGATACTTTACATTGGAGACATAATTCGCAATTCTTCTTTCTAAACCTTATGTATGGTTCCATGTCTCCAACGCACTTATTCATGAAAAGTTTCTAGCATTAGTTAGCTAGCGTTTGTTAATCATTGTTTGCTTAATGTCAACTATAGACAATTGTTTTGGATCACCTTATTCACTTCATGTGCTTTGCATTACTATCTTGATCAAGATTGTGTTGGTTGCATGTCTCATCAAAAATTATTTGTTATCACTTACCTACTCGAGGACGAGTAGGAGTTAAGCTTGGGGATGCTGATACGTCTCAAACGTATCTATAATTTTTGAGTGATCCATGCTAGTTTTGTGTTATTGTCACATGTTTTTACTGTCATTTATATCATTTTTATGCATTTTGTCGGACTAACCTATTGACAAGATGCCCAGTGCCAGTTCCCTGTTTTTGCTGTTTTTGTATTTCAGAAAATTTACTTTTGGAAATATTCTCGGAATTGGACGAAAATTTACGGGGAATTTTTACTTGACGGAAGGCACTTAGGCACCATGACACCAAAGGGCAGCCCTGGGGGCCACACACAGGCCAGGGGCGGCCTGGGGGCCACCCGCGGGAGGGGCCCGCCCCTGCCCGTGGGGCACCTCCTCGGCCCCCTCCGACTCCTATAAATTCACATTAAACCTAAAAACGTCGAGGCGGCCATTATTTTCCAGAAACTCGACCCCGATGTGCCGTCACCGAAAACCCTAGTTTGGGGTCCAATCTGAAGCTGATCACGGCACTCTGCCGGAGGGGAGATCGATTCCGGAGGGCTCTTCATCGTCATGCCTTCCTCCGGGATGATTTGTGAGCAGTCTCACCTTGGACTACGGGTCCATGGTAGTAGCTAGTTGGTAGTCTCTCTCTCTTGTGCTTCATGTCTTATGATCTTGTGAGCTGCCTAACATGATCAAGATCGATTATTGTAATGCTATGTGATGTGTTTGCTGGGATCCGATGGATTATAAAGTTATGTTCAGATTGTGCATGATTCTTATATGAGTAATTTATGTTCTTGCATGCTCTCCGATGTGCGTAGTTACTTTGGCCAAGTGATTGTGTGTATCTCCAAGAGAGGGTATTTATGCTAGATAGTGGGTTCATGCCCCCTTTTGTTCCTGGGCACGAGTGACAGAAACGTCTAAGGGCGAGGGTGTGCTGTTGCTACTAAGGGTAAAACAGCGGTGTTAATGTCTATTTTGATATTAGTATTGCTTACTTCATGCACTTTACTTAATGCAATTGTCTGTTGCTTGCAACTTAATACCGTTGGGTGACAGGCTGGATAGCGATTCCACGGTGGACTTTTTAGACAAAGACGCAGTTGGACTCAACGTCCTTTGTTCCTTGTCGTGATGCCTCCATAAATATTATCATGTCCTTTTTGTCATAGCTAAATTGGGTTTGTGTCATGATCTTGTCAATTGCCTAGCTGTAATTCGTTCACCCATCACATGCATATTTTATTTACTTGAGAGACTCCACTAGTGAACACATGGCCCCCGGTCCATCTTTTTACATTGTTTACAACCTCATTTACTTTCTTTTAATTATTATTATTCCTCTGGTGACTTTTCATATTTTATCTATTTCATCATACAATTAACCGCTTTGTTTTCTGCGAGACCGGAAAGATTGACAACCTTTCCGCCGTTGGGGCCAAAGTATTTTGGTTGAGTGTGTGCAGGTCCACGTCTGTTGAAGGTCAAGCGTCAGAGATCTTCAACATTCACCTTATTGTTGATTTCAAAGTCCTACTGGTTTGATAAACCTCGGTTCGTTAAACGAGGGAAAACTGCTACTAGCTGCAATTCCGCCTTCGCTTGGGGCACCACCCAACTTATTTTAATACAACAGCAATCAACCCGAGAGCAGCTTAAGCAAAATATAAATATAACTCACCATTCTCCTCCGCGCAATGAAAATCTGAGAAATCAGCTCTAAACATTGGACAGTGGTGAAACCAAGGAGAAAGAGGAGCGTACTCGCTCCTCCAAAAACCAGCTGCTCTCACAAGTCTAAAAACCTTGCTTGTTATGGGGGACTAGATAGCTTCTCTGTTGTGAAATCGTTGACGAAAGCATGCATCTCCCAAAATTGTTCTACTCATGTCTTATAAAAATAAAAAGCTCTAGCACATGACTAATCCCTGCTTCCCTCTGCGAAGGGCCTTTCTTTTACATTTTATGTTGAGTCGTCACCCTTCTTCGAGCACCATATTATAGAGCATTGCTGTCATTCTGAGTATAATGTGCTTTGTCCCAAAGTTTTAATGATTGGAGCACATGTGAGATGCTCTCTCAGTTCTGAAAACTTTATATCTAGTCTCCGCTTAATACCTCAAGAGGTGCCCGACATTTATGTTTTGCCCTACAAAAGGGGCAAGCGAGAGATCACTATACCATGCCTAGTTATATGCATTGCATCGGTGCTATTGGTTGCATGTTTAAATCATTACTTGTTAGCTTTTTGTGTGTTTCGCATGAGTCTCCATGATTGCTCAATTCCTATTGTTTTTGCAGCCTCTTTCGTACGCTTATTAAAATACTGATCATGGTTTAAACTTCTATGCTTTAAATGAAGAAATTGTGTTTGTCAATGTTTCTTTTATCGCATCGCATCCAGTTTGTCAACTGAATTGCTTGAGGACAAGCAATAAGCTAAGCTTGGGGGAGTTGAGACGTCGCAAACATATCTACTTTTCCAAACACTTTGCTATTGTTTTGCCTCTGATTTTTAATGAATTGTTTGGAACTAACCCGAACTGACGCTGTTTTCAGCAGAATTGCATTTCGTGTCTTTCTTTTGTGAAGGGTTAAAAAGTTCGCGGAAAATTCCAGAAAAATCAGAAAATGGATTTTAAGGGAAAAGAGCCACGGAGCTAGAATACCACGAGGGGGGCCCACCCCAGGAGCAGGGGCGGGTCCCACCCGCGGGTGGGACCTAGGCCGCGGCTGAGGGCCGCCCCTATCCCTGGGACCTCGCCTCTCGGCCCCCCTTCGCTTATAAACTCCGTTTTGACCTAAAACGGTGGAGCCCCCGATCACTTTTTTCAGAAACCTTACGGAGCTCCGCCGGCATCGCGAAACCTAAATTCGGGGTCCAGGATCGTTGTTCCGGCACCCAGCCGGAGTGGAGATCGCCGCCATCGTCACCGCCAATGCCTCTCCATCAACCATCCATGACATCTCCATCCATGTGTGAGTAGTTCCCTGTTGTAGGCAAGGGGATGGAAGGGATTGAATAAAATTTCTCATGTAATTCGATGCCAAATTGTTAGGGCTTGATGCATAGTATCCTCTATTTGTGTTAATCATCGTTGGTACAATTAGTTATGCTTAATGCTTGTCACTTTGGGCCCGGGTGCCATGATTTCAGATCTAAACACTTTATGTTTTCATGAATATAATTGATGTTTTGGGTCCTATCTACTAATTATATGCACTTGTTGTTAACCGGAACCGGAGAACCCGAGTGACAGAAACGGGGACATCGATGGGAATGGTTGGTAACTCGAGGGTTACATGTATTCATTGTGTGTTAATTCTTTACTCCGGTGTTCTATTAAAAGGAACACCTTAATTGCCATTTGTTCCTTAATTGGCCCGGCTGAAACCGGATGGCAGTACAAAAGATGCCGTGCAAGTTCTTATTGCAAGCACGTACGGATAAATTAGGAATACATTCCTATGATTGTTTAATACTTGGATGCTATATTTATTTATTTTGTTTCGTGCCTAGTTATGTTTATTTCATTAGCTATCTTATTCATGCAACGCCCGTCTATCTGTCCCTATGCCTATGGTGTTTTTAAATCCTGCTGTTTACAATTAATATTTCTGCTGTCACCATTGCTGCCTTTATTTTATTACTGCTGTTACTGATCTACTGCTGCCGTCAAATTACTGTTACTACTGATAAATTGCTTCGAGAGAAATCCTTTTCAGGTGTGGTTGAATTGACAACTCAACTGCTAAGGCTTAAAAATATTCTTTGGCTCCCCTTGTGTCGAATCAATAAATTAGGGTCATACTACCCGCGAAGACTGTTGCGATCCCCTACACTTGTGGGTCATCAAAATGCCACCAAAAGAAGCCTCTCCAAGCCGTGTCGGTGAGCTCTGAAACCCTAGAATGACTCGCATCAGTCGTCTACGATCTTCACCGCCTACCGCTGTCCATTGTTGCTTAACTGGTCGTCGACGACCACTACAGAGACCATCGATCCTTGCGATACCTCCAGCAAGTGCCACGTGACCCAGGGTAGCGAAGTGCGCTAGCACACATACCATATTATCCACGTATCGATGTCGCGTGCATCCGGCCGGAGAGCTGTCATACGTTGGTCAGAGAGACACGAAGCGATCACGACCACGCTACACTGGAGCTGGTGCGCGTAGGGTTAGAAGGAGAAGGGGACGCATGAGTAGGGACGGAGCCAGGAATACAATACAAGGGGGGCCAAATGTAGATTAATAACTTTGAGGGGGCCATATAGGTAAATCTGAGTAAATTTAGGGTCAAAATCTACAAATTAAAAAGGGGTCTTACAAAAAAATTATCATCGGGGAGCCACGGCCCGATCCTGACCACCCCAAGCTCCGTCCCTGACGATGCGGGACAGCGACATTCAGGCGGTTGTAGGGCGCAGAGGCGGCTACGAGTTCACAGGAGGCGGCGGCGAGTGCCTATCGCGGTCAACGTAATTGAGTGAGAGAGAGAGAGCGGAAAGATAATTTTTTTATTTTTTTATTGGGCTGACATGTGGGACCGAGTCCACATCATCATTTTGGCTCTGATAATTGGGTCTAGCCGGTCTGACAATAGCATCAATTCGTGTTCAATTCGCTTTTTGCGTTTTTTTTGCAGAAACTTAACAATATATGGTGGTTTTGTGTATCAAAATTTATGGAGGGGTACTTTTTTTGTTGTAAATTTGATTTCAAAAGTGGTTGTTTTAACCGTCAACGGAAGAAGTGTGGTTTGCATATCGGAAAAGAAGAGTTTTTTTAGAGCAACCACATATTTCCTTAATCGAAAATTAAGTTACATGAAGCAACACATGTGGAAACTAAGAGACAGTCTGGGATAAAATGATTATCGTGAAAACTAAACTTTACAGAAAACATCCTAAGAAATCAAGAAATACAAAAAGATCTTTAGGGTTTGCTGCAACCACAAAAGTTAGCGTCTGCCGCCCAACTCCAACGCCGCCAAGACGTACGCTGGAAGAAACGCCGAGCCTCCACCATTGCAATATCCAAGAAAGCACCATCGTCAACGAGGCTTTGTGAGTCGATGAACAGGCCTGCTGCACGTAGCAAGGTACATGTCGCTGTGGCACATCGACCAGGGGACGTCCCCGTGCTGTCTTGGACCAAGATCCACCGCCTCCCATCGACGAAGTCGGAGAAGAACGACAGATCCACCACCTCCGGACCAACATCCTCGCTCCAGAGAAACCACCTCGCCCTGACCGCCAGCGCCGTCACAAATAACGACGAACGCCAGCGACACACCGAGAAACAGATCTCGCCAGATCTAAAGAACAGCGAGAAGACCAAGCTGTCGATCTGAAGAACCGACGAGCACACCTTGCCATCAACTCCGAGACGTTTCCGTGAAGATCGCCGTCGGTGTAGGAGTAGAGTTGAGACAGATTTATTTGCACGGGCACCGCTCTCACCACCCAACGACGCCCTACGGAGAATGGAGAGTGTGGTGTAATGAGCGGCTTGGACGTGCGAATAGTGGACGAGGGAGGGGCCGCAGTGCGAAGTTCCAGTTGGCTTACAACACACGCTTCTCCCCCATCCCTCTCTATCTCTCTCTTCCCGCTCGTACGGGTTCAGAGGTTTAGAGAGAGAGAGGGTTCATCCCACTAATCTCACCTGCGCGCGCGTGTAGAGAGAGAGAGGCGCAGAGAGGGTGGGAGTGGTTGGGGGAATGCAGGTTCATCTCGTCTCATCTCGCTAGGGTTTCCCTCCCCGTCTCCTCCCGCCGCCGCCGCCGCCTCGATCGCGATGATCGGTGGCGCCGACGAGAACGACCGCACCACCACCCAGCCTTCCCCTCCCTCACCACCGCCGCCGATCGCGCCCCCTTCCTCGCCTGCTCGGCCGACCAGCCTCGGGAGGAGGCTGCTCGGCTCCATCCGCGCCCTCGCCTCCCACCACTCCGCGCCGCCTCCACCCGCCGCCGCCGCCGCCCCCAAGGTCGGCCTCGGCCTGCTGCTCCACCTCAGGCCCGACCACCCGCTCCTCCACCCAACCCCGTCCGCGTCTCCGTCTGCCCCCGAGGACGGAGACGCTGCTGCGGCACGGCCTCACGCCGCCGCCGCGGGGCCGCACGGACCGGTGAACCGACACAGGCTCCGCGACGCTGCTGCCACGTCGGCTCCGGCCAACGTCCTCCAGTACCTCAAGCCGGTAGGCACAGCCGGTGATCTTGCCCTGGTGGATGAGCATGGGAAGGACGACCTTGTGGGAGCCAAGGAGAAGGTGTGGCAGCAGCAATGCGCAGTCCCCAGAAAAGGTGCGTCATTTTTCAAGGATGTTGATGCTGCTGCTGCTGCTGCTGGGGATGATCAAGAAGAGAAGGTGTGCACCCGTGATCAGCTGAGAGCCGCCAGTGATGGTGATCAGGGGCGAGATGCCATCATCCACCCGTGGAATGGAAGTGGAACCACATGTTGTGGCGTTGCTGCTGTGGATGATCAGAAGAAGGCAGTGCAGCAATGTGACACTCGTGAACTGGGAACAACTGAGAATGATGGTGATGACGCCGAGGATAATGGCCAGGAGGCGTTGGAGCAAGGTGTAACTGCAACAGCCTTGAAATGCAAGGTGGTGGGGCGAAGCGTCGTCGCTGGAATTGAAATGCACGCTGCCATTGATGTCCAGGATCAGCACAACGGAGTGGACGCCACGGTTAATGGCAGCGACAAGGGTATTGGGAAGAAGAAGGTGGTTAAGCTGCCATATCCACAAAGGCCTGGGAAACCGAATTGCCCCAGTTACATGGAAAAAGGGAGCTGCTCATTCGGGTTCTCCTGCCACTTGCATCACCCACCGGTAAAATCTACTGTCATTTGATATACTATTCTTTAATTATCAACAAAAAAAATCATCTTTTGGTTCTTTACTTAGTAGAATGCTGCATCTTTGCTTAGCACAATAGGTTGTGTAACTTATTTTGGTCATACCTGTGTCTTCCGTCTTTGTGCTCGGTAGTTAGTCGTGTGATTATATTTCAGTACATTAAGCACACACCTGCATGTCCTGTATGCTTGTTCTAAATATATGATATACTAGGAGGAAAGGCGCGCTTCGCTGCGCCGGCAAATAGAAAAATGCGGAATCCGCTGATGATAAACAGTGAACTGTCATCAGTCCGACCCATATTTTTTTTGGAGAATATCAGAACACATGACTTCTGATTCCTTTAGAAACTGGAGATGGATACATCAGAATAGGGTAACTAATCTACTACCTCTATTTCACAATATAAGCCTTTTTAGCAAGCTATAAGTGGAACGGAGGGAGTAACATTTAGTATCACTGAGCTAAAATCTACACTGAACTAACTTTCGTGCATCTTTCTGTGTGTCAACCCTTTACCACAACGTGCAAGCAGATTGATCAGCATGTGAGTCTTTTTAGAACTTAACCCGTAGCAGACGAAGTAACACCCATCCAATTTCGAGATAACGTTAACACTAGTAGGTACTTTAGCAGCAAAATAACTCAAGTTATGTTAACTCAAATGACAATGTGGAAAATAAAATGGAACTTCTAGTCCTGCATTGTCATAAGTTAGTTTCCACTATCTTTTCTATTCTTTCAAGCAGTCAATTCATCCTTACATCCCCGTGCTGCCACGTAATCATGCATTAGCCAGCATGCTTGATATATAGACATTATGAGTTTCCAGATAATGTTTAGTTACCTTTAGCAATAAAGTACTACTAAATCCGAAAATAAAGTAGCCTAGCTTGCTTGAGCATGGGGGTCCAAAAGAGTTATGTAATTTTGAAGAATGTGATAATTCCCCAATTAGCAACAACTTAGACTGTCATTCATGTCATACTAATTTGCAAGTTTGTGTACGTCAAAATGAGACTACCTAGAAGGCTTGCTGATCCCAGTGATACCGTTTAATATTAGAAAATGAGCCTTGTTAGTTGGTATGATATGAAGAAACTTCGATTGTTGCATAAACATGAGGAACAGACTCATATACAAATATATATCCATAACATGTACTCGTACTGTTTAAAAGATCAATTTGTACCTTCATCTTGTTCATAAAGAGTTGACCATTGTAGGAATTCCTCTCCTTGCCTAATTGGAAAGCAGAAACTAACTCTCACAAGTTTCCATAACCTTCCTTCAGCACAGTGAAACAAAACATGTTCTGGCTTGTGAAAACAATGGCAGGTTTCCCTAATAAGCACAAGCCTTGAGTTAGAACAGTCAAGATATATAAAATGTGACTATTTCGTATATACCAGTCAAGGTTTCAGTAGGTACAGGGACGTAAAAAAATTAGGGATTAGATTCCATGCTTTAATTGTACATCAACTGAAAAGATCACACATATTTTCCAATGTATAGTATATACTTAGGGATTAAGATATAACAAATACTTTAAAAAGTACAGAGTAAACTGAAACATCAACTTTGATTAGCAACTATATATATAATATTTATTAAACCACATGTCTTCAGCTCCACATGGCTATCATTTAGCAGAAACTGTCATGTTCCATGTGAGGAGAAAGCTGAAAAATCTTGATAGATATATATTAATAAACTTTTCCCGCAGGACAGGACCAAATGGTATCATTATTTACTCAAGCTTCCAGTGATTATATCGCAAACTTGACAGGCACGCTAAATTATCATCATCACTTCTTATTTTTGGTAAGTGAAGAGTAGCAAACTTTGTTAGAGCTCACCACGTCTTCATCGAAGATAGAATAATATACAATTATGAATTAGACACACCACATTAAGAAATGAGTTTATGCCTCACGCCATATAGGTATTTCGTATTAAAGCGCTTATAATTCCAGTGAGATGTACTTTGTTTGGTTACACATGGGATAGTGGAAACAAAAAGAGTTCTGCGGCAATATCATTGACATAGAGATTCCAGCAAATTAGCCATAGGAAGCAAGCACTAATAGGCAAGAGGTTTCGGCATCACCAATGTTAACTCTCATTTCTGAGAGACGGTCTTCAGTCAAGTTGTGCTTTCAGTGTATGACACATCCACCTTGTTATATGTAAACAACAAATAAGAGGTTACCTTGTAGATTATACACAACAAAATCTTCCTATTGATTTAATGGCCCCAACATTACGTCACCACATGAATGCAACATGATTGTGTTCAGGGGTTCATTGTCAGACATGGCCATGAAAGGAAATGCAACAAAAATCAATGAGCCAAGTATGTGTGCCTGATTTTTTCTGTATAAAATTTAGTCTGTCACACACTTCCTAATCAGTAAACAGGAGATGATGTAGTAATTTTAATGTTTTATCTGCCGATAAATGTTGTGGACGTTTGAAAGCCTGACTATACTTCATTCACTAGATTGTTCATGAGATATTTAGTACTCCCTCCGTCCATGAAAGGATGTCAATGATTTATCTAAATATGGATGTATCTAAATGCGTTTCACGTCTAGATACATCGATATCTAGAGAACTTTGTGACGTCCTTTTGTGGACGGAGGAAGTATTTGTTTTCCTTCTTTTTGTTGATGTTGTCATTGTTACAGCTTAAAGCCAAGCGAGATGGTTCATGGTGTCCATCTGAACAAGGAAATCATGGCGCTGCAGATACTCTGGAACTGAACCACATTGGCCTCCCCATACGAGAAGTATGCTTATGATCTCTTTTCATCTATTGAAGTTGATTTATATTGGAAAATGCTGAAACTGAATTTTAGTCTAAATTTACTTTTCAGGGAGCAAGAAATTGCACCTATTATATGAGGAATGGTGCTTGCAGATATGGCAAACACTGTCATTTTAACCATCCAGAGCATGTCGTTGATGCTCAGTTCTATGCACCAACAGGGTGGGAGGGTAGTACTTTGGAATTGGAGAAATCTTCTTACCGCCATACAACATTAGATGACACATCACACTTGAAGAAATCTTCTGACAATGCGACCTTGTATGACACATCATACTCAAACAAGTCTTCTGACCATGCAACCTTGGATGACACATCATACTCAAAGAAGTCTTCTGACCATGCAACCATAGATGATACATCATCTAGCTCAGAGTTCCTGCCACCAAACATATTCAGAATGCTTCTACCTCCCCAAAAAGCACTGCCTGATACAGAAGGAAAGGTGATGCAGGTGAAAAAGGTACATGTTGTACCTTCTTTATATTATGTGATGTTTCGATCTGTATTTGCACATATCGCTTGGATATTGCAACTTTTGTGACACCGTACTGTGTACTTTCCTGGATTATGACTGGTCTACGCCTTTCTGATAATTTCTTATCCTATCTGCTTCATGTAGGATTCAAATTGGTCATCTACTTCAGATGATTCCGATGGTTGCTGTTCAGCAGATAGTTCAGATGGGCCTTTGTGCAAGCAGGAGCATGTGGATAGTTCAGATGGGTCTTTGTGCAAGCAGGAGCAGGTGGATTACCCTGAGAGGCCTGGCAGACCAGAATGCCCCTACTATAGGAGGTCCGGTGATTGTAAATTTGCATCAGCGTGCAATTATCACCACCCAAAATACAAATACCCAACTAGATACCATCCGGAAGTACCGTCACTGGGAGGGGAACATACGGAATATCCTGAGAGACCTGGGGAACCAGAATGCTCCTTCTACATGAAAAATCGGTTCTGTAAATTCGGGGCAAAATGTTGGTTTAATCACCCAAAGGGTTCAAATCCTACCGTGCAGAGCCCAACGAATGCAAAAAAATCTGTTGCCACTGATGAACATCATCAATCTACCAGAATCACACTAGAAGACCATATGCCCCAGCAACAGCAGTATCCTGAGAGACCTGGTCAGCCAGACTGCCGGTACTACCTGCAATTTGGGAAATGTAAATTTCTGTCTGCATGTATCTTTCACCATCCAAGAGAAAGACTTCTAGTTGGGTGGAATCCCTCAGGTCCAGCTCACTCTGATCAGATTGGACCTGAAATACATTGCATGCCAGAATGCCCATTCTATATCAAGTCTGGGAAATGTCACTTTGGGTCAGCATGTGAATTTCGCCATCCGAAAGATATATTTTCAACTACAGAGGTATGTCAATATCATTATTGATGTTCAAGTAAACACTATTGATTCAATCATGACTAGTTTTCAATTGTTCCCTTTTGCCTGGCTGATCCCTGATGCATTTTTAGCTGGTAGAGATATTTACTAGCGTTGACAGTTATGCAGATAGAAACTCAGTGGCTTATGTGTGTTCAGAATTCTTGTTCAGTTTGCAGTGAGCATGTTACTATTGATGTGATTGTGTGTACATGAGACTCTTTTGCTTTGCAATATACTACCTCCTTGTATGAATCAAGTCTATTTTGAACCATTTCTGTTACTATTTACTAAGAAGTGCTCACTGGGAAGAAAATGATTGTACTATCTATGGACTATGGAGCTGCTAGGGATGCTAAAGTATTGCTTATCTGTGTAGTAACAAAGAATTTTTTTATCTACAACCTCAAGTGCATTGCTTCGACCTTTTTTTTTTGTACTATAGCGCATCGTGATCTGGTTGAATATTGTTCATTTCTCAGAAGTAGGACTGTGTCATATCACCCAATTGAAGCAAGATAGATGCTCAATTGTTCCTACGAATTTTTGTGTGATTTTGTACATGTGGCGCTTATGGATCTTATGCTGTTTCAGGGAGCATTTGATCAAACAACTGACTTGGCAAATGATAATTTCACAAGGCCAGAGAATGTTGTGCAGAAACCAGAACAGACTGTGTATCCTGAAAGGCCTGGTGAACCTCAGTGTTTCTACTACATGAGGTATGGCTCCTGTAGGTTTCAGATGAACTGCAAATACCACCATCCAGCAGACCGGCTCTCTAGGAAACAGGTGCGTAACAGTCATAAAGTTCAAAAGCAGCTCGACTCGACTTATCATTGTCCTTAGAATGACATCTATTGTTCCTTATGAATGCAGTACGACTCGAGTTACCACTGATCTCATCCACTCTACCGCTCGAGCAAAGCAGGAACATGTTTACAGTGTGGATGCTATCAACTGCAAGGTACCTTGTGATCTATTGAACAGTGCTTTTCATTTCGGGGCAGTGATCTTTCTGATACAACTAGTAGGATGCCTGACCTTAACAATAGCGCATACAATTGCTACAGCTTAAAAGGTTGTAACTCCCGTTCAAAAAAAAACTTGTAACCAAAGTGGCACTATGCCACTACATCAGGTCCATTGATGCACAAGGAACACTCAGTTAAGGACATAAGCCTAATAATCCTATTATGATAAAAAAAAGGAGTCAAAATAGAAACTTGTTGTGAATCATGTATCCTCGCCGGCAATAGTCACAGCACATGTCTTGTTCTTGCTTCTGCTTTATCGAGAGTGGAGTTTCCAGTACTACAACCATGCAAGCACAAAATATTCGAGCCAAAAACATTCAAAGTGTGTCATACTGTCCCTTGCTCAAAAAAGTTTAGACAAAAGGCTCCAATTAACAAAGGTCCACACTACTGAGTTTCTTCCTTTTGATCCATAGAGAGATTTTTATTTAGCTCGTTGTTGATCCTACAAAGCATTTGATCCGACAAAGCATTTGTACTTGATTTGAGCCAGATGTAACACCCAGTAAACAATGTAGTAAAGTAAATTTTCTTCAAGTTGAAAGGGACAGACCTCTAATGAACAATGAATCTTGATACTAGATCCAGTAATGATTATACTTTACCACATCCAAGAACCTTATGTCTTTGTTCCTGTAACTTTTGATTCATCCTCAAATCAACAACGCCGTAATTAAGGGATTCATTCGAAAGGACCTACAACACAGAAAGTGATACTCAGGAAAATACTGTGTAAAAGAATATTTTAGTTGGAGTTGAAAGAGAGACCCATCATTCACATATTGACTTCTCTAATAAATTTTAAACGTCATTCAAGTACAAAATGGATAGTTTTCAGGCTCTCAAAAAACTTGCAATATCAATGATTTCTGATGAAGCAGCCATATTCAAATGCAAATATGCGGGGGGCAATTTGTATGCTCTTCTGACCCAAATAAATTATTTTCAATAGTGTTCAGTGAATATTTTGGACTGATTACTCCAGAAATATAGAAAAATTGATATCATGACATTATTTTGTACAAGTATGACTGCTTGTGTGTGTGCAGTCTGAGATTTACAAATACATCAAGGTTTATATCATACTGTTAAGTGTCATCACATTGTAATCATGCCGAAATGAGAAGTACATGCATGGTTGCAAAAAAAGTTTTAAAAGTTACTCATGGCCGATGGAGGGTTGTTCTAAGAGCTGTTGATGGTCAAAGCTTTTAAATAAGGGCCTCATTTTTATGCTCAACGGCTCTGGTTAGAACAAAGATTAATTTACTTCTATAAAGTTATGCTTACGAGTGAAATGAGATTACATCACGTGAAACAAGTTTTCTTTATTGGTAAAAGAGCTCCATCCAGCTGATACCTTGCTCGATCACTTGCTAGAACTACAAGATAACTGATAACATTTTATTATAATCAAAATGGATCGTGAAGTACTTTAAACATACATTCATAACTAAGAGAAGCATTTCCATTGTTTTAAAGATAGCATCATTGTAAGGACATGACGTTAGTCAACTTCTAACCATATATCAAAATATTGTATGTTGCAGTTGGACCAATTCATATCCGAATACTTTAGCCCATGCAAATAACTTCACTTGTGAAGCGTAAGAAGCTCATGCCATTCCATAAACAGTTAGGTAAATTTGCAAGAAAAAAGCATACCCGCACTTGCAGCCTAATCCTGTACTCAGCTCCTGAACAAACAATTAACACATCAGTGGAGCTGTGGAACTTATACTGAAAAACAGACAAGATGTCAGAAATAGAAAAAAAAACTACTGGTAAAACCTGGCAGTCATATGACCATAGTTCATCGTTAATCAACAACATTATGGCCGTTTTGCAATATTCAGCGAACACTTTCCATTCAAGCCTTTTGGATTGAATAAGCAACACCTGCTTTCTCATAAAATAAAATAAAATCAGACACCATTATGTACACGCCGCTACGTGGCGAGATCCTTACAACTACCTAACTCTCTTCGCAGTGAGGACTTCCTTGTAGACAATATTCCGTGTCTTCGTCCCTCGACCCCTGGTGGACATGGACCGACCTCCCTTGTCTTTTTCTGTGACAGCAAGGATCTCGTTGTTTCTTCTTGTTGTGACTCTAGACAGTACCACGTACAACTGAATATGAGAGAACACCGGATCGGGTAGCTACACTGCTGTTAGGAATACTCTGCCCTTGTGCTTTGTTGATTGTGATGGTGAAGCTGAGCCTCCGAATTGCTTCCTCTCAGACCGATGTTAGAAATGGTAGGGGTATCTGAACATTTTGTACATATTGTCTGACAGATATTTTAGCCACCTTGGTTGTCTTTTCATTCATGAACCTTGTACCGTTAGCTGTCATGACTATCTTTTGCAATTTCTCCCCCTAGAACAAATCGAGTGCAAGGTGAATGATTTCATACTGAAGTGTGCTTTGAATCGGCCGCTCCTATTTCTGATCACATGTCAATACTAATTTTTTGATGCAAGAACTAAAAGTACTCACTCTGTCCCAAAAAGAATGTCATTTCTTTGTCTAAATTTGAGATTAATCATACTTCCAAGAACACAGGAAACACATGCAAAGTCCCAATTCTTTGAGCCCTCAAGCAAGCAGGAAAGACACGAGCTCATGTGTTGCATGAAGTAGGCAAAAACGTCTAGAAAATCCAAACATTGTAGAAGAAATAAAGATCATTTTAAAATCAGAATCCATGATTCCTGTCTTGTGCAAACACTAATTGCAACTAGGAACTGCACTTAAGTAAGCTATGATATCTAATTTGCACTAAGTGGCGAAGAATAGCTGTTGATGTGACTAACCTGTTCCTGTTTGTTTTGCAGCATTCTTCTGTTTCCAGGTGCTAGAGCTAGCTCGAGCCGGTATGAAGAGGAAGAGGATCTGATGAGCAAAAGTCTGGAGCTAGTTGCCGTCTTTTTTTGTCTACGATGAGTACTTACTAGTCAGTGTAGGATTTCTGCCTTGAGCGTTTTTTTTTTCAAGTTTAAAAGCACTTGTCAATTAGCCGCTCAAGCTGGGACGATTGTCTGGTCCAGGCAGCCAAACTGCAAACCTGGAATCTGGATATCTTGGCATGACTATCTGGCTAGATGTAGCATGCACAGTTTGATCTAGAATTCTCCATACCTTAGCATGACCTGTTGTGCATTCACTGCTGTATCTTTTATCTGTTTTTTGGGCAAAGGTTGAGATGTGTGTCAAGCCCAGCAATATGTCCTAGTTCATGACCTCTACTTATAGAATGAAGAATTTCTTCCTTTGATCCTTCTTTGTCAGGAAATTATCTGTAGATCTAATCTAATTAAACTGAATTGCATCTTCACCCGGCTTTTGATTTAAACATTCAAGAAAAAAATCTTATGGGATAAAAAACTTTGATAATTCGAAGACACAGAATTTGAAACAGTGAAGGCGTCACACACCATCTGGATTTACGACAACAAGCAACAGTGTCTTTGAGAGGCGATTCCTATGCCTGAAAAATACCCTCCTAAATCTTGATCATAGTAGACTTAGTGGTAGTTCCCAAATTATGGACAGATCTACCTTTAAACCATGCATGCCTTAATCGACCATGTCACGTATCATCAAAATAAAAGAGGAGAATAGCAGTCCATCACACGACTGGAACAGAATCGATTTGACCTGCAACAAATGAACAACAGTGAGGATGAACCACCTAGGGTGATTGTCAAACAAGGCTGGACTTGGGGGCCAGACAAATCCATGCTGACCACGGTCTTTCCAAGCCTTTTTGGTTTCAGGTTCGGCATGACGAATAAATCATTCACATTCCTTACATATACGCTAATCAGAGTTGCAGTCTCAAGTGCATAAAAGCAGGGAGTACAACAACAGCAAAGGAAAAAACGTCCATGGCCATTCTTCAGCCTAGTTAGCTGGTTTCCAAACCAAAACGCAAGATTCCTTCTGCATATCTCGTGCTGCTCCCTCTGCTCGCCTCCAAGCCGAAATGCATTGCACTTCTTTCTTTGATGGGTAGGGTTTTCACTTTTCAGCAACATCTTAACTGAGCGGTGAGCGCTGCCTTCACCTTCAGCCTACCTACACATTATTCTGCCATTGTTATTTTGAGAAACTTATTTCACAGAAACAGATGCAACACATATAATGACACAACATACAAAAGGAGAATCGTAAAATGCTCAGTTTCTCTTGCTTGCCAGGCAGGCCCACAGTCTATTCTAGATTTCTTCGCACATTCAGACATGAAACCGGCACTCAAGCAGCAATGGTATCTGGTATGGCAGGAGTGGCATTATTATTAAAAAAATGCTTAAAAATTCGATGTATCACTCCATATACCCTACTAGTATCTTTCTTTCAAGTTTTTTCAAGGGATCCATGATGTAACTATTCGCAAAATTAATTTAACGCATGAGAACTCATTCAGGCCATATAGGAGACTACAAGCAGTAAAATGTCCCCAACTTGCATCACCTCTAACACTTGCCATCCACAAACAAACTAGTTGTTTTAAAATGGATATCTACACAAATATGCAATGCGAAAATACACCTAAAACACTTATTTTGTGATACCACAATTTGAATCTACTCTGGTTTTCGTTGTCAAGCGGAAAAAAAAAATCTGAGCTCTCCAAAAAATAATTTCGAAAACAAGATCTCATTTCTCAGATCAACTATGGGGGCAGAAACAGAAAGTAACATGGATCTCGTTGAACTGAATATTTACCTGTAGCCATACATCTTCACTTCCCTGCTCTTCGGTATTTTCCGAACCGCGTGCCTCGGTCGCCTTCTTTTGTCCCACGCCCCCTGTTCAGCGTCAACGGCTGATGTGGCCCTTGCATGCTTCGATCCCGTTGGACCGCTGGACGCTGGGGTCATGAAGGAACCATGTCGTGGAAGATCGCTCCTCTTGGTCGGTACCCTAGTTCCTCCATTTTCAGGTGCACCCTCTGGACATTTTTCAGCATTCTGACGGGGTTTTGCCGAATGACTCTGGATTTCTTCAGCATCTGAACTGTTGTTTTCTTCTTTTGACCAGGAAAAACTGCTGGTTTCTTGCGGACCGAGTTCGAAAGAGTCGTCTAATTGCACTTTCCATTTTTTTCCATCCACATCAACCAATGTGACTGTTCTTGTGCTTTGTTTCTCTTCATGTGCCAGTGCCACCCCTTCTTTTTCTGAAGAATTGCCTCCTCTCATGGACCCGGCATAAGGTGGATGATCAGTTCCTTTGCTGCTGCTTCTTCCGCCGTTGCACATCCTGCCTGTCCATGGTTCCTTTTCCTCAACTTTGTGTGTTGTTGCTTCTTTTTCTGAAGGATTATCTTCTTTCGTGGACTCGGCAAGAGGTCGACGATCAGTTCCTTTGCTGCTTCTTTCGCTGTTGCACACCTTGGCTGTCCATAGCTCCTTTCCCTTAACTTTGCGCGCCATTGCTTCTTTTTCTAAAGAATTTCCTTCTTCCGTGGACTCAGCACAAGGTGGAAGATCTCTTCCTTCCTTGCTGATTGCGCTGTTGCACACCTCAGCTACCCATGGTTCCTTCTGGCCACAGATCGGCTTTTCCCTCAAATCATCCAAATCATGCAGCAAGGGATCGCGTCTATGATGATCCTGCTCAGTGCTGTAAACTTTCTTCTCGGACAATTCTAAATTAGGAGTGGAAGCGTCAAAAACAGTAGCAGACACGGTACCACGTTTCTTGATCGATCTATCATGATTCTCCTGAGATTCCATTTCAATGGGGTTTACTTCAATTTCTGAGCAAACACAATTGTGGTCACCAACCTGATCAGTCAGTATTTCACATTTTGAACTCTTGCGGCATTTCAAACCAGAGTTCCTTGATGACCCCTCATATTGGTGAGAATCAGATACATGCTCAGAATTGATGGGTGAGGTATCTTTGGAGTTACAGCCCTGTAGTACTTCAGCGCCGTTGTCAAGGTGATCTTGTTGCTCGACCAGTTTCTCCTGTGCCATTCCTTCATCAGCATGTTCCTCTGTGGCGGTGGTGGATACATTCTTGTTCACTAAGAAGCAGAGTTGTGACTCTTTATCATCTGTTATGGATATGGTCTCATGGGTAAACAACTGCACTGATGATTTAACTTCATGGTCTGCTGGTCTGGTCGATACTGCCTCCTCCTCTTTCTTTTCAACAAAATCCAACCCTTCATCTTGCCAACACGAGCTGTCCAAGCAGTGAAGCACCTTCGTCTTCAAGCATCTCATCATCAGAAGAGGGCACGTCGACATCACCACCACTACCAACAGAATTGGCATCAACTTCATTTAGAAATTCATCCTCTCGCACGCAAATCCTTTTGGACACTGAATTATCTCTGCACTTGTTCTGGTCATCGCAGTCAACAAGGAGATTTTGATCATGGTCTCCATCTCCCTCCATGAAATTCTTCGGATTCTCGATCACGCCTGCCCGTTGCCCCCTCACGGGACTATAGCCACCTTCATCTGCTGCATCAGCATATGAATTTTCACCACGCATTGCGTACCCGTCGCCTTCTATCCTGCTGCGCTTGACAGGAGGAGTCAGTGCAGAGGCATCACCAATGTGACCAAGTTCGTCCGTGGACGGAGCGCCGGAGAGGGCCCCTTGGGACGCCGCCGAGTCACCGATGGCATTCTGCTGAGAGCAGAGCGCAGGATGCAGCATGTCAGCATTGCTGGAGCTTGGAGGAGCAGAGTGAGGCAGAACATGCGCCTGGAGGTGCCAGGCCCCCTTGACCCCATGGAAGGCGCCCCGGACCGCCATGGAATCGGTGAGGTGGTACCAGGAACCTCTGCGTCTGACCTGTGGAATGCAAATTGATGTGGCAAGGAGCGATGTGATCAACCAAGTTTCCGGATCATACTCGCATGATACAGGTTTGGAGGGGTTTTGCAGAAGAAATCAAGAAATAGCAGGCAGGGGCGTATGTATATACTACCTCGAAGCATTCGACGGTGATTCGGCCAATGTGGGGGAACGACGCGGCGTGCTCGTCGCCCACTATGCCTGGTACGTACGATCCGGACAAGGCAAGGAAGATAAATCAAAATAGGGTTTTTGTCAGCTGAGGCAACATATGGGCGAATTCGCGGAGAAGGGGAAGAAAAAGGCTGAGATTTTGGAGGAGGAGGGTCCGTCTTAAGGCTAGGAAGGAATGGAGGAACTTACGCTTGAGGTCGGCGACGGTGGTGGCGGAGGCGGGGAAGGAGACGGCGAGGCGGGTTTCGAGGCTCGTCGCCACGAAGGCCGTGGCGGCCTCGCCGGCGGCCATCCCGTCGTTCTGTCCGATTCCCCTTCCTTCGCGGGGGAGGAGGTGGAGGGGCGGCGGTGGCCTTGTCTTATGTTCCGTTCCTCCTTATTTCCCGAAATGGAAGGTTTCCCTCTCCAAGAAGAGCAGAGGGACTGAGGGAGGCAGGAGGAGGAGGAGAAGCCCGAGGTGGGAGGAGGAGATGGGACATGGGCTTTGGGTGGGTTGTAAACGTAGAGAGTGAATAAAGAAAAAGGCATTTAAGATACTAAAAAAATATCAAAAAATCAGAAGAAAAATACACGCATATATCTTATGTAAACATGTGCGCGATACAAAATTTCGTGAAAATTTTACTTTTAGTTTTACTTTACAAAAAAGAGAAATTGTCGTGACATATATAGGAGATACATATGACAAATATTTTGTTTTTTCACAAAAGTCAAGTAAAAAGTCGTTTCTCCGTGAAACTTTCGGCGCACACATAGAAACTATAACACGCATGCGTACACATTTTTTTTCAGAATTTTGAACATTGCGAAAATGCATTTCCAGATCGGGTGCAAATGCCCCATGTTTACCTTTGCATTTCCCGTGGGTTGTACTTCCGTGCTAACTCAAACCGTTTGAGTCAAACCTGTGCAAATCCCATCACTGGCTAGGTACAAATTTGCTTCAAAATAATACTCCATACTACATTCAGGTGTAGAATTAATAGTCAAAGAGTTCTTATCTAAACGATAATCTTGTCTTTCAAAATCACACTACTCCTACCATTGCCAGGGCACACATTGGAATATGGAACAATAATAACTACCCTCCTGATATTCATGACAACCTACATAGTTTCGTTTTGCGTCATGTCTCCCTTTACATCTCATCAGATCTCCTCTTTTGTTTTTTGTTTTGTTTGCCTGATCTTTACTTTAGCCCTCACCTCGCGTGCTCATCGGTGTTGAGTATAATGTTTATTTAGGAAATATGAGTTAGAATAGGATTCTATTCTATCTTGCCTTGTACTCCAGGTAGATCATTGTACTCCTATATATATGCCCATGAGGCTCAAGCAATAAACATCCAACATATTACGCCAATCCTATAATTATACATGGTATCAGCCTAACCGATCCAACCCTCGCCGCCGCCGCCGCTTTCGCACCGCGCCGCCCCCGGGGAGGTCGATCTCCATGATCTCCGTCGGGGGCCGCGCCGCGCGTACCTAGGGTTCGTCCGCCGGTCATGTGGATCGGCTGCCCTAGAGTCTTTTCTCCCGATCCCTTGATCGGGGTTTTTATCTCTCGCGCCGGTCGCTTTTGATCGGCGTTCTTCTTTTTTGGTTTTCTAATCTAAGATCGGTTTGCGTCGTCCATCGCCGCCGTCATTCTCACGTGCCTCTACTCCGTCACTGGCGCGACTACCGGCTTCTTCCCCGACAAGACGGCTTCGCGCGCCGCCTCGGCAGCGCGTAATGGCTGCCTTCCGCGCGTAAGCCCGCCCGTCGCCGTCACCGGCCGTCGCCGCCCTGCTCCGATCGGGACTCCTCCGCCCCACGCCGCCAGCATGGTCACCTCATGCACGGCGCTGCATCGGCTGCTCGGGTCGTCCGCCGCGGTCGCCCGGCTGCCCGCTTGGGCGCCGGCATCACGCGTCGCCCACGTCGGTCATCGACGCCGTGTTCTGCTCGGACGCCTCCGCCACTCCGCCTGTCGTCTGTCGTCTCCGCGCGCCTCTACTTCAACAACGACGTCGACCTGCACCGGCTCACTCCTCGACAGCCAGCCATCGCAGCCGACTCACCGGCACCGACTCCGCACCGGCCGGCACCTTCAAGCTGGCTATCGCGGCCGACTCGCCAGCGCCGACTCTGCACCGACCGGCTCGTCTTCACCGACTGCGCAGCAAGGCCGGACGCGCCGTCCAAGGTACGCCTCGACGCGTCGCAGCCAGCCTCCCTCGTCTGCACTGGTCTCCATCGCCGGTTCGTCCGACAACTTCGCCTTCATCACCAAGCAGCATACCCACCTCGTGGGCGATCGGATTGGCCATCCGCCCGCCCGCGATCGGACCCATCCACGCCACGCAGCCAACCTGATCAGTCACCCGCGTGCGCCTCCACAGGATCCCATGAAGATCGCCCGAGTAGGAGCGCCTATCCACCGATCAAGCAATGGAATGCCACTGCGTCGCCCCTTCAGGCCGCAGCTGCCGCCTCCCCGTGGTTCTCCAGGCGGCTACCTCGACCTGCACGCTACCGCTACGTCGCCCCTTCGGGCCGTAGCGTCGCGGCACGCGGTCCACCCCGCCACCCCGAGGCCGTACCCGTGGCTGCCCAACATGCGCGCCGCCGTTGCGTCGCCCCTTCGGGCCATAGCGCCGCGGCACGCGGTCCACGCCGCCTCCCCGAGGTCTTCCCCGCCGTCGCCCCCGACACGCGCCGCCGCTGCGTCGCCCCTTCGGGCCGTAGCGCCGTGGCACGCGGTCCACTCCGCCGTCCCCGCGCGTCGACTTCTACGTGGCATGCGCCGCCCCCCTAGGCGCGGGAACGCCACCGTCCGCGCTTGGTCTTCGTCATGTTTTCGGGTTCTCCTTCGCCTACTTCGAGCATCGTCGCCGCGCTCCTACCGGTGACCGACGTAGCCCCCTCCCATCATGGGTTGCCTATGTCGCCGACCGCCTCTTCGTCTTTGTCCAGCACCAGCTACTCGCCAGCATTGCCGTCATCTTCCCCAACCACTTCATCTACCCTGACAACCGCGGGCGACATCAGCACCTTCTACCCCATGCTAATTGGCGCCGCAACCGTCGTCGAGTCCTCCTCTGCTGGCCCCTCCCACATGGCGCGTCCAGCTCGTACTGGTTCCCCGTCTCCGCATGCCCGGTGCTGGCAACACCGACGTATGCCTTCGTCTACGATGTGTCCCTGGGTCTGGCAAGCCTGGTGCGGCGCCTCGTCAACACTGACTAACCTTCTGTCTACGCATGACCGGTGCTAGCAACACCGACGAGTGCCTTCGTCCACGACGCGTGTCCCCGTGCTTGGCAAAACCGGCACGACCCCTCGTCCACGTCATCTTCCACTCGGCGCACCACTGCGCCCATGGCTCCTGACGGCTCCCTCGACACCGGCAACCCCGACTCGGCATCGTCCACGGCGCCCCCTCCCCCCCCCCCCCCCCCCCCCCGCACGGCTACCTCGACTATGGCCTCACCACCCTACGCTCTCGGCTCCTTCGACATCGGCACAAAGGGCTACCGCCTGCTTGGCAACCTCATCGGCTTCCACTCTAGCCACAACTTCCGCGTTGCGTCGACCGCTACGACTATGGTGGGATGTCCGTCGGCTCCACCTTCGGATTCTTCTCCAGTCTCATTGTCTGGGTCGCTACGTTGTGACTGCGGGGGGATGTTGAGTATAATGTTTATTTAGGAAATATGAGTTAGAGTAGGATTCTACTCTACCTTGCCTTGTACTCCAAATAGATCATTGTACTCATATATATATTCCCATGAGGCTCAAGCAATAAACATCCAACATATTATGCCAATCTCATAATTCTACGGTCGGCTATAGTTTGTTATCCGATTAACTCGCATTTCGCTCTAGTAGACATCCCCGAGCACATGCGTGGTTGTCACCGTGCCCATTGTACTCTCTTATCCGTGTCACCCCATGCTTTCATCGCACATGTTCTAGGTTTTACCATATGTTGGGCCGCACCATCTCTCGAGATGACAGATGATCCTATCATCTCGAGAACCCCCCTCTCCATATAATTTTGTTGGGAGGGGTTTCGCTTTTGTCCCATGAGCCGGAATCATATTACATTTTACCGCACAATAGTTGTTTGTTGTGTTTTCTTGAGTTTTGTATGGTCGAAATTGTCATAGTAATATATTATGCTTCTCACGGTTTCCTGTTTGGCCACTACGTTTTTTTCCACACACCGGTTCACACGTGATCGTGCCTCTTAGACCTCTTAGACCGGTGATTATATTGTGGTGTGGTGTCTTTGTGTTCAAGGATTCAATGGACCACACACTCTGTTAAACCATTTGGATTACCCTTGGCACAACACATCAATGTCGTTACTATGTACGAGTGGCATAATTTATTTCATTCGACTGGTACTTGGGCACAACAAATCTCATCTTAATGAGGCATGATTTGATCTATTTTCTGCCACTATTGACACGTCCGAGGCGACCATAAGGTCGTTGTAGTCCGGTGAGTCGAAGGAATAGCGTGGCGGCTGCGGCTGCTAGGCCATGGTTGCCGACTCAAACAAGGTCTGCATGAGGCACGAAAATCCCAGTATGGCGACGGGACACGAAAATCCGCATGTACCTCCTCCTCGGGTTCAGCTTCGTCCTTCAGAAAGACGATCGCGTCGTTCCGTGGTGGTGAGCGCGTATTCGACTATGGTCTATGGAAGGCGATCCCTACCGAGCGTGTGAGCAGCCACAATGGCTCCGTGATGGCAAGCCCACATTCCGGTGTCGCGTCATTATGCTTGTTCGATGACGTTCGCACCGTGCGGCCATCCCACAAGCTCCTCCGTTGGTGTTGTACTTCTTCAGGCTATCCCACCACTCGATGACGGTCGTCCTCTCCCGTTTGAAGCAGACAACTCACACCTAGCTTTCGGGGTGTTTGACTAGTTGGATCCTCTGAGTCGACATCATCTATTCCTGGCGCCAGAGGATCTCTCGCTCACGGGAGGCACCAGTGGGAACTAGCGGCACAATGATGCCGAAATAGTTAATCTTGCACGCCTTCGACAGCCTGTAGTCCGACAACATGATGATGTTGTAGAAGTAAAACACCGTCTCCTCGGCAACAGTGAGGATGTGCCTTACTGTGGTGGCGTGGAGGCAGCGAGAGAGAGGAGGTTTGAGCGGGCTGAATGATCGACTCGGCATCGAGAGTTGCAGATAAAGGTGTCAGACGGAGGTTAGGGGGTTGGTGACGCTATTTAATGTTGTCTGGTTAATGCCAGGCGCGTGGCAAGCCACATCGCCGTCGCGAGTGAAAGTGCAAGGTTGCCCCATGTGTGGTTTTGGTAATTAATGACAATCTCTATGCACTAATGTTTGTATTGAGCTATACCTGTAGGTGTGTCCATAAGCATTGCTTGATCTCCATATGTTGGAGTCAACGCTAAGGGAAGAAGATTATATGTGTTGATCAAGGCTAAGTGCGGGTTGATCAACACTCAAGTTTAAGTGAAGATATGACGAAGAGTGCCTCTCCCATATTGGTGTATGGGGGAGCTATTAGCGTGTCTTCATCAAGCGAAGCGCAATCAAGAAAGGTGGTTCGTCTTGAGGAGATGAAGATCGTCTTCATCGACCTCAAGTGGATTAAGCGCAAGGCAAAGGTATGATCTCGATATGGTTTCTATTTACCGGTCTCATGATGTTAGTGAGAGACCGGATTATAGGATAGATAGCCGTACTATCAAGAGGGGCTCTCGACCGAGTATCTTGATCGTATCGTTCGCGGAGAGCTCAAACCTTTGCATCCTTGCATTCTTGCAATCATCTTTATTGGATCTTATTTGGCTCTTATCGTGGTGTGGTCTTGGTGCTTGTCGTGCTTGTCATGACAAGGCCAAGTTCACCGAAAACAGTTTTCGCATGGGTCTTCTTTTGCGTTTTCGGTTTTGGAGATTTTGTCGGTTCGTCCATGTGGAAGGTTTCACTCTTCCATTTATTAGAAAAATCTCCCTTGCTTGTTTTCATATTTTCAGTTTCTGTAGGGTAAGCTTTTGTCGCCTCTTTCCAACAAAATTGGATTCACTCGATCCGGACTTCATTTGCAAAAGTTATGGCAGTTTAGGTTTTACTGTTTGGATCTGGTCCGGAGTCTCCGATCCCACCGGAGTCTCCGGCCCAAAGGACCCGGAGTCTCCAGTCCATTGGTTTTTGCTGCCAAGTGACCTTCTTGTGGTGCGGCTCTAGATAGGGGTCCGGAGGTACACCGGAGATGGTCCGGAGTCTCCGGTCCGCCGGAGTATTCGGTCCATAGGACCCGGAATCTCCGGCCTCAAGTTTTTCTCTGCTCTTTGCCAAGCTGTGGTGCGGCACTGTACTCTAGTCCGGAGGGATACCGGAAGGTTACCAGAGTCTCCGGTCTGACCAGAGTCTCTGGCCCATCTTAGACCGGAATCTCCGGTCTGTCCCGATGACCCAAAGTGTGGCGCGCCTCGGATGCCCTGTCCGGAGGAAGACCGGAGTTGGGCGGAGTCTCCGGCCCACTTACACCGGAGTCTCCGGTCTGGGCAGGGTCCAACGGCTAGTTTTTGTGGGGACCTATAAAAGACCCCCTTCTTCCCCAAATCTCTTAAGGTTTTCTGCAGCACGTTTTTCTCTCACTCTCTCCCACCATTGTTGACCTTGGAAAACCTTGCCCTCTCCCAATCCCTCCAATGATTCTTGTCCATCTTTAGGGAAACAAGAGAGGAGATCAAGATCTACTTTTCCACCAAACAATATCTCCTCTAAGTGAGGGGAACCCTTTGGATCTAGATCTTGGGATTCATTTGTTGAGTTCTTCTTAGTTCTTCCTCTCTTCTCCCCCCACAAGCATTAGTTGCTTTTGGTGGGATTTGAGAGTGAAGGATTTGAGCACTTGTGCTCTTGCTCTTGCATTAGTTGCATCGGTTTGCTCTCTCCACAAAGATTCGTGGAAGTTGAAGGTTGAGAAGCTTGTTACTCTTGGGTGCATTGTGTTCCCAAGAGTTTGAGCCTCTTGGGTGCATTGTGTACCCTAGACGGTTGGTGGTGTCGCGAAGACTTCGAGTTGTGAAGCTTCGGGCAAGGTTTGGGAGCCCCCAATTAAGTTGTGGGTGTGTGCCCCAAGATCGTTGTAAAGGCTCCGGATTCCGCCTTGAAGGATTCCGATAGTGGAAGGTGAACCTAACCCTTGGGGTGAGGTTCATCGGAGAATAGGGTGAGGCCTTTTGTGGCATCTTGAGTAGGCCTTTTGTGGCATCTTGAGTAGGCCTTTGTGGCGAGCTCACATCCCCACCAACGAGACATACTCCCTTAAAAAGGAGGAACTCGGGAATACATCCTCGTCTCCGCGTGCCTCGGTTATTTCTATACCCGAGCTCTTTACTTATGCAATTTACATTGTGATAGCCTTCGTGCTTGAAGTTTTATATTTTGCTATCACCTTATTGCTTGCCTTGCTTAGCATAAGTTGTTGGTGCACATAGGTGAGCCTAGTTTATTTAGGTTGTTGGCTTGTTAATTTAAACACCTAGTTTTATTCCGCAATTATCAAGCCTTAAACCGGAAAAGTTTTAATCCCTATTCACCCCCCCTCTAGGCGACTGTAACAGCCCCAGATTAGTACCCTAAAATATGGGCCAAATTTTCGCTTTTTGTTTTGCATTGCATCATGGCATTCATATTTAAATTGCTAACTCTAAATAAAGCCACACTTGGAAAGTAAAAACTAGGGAAGCAAAACCCTTCCTAAAATTTTCCAAACCAAATACAATACTCATTTTGGTAAAACCAGTTTTTCTTGAGTCTCCAAATTGTTCAGGAAACTCAAGGATATATTTTTGTAAATACTTGCCAAAGGCTAAGTCCTTAAAAATCAATTAAGTAAACTTGGGAATTCAATTTGGTTCAATTCAATTTCTATTTTGGAACCAAGTTAAACTTCCCCCAAATTTCCAAATAAAAATATGGGGTGCTTCATTGTTATAATATGAGCCTCCATAAACCTTTTCATAATTTATTGAAATGCCTAAATGCTCCAAATAAATCTATTTTGGAAATTATCAAAAATGCCCTATTTAAACTCCAAGAACAAATGTTGGTCAAAATATTTTATTTGACCTCACCAATTTTTGTGGAAGTTTACAAGCTTAAATGGAGCCTATGTGAATTTCTCCAGACTTTATAAACCTGTTTTAGTGCCTCTTTTAAATGCCTGAAGTCTGCTGAGAAAAAGGGGAAAAACAGAAAATGCAATTGGTTTAAATCGCTGACAGTGGGTCCCCCCTGTCATCCTCCTTTCTCTCCTCTTCTCCCCTGTGCTCGCCCATGCCGCCGACGCCTGCGTCCTGGAGCCATGCCGCGCTTCCCCCCTGCCGCACGTGGTTAAGCCTCCGCGACGCCCTGCTCTATCTCTCTTCCCCCCATCCCCAGCGCCCCGATTTTCTGGATCGAGACCGAACCCTAGGCAGCTCCCGTGACCGACGATTTCCGCCGCCGTTTCCTCGCGCCTCGCCGTCGGCACCGGCCACCCCGAGGCAAGGCGTCGCCGTCATCAGCTCCGCCTCGCCGAGCCACGCCTCCCCGCCGTAGGAATCGGGCTAGGGAGCCCTAAATCGAGCCGTCGTCGCCGTCGTCCTCCTCCCGGTCCAGCGGTCAACCGGCACGATTGCCGCCGCCTCAGGCCTTCCCTGCCTCCGCCGTGCAGCCCTACGCATCCGTGGTGAGCCCACCGTCCTCTTGGAAACCATTCCTCTCCTCCTCCCCCTCTGTGGCCTCGTGTTCGTGCGGGATGCCGCCGGTCGCCGCCACGGCCGTGCCGCGCCGCGCACGCTCGTGTCGTCCTGCGCCTCCCCACCGTGCGCAAACACTCGCACTCGTGGTCGCCCGCGGCCGCGCACCTGTTGCTTTCACTTGTAACCACGGCGCGCCGCCGGAAAAAGGTAGTCGCCGGTCATCTTTCCGTCGGTCACCGCCGGTGTCACCGCACGCTCCAGCGCCCCCGGCCTGGGCGTCAGCCTGAGTCGGCCAGCAGGCCGGCTCGTTCCGTTGGAGGCCCGGCCTAACGCCCGGTATGGGCCGGCTCTGAGGCCGGCTTGCTCTGCCACTGTCCCGGCCTGCACTCCGGCCTGGGCCGACCTTTGGGCCGGCCTGAAACAGTAAAAACAGAATATGCTTAAATTCAAATATTTCATAACTTTTCAAATATTGGTTCAAATTCAACAAACAAAATACCAATTTGATCAGAAAGACAAACTCTAGCTAATGGACCAATTGAAATGTTTATTTGAAACCATATTTTGATGTTTATTTTAAGAATTCCTAAAATGGGTTATTTAATACCCAAATCGGGAAATTACCAATTTATCAAATGTTGACCCAAAATTTACGAGTTAAATATCGATGTGTTCCACACTTCAAATGCTATCAACTTATGCCCTTATCACATCATGATCACAAATTCTTCTTTGGTGTTATTCATAATTTGTTTAAATAAATTAAAGTTAATTATTTATTTAAAATTGCTATTTATTCATCGGTACTCCGAAAATTACAAATGAGGTACCAAAATGATCGGAGTAACGAACCCTACCCTTTTCATGTCATGTTCATGCCATTTGAGCCACTTCTCTAATAATTCAATAAATGATGAAGAATGTGGTCACTAAGATAAATATGGGGTTGCTTCCAAATAATTGCACTAATTATTTGGCTCCCCATTTAATTTTGCTATCTAATTTATATAATGATATATTTGCATCATTTGGACATGTCATCATGTGTTTGCGCATTGCACCTTGTGTTCGGGTGATTTATGTGTTCTTTGTATTTCTCCTTTTGGGTATCGATAGATTCCGGAGTCGAGGGTCTCTTTACTTACCCCGACGAGCAGTACTTCACGCCCGGGCAGCAAGGCAAGAGATAACCTAACCTTCTTGGCATTCTAGCATCCAATGTTTTTTTATCAAATTATTTTATCCACCATAATATTGCATGCGGTTCAAATGTCTCTTTTATTCAATATATTAGAGAATCCTATGATTGCATGTTTTTCCCCGAGCCAATCACATGTATCCCTACCCATGAACCCTAGTGTTGATGTGTTGGCCGGATACAAGTATAATTGTTGGTTATATGCTTAGCCATGCTTAGAAATGCTTAGTTGAAATATTAGTTATGTCCGTTATTGAATTTCATAATTGTTGAGGTTGATGGAATGATTCGGGCATGGTGGATAATTGAGATGCTTAATTAAAATGCTAAGACGGCTTGGGTGAGTTGCCATCGGGGATGGTGTTTTGCCTCACTCTAGCCCCTAGGTGCGAGTTCTTGTCTCTAGACTCAAGATCGAGCGTGCTGCCATTGGTGGGTGTATGGGCGCCTTACTGACCGAATAATTTGTGAGGGGCTTGTCAAGGGTCCTCTAGTTTGCTATTTCCATTTGCGCGTGAGTGTGTGGGTGGAAAAGAAACGAGGATGATGGTGGTGTTTAGGATGTGGCCGCGGGGTAGGGCGCTGGGAGCGCTGAACCTGTCCTTCCGCACACTGATGGTCCTTGAGTAAGCCTCATGCATTGTAAAGGTATAACCACGCCCGCTCGCCGGCCTTCTCCGGAAGAGGGCCAACTAGGTGAGCCGGACGGTACTAATGGATAAGAAGCTGGGAGGTCCCTCGGGAACCTGGCGACTTCAAATAGTACACCCCTGCAGGGTTAAATCTTTTCGAAAAGCCGTGTCCGCGGTTATGGACGACTTGGGAACGGATATACGAGACCATAGAGAACGTTAACCTAATTGATATGGCAGCTAAAGGTTGCATAACCAACATGAGATAAAGGTTCATTTCCTCGAGGGTGATTCGAGGGAGTGCCTTTGGTGGAGATGAGAGATGGTTGTGGCTACAAGTAGGTTCGTCGAGAACCGAAGATGAAATGTTTACTCTCTTACCCCTTTGAAAAACTATTCCGAGTAGACGAATGCCATGTGTCATTTATGTTTCGGTTTATGAAAATTAGCTTTATGCAAAAGAAATACATATAAAGCTTTAGAGCCTCCGTCAGTCATTGGGCCTATATCGCCCTACTAAACTTGCGAGTACATCGTACTCAGTCTCTCTTTGCTGCCTCTATGATTTTTGTATTTCAGAGGAGGACGACACCGAGCAGCTAGGTGGGTTTCTTCGTTGACGTCGACTACTAGTCTGGGGTTCCCAGGTGGCAGCTTGGGACCGTGGAACAAGCTGGCTGGGATCTTTTATTTGTAGGCCTCTTAGGCCATATGTTTGCTTCTTGTTGTTAGACAACACTACCCGCTTCCGCTTGATGTATTTGTTGGATCTTTGATCCTTTTGATGTGTAATATTTGTATTCTTCTCGTTATATGAGTTGCTATATGTTTTGAGTCGTAGAGTCATGCAATGTGCCAGTTTGTTCCACCAGTCTCGATCCCTGTGTTATACCTTGATGGTTGTGCCAATTACATAGCCTCTCTGTATAATTCCGGGGTCGGGGCGTTACAGCGACATCGTTTGTCCTTTCAATTGGTATCAGAGCCTCGGCTCTCTTTTTGGGATTTACCGCCTAGAGAGTAAAGATGTCGTTTACAGAATTAGTGCATGTTCCCACTTTATATTCGATGGCACAAATTTTAATGTTTGGAAAACTCATATGCTTAGTCACTTATGGGTCTTGGACCCCAATATTGAGCGTATCTTAGATATAGGTTTTTCTCCTCCAAAGGATTACAAAAGTATGACTTTAGAGGATGGGAAAAACTTATATCTAGATGCTCTAGCTTCTAATGAGTTTTGCAAATTTTTGAGTGTTGTACTTTTTGAGTCAATCATGCCTCTCCGGAACGCTCATGAATTGTTGACAAAGCTTCAAGATAAATACGGCAAGTCCATGACTATTGAGGATGATTGTTCTCCCTCCACCTCCGGGCGTAATGAGTTCTCAACTTCGTCTACTTCACCAAAATGTGGTAAGCCACAAACTAATGTGATGGTGAGTAGTGATAGGTTGTGCAATAATTATAGTGAGCTCATTGTTGATGATCTTTTATCTCTATCTTGTTGCAATGCCTCATCTTTGGACCTAAACACACATGGAACTATAAATGTCATACATGCTAGTGTTGATAGTCCTTGCATATCATCCAAAAATTGCTTGGATAAATCTCTTGATGATATGCTTGCTTTATCTTGTTGCCATGACAAAAATGCTTGTGTTTCATCTAATTCTTGTATTAATAATAATGTAGAGGAAACCCAATTAGCTATGGAACAAGATGTGAACTTGAGTAGTTCAAAAATTAATTGTTCTTCTTCATCAACCATCTTTTGCCTTATGGCCAAATCCTCATGTAGTGATGATAATGATAATGGTAATAATGATGAAGAAGATGATGATGAATCCTTTCATAAGAAAGGTCTAATGGTTCTAAATGCCCTTCCTAAAAATAAAAATGCTCATCCTATCCTCTTTGAAATTATGGAAACCCTAATTGAGTGTGGGCTTACTATTAAGGCTTTGGAAGCAAGCCTTGTAGAAAAAGGAAAGATTGAAAGAGAGGATGCGAATGAGAAAGCATCTTTAGAGGTGACTCTTGAGGAAGAGCAAGAGACTCGGGCTTCTCTTGAGGAGAAACTCGAATCTATTGAGGAGTATCATAATGAAATAATTGCTAAACTCATTAAAGAACGTGACCATACTCATGCTAAATATAAAGTCACGAAAAAGGAAAATACTAGCTTTAAGGAAGAGCTTGCCAAGTTGTCTTCTTCCATTCCTAATGTTAATGATGCTTGTGCTACTAACTCCACTTCTTGTGAAGCATCTATTTTGAAGTAGAATGTTGAGTTAAGGGCTCAACTTGAGTTGCTAACTAGCAAGTATGGGAAATTGGAAGAAAGTCATGAAAAGCTATCTAGCTCTAATGATGATCTTCTAGCATCCTATGCTAGTCTAAAGTTAGCTCATGAGGCTATCACTACCAAGGTAACATCTTGTGAGCCTCATGTGGATAATAGCACAACTTTAACTAAAAGTGCTATATTGCCATGTGCTAGCCCTAGTAGTTCATCCACTAACAATGTTGGTACCTCTTGTGATGAATTACTTGCTTTGCCTTGTTGCTCTAACAATGATGCATCTACCTCCTCTAGTACTTGTGTTGTCACTAACAATGTAGAGAAAAGAGGAGAGCTCAAGGCCCAAGCCACTTCTATGAAGAAAGGCTTAAAGCGTCATGAAGGGAAGAGTGAACTTGACAACACGTTGAGTGTGCAACAATTCCCCAATGACAAGAGTGGACTTGGATTCAACTCCAGCAACAATAACAAGTCCAAGATTGATAAGAAGAAGGGCCAAGAATAAGTCAAGAATTCGGCTAAGATTACTTGCTTCAAGTGCAAGATTGAAGGGCACCATGTTAGGGATTGCCCAATGAAGAAGAAGCCACTTAGTGAGAAGCAACTAGGGAAGCAGCCTCTTGTTCAATCTCATGCTCCACCTTGAGTTGAACAAAGGCCACCTCCTAAGAAGACTCAAGCCAATGCTCCTCATGTTGAGGAGCCTATTAAGAAGAAAGAGAAGAGTCGATGTTGCTACCTTTGTCGTGGCAAGGGTCACTTTGCTTCTTCATGCACTATCGGTAACCTATCCAACCCCATCTTAATTGATGATGTTTATTCACTTAGAAAGGATAGAGTTAGCAATGTGTTTGCCGAATATGTGGGAACTCAAAGTGGTGTCAAGAAAAGCACCATTTGGGTTGCCAAGCCTATTGTGACTAACCTCTTAGGAACCAACTTGGTTGGGGACCAACAAGCTCAAACTTGATCAATAGGTTGTTGTGTAGGACATTGGAGACTTGGCTATCTTTGAAGAATTAAGGGATCTTCATGATTATTATTTCATCAAGCCAAGTCAATTGGATTATATTGCTCTATCTCATATCCAATGCTCCTCCTTGTGGTAACTCGTATTTAATCATTTATATACATTGAAAGTTGCTTGCTCCATTGCCTGTGTTAGTTTTGTTCCTAGCATGTGCTTGTACATGATATGCTACTTTCCTACTTGTCTTGTTATTCAAGGTTGTGTATGATAGTTGTGTATCATGTATGTGTAACTTTGTGTTGAGTCTTTATTGGATCTTGTGTTGATTTCAATTGGCTCTTTTGAGATGTTAATGGACTATCCCATTTTGGGGGAGTGATATGCTTTGTGCACTTCACAAACCTAAAAATGTATGTACATGAGGCACACCACCTAGTATTGATATTTCAATATTATCTAGTTACTATGTGGTATGACATATTCATGAGAAATTCAAATTCTACAATGTCCATTCATTTCTCTAGTTAGTTTTATTTGCCTCTTGTTTAGATAAAATGAATTATCACATTATAGGGGAGTAATAAGCTATGTGCATATTACAATCCTAGGAAATGTGCACATTTGAGGTTGTGCCACTTGGAGTTGATATTGCAAATTATCTTATTCCTATGTGGCATGTTGGCTCAAACAAGTTCCAATTTTCATTTTGGTTATCCTTTGGCTCTTGTTTGTGTGAGTTTGCTTGGTGTGGTTTTTCTCTAATATGCATTTCCATATATTATTTGAGAAACCATTTTTCCATATTATTCTAACCATGGCCTTACTGGTTGGTTTAAATAGTTGAAACTACCAACAAACTTTTTTAAAAATATGGTGTTTTTATTTCTTATCTCTTTCCATATGATTTATCTTGTGAGGATGATCTTGGATATCTCTACTCACCGGGAAAATATTTCCTTATACTCATTGTCCTTGGACAATTGATATTCAAACAGGTAGAATATTTTTGTTCATCCTCATATTGGCTCTTGCGTTGAATTGCCCTATTTAGTGCCAAGTGTTTTGTTTTTACTCCCATTGCCTTCCTTGCCTCTTGCATGGATCCTAATTTTCAAATTGGTAGTGTTTAGTGTTGTAAATAAAGTATGGCGAGTAATGATCCCTTGTGCGTGCATTTTGTATTCAAATGCAAATATCAAAGATAATGCATGAATCTTGGGGGAGCATTCCTTTTTACTTTGAACACTATCCTATCTATCAAATATTTGATACTTTCAATTGGCATTTGATTTCTATCTTATGTGTTTATGGAAGACAAACCTTTTCTTTTGATGCTTTGTGCCCTCATAAAAAGTGTAGTGAGTGTTTGGTTTATTCGTTGTAACCTTGCTCTCTCTAGGGAGTTGCTTTCTCATTCCTCATTTTGTGTTTTATCTTCATGAATGAGAAATGCCTTTTGAGCTTTATCATATTTTATCTTCTATGCTATTTGGCTTTGTTTCGATACCTTCAATTGGTATTAATTGGTATTTGATATCTCATCCATAGATATTTGTTTCAATTGATACTTATTGTGGGAGTTTTGATAACTTATTTCTTTATTTTACTTTACATGATTTCGGTCAAGTATTATCCTCTTCTTGGTATCTTTTCTCTTAGTTGGAATCTTATTTTCAATTGGTATCTTATCAATCATGTGTTGTTTTGATTCGAGTCCTATTGATATCACGCTTCATGTGTTGATGTGTTTTGGAATCAATCATATGTTGACTTGATTTTTCCTCAATCATGTATTGATTTGGATTTTGATATAATTTGGACAACCTTTTGTGTCACACTTTCGTGTGCTCTCTTCTTGGTTTACTTGGTGTTTTCGTCCAAATTGTATCTCGTTTGGTTCTTGAAAGACTTTGCATGTTGATGACCCACAAGTATAGGGGATCTATCGTAGTCCTTTCGATAAGTAAGAGTGTCGAACCCAACGAGGAGCAGAAGGTGTTGACAAGTAGTTTTCAGCAAGGTTTCACTGCAAGCACTAAAAGAGAAATATTTTTGGATTTTTTTGATTTAAAGAACAAATGAAGAACAAGTAAATAAAAGAGTGCTACAATAATTGCAGCAAATAGCCCAATCCTTTTAAGCTCAAAGGACAGGCCGGTTGTGTTACTTATGAAGATTAAAACGTTCTCGAGGACACATGGGAGTTTCTGCCTGGCCAGTTTCATTGCACGCCGGTGATTAACCTTCAATGTTTTGATAAAGTGCTGTGTGGGTGGACCTATGCTAATGCACCGCACTTACTTGGACAAATACATACTTGTGATTAAACCCCTTGCAAGCATTCGCAACTACAAGAAAGTAATTAAGATAAAAACCTAACCACAACCTTAAACTCCGAGACCCTACGCTCCCTAGTGCACTAGTTCACAAATTGGGGTTTAGGTTTCTGTCACTCCTGCAACCCTACCATAAGAAAACTAAATACACTATGCATTCCCCTAGGCCCTTTGAAAGGTGAAGTATCATGTAGTCGACGTTCACACGATACCACTAGAGGAATAACACCACAACATAAATCAAACCATTAAATATTACTCAACATTATGCAATTACTAGCAACTAGGCTTTCCCCATGTCCTCAAGAACCAAACGAACTACTCACAAGACATCATATAGATCATGATCAGAGGTGATATGAATAAGGGTAACAATCTGATCATAAAGATAATTCACCGATAAAACTCTCAAGCATCAACTACAAGTGGCAAACAATACCCGGGATACGATTCCAATGAACTAATAACAAAACAATGACGATTGCTACAGCAGGATGAGATGGGACGGTGATGGTGCTGATGATGGAGATGGTGTTGATGATGATCCTGATGATGCTTGGCGTGATGGCGATGACGATGGTGGCGATTCCCCCCTCCGGGAGGGAAATTCCCCGACAGATTTCTCCCTGCCGGAGCTCTTCTTCTCTCTGTCTAGTTTCCGCCGCGTGGAGGTGGGGGAAAAATTCCTCTTCGATGCCCCCTACGTTTTTAGGTCAAGGGTCAATACTACGCCGAAGGGGGCCGGAGAGGGGCCACAGGGACCAGGGGCAGGCCCCACCCATGGCCCTAGGTGGGCCTGCGGCAGGGGGTCGCCCTGCCCCCTGATGCTCGTCTCTTCGCCCCCTTCTAGCTCCGTGACTTATTTCCCGAAATATTATGCTCTGAATTTTCATGGAATTTTTGGGGCTTCCGAAGTCAGGTGTCTTAACAGATACTTTTCCAGCTGATTCCAGGCTCCGGCGGATGCATCTCCAATAATTGCCAAACATGCAAAATGGGATAAAATAACATAAGTATTGCATCATAATATGAAATATATCAATGAATAAAGAGAAATTATGATTTAAAATAGTGATGCAAAATGGACGTATCACATGTATATTCTCTAATATATATATATATTATATGGCATGTTTGTCTTTCTAGTTCCAATATATAGGGGATACTCCACCAAATCCTAAATCGGCTAAGATGTGCATGAAATTCAATTTCATATCTATATGCACATATTTATGTGGAGTGTTTCCTATATATTGTAGTTTATCTAACTACTATGGGACCCAATGAGTTTGGGAACCATTTTGTGCTTGAATTTTGTTTTAGATACAATGGAGATGCATTGGATGCTTGCCTCATTCATAATGAAGGTGTCCTCACCGTGTGATTATTGGAGTAAAGCTTTGATGATAAAAAAACTCTCATCTTCTTCATCATCAATGTATCTCGGTAACAAGTATCTACTTCATGCATACTTTTCTAGTCTCAACCTTGTGTAGGTTGCTTCTTGGCATGAAAGATTTTATGTGCAATTGTTGTGGTTTGGGCTTATTTCCTTCACTTCATATATCTTTGTGATATTTGTGATGAAATTGCAAAAACCTTTTCTTCAATTGGTATTGTTTCTTTATGATACTTGTTGCCTATCTCAAAGCATCTCCACTATCTCTTGTTCCGTTAGTGATATGTGTGATGTCTTTGATATTTTTGAAGTTCATTTATACACAATGAGATAAATTTGAGCTATGTTCTATGCTTTTAAGCAATAATCTCTTTTGTATATTCATGACTTCCCTTTTGGATACCGTGGTCTCCCCTTCATCGACCATTTCACATGTGCAAGTTTCTTTGTGGATGTATATCATGAATGATTTGTCTACTTAGAAACCTATACATATGAGAGAGGTCACCTTTTAGTTGGTATCCTATTTCCTTTGAGCTACCTTGATTTTTATCTATAATTCTTTGGTGGCTCCAAATTTATTTCATGAGTGCCTATCTTAATTTTATTTGCATCTTTGCACACTCATGTATTTTTTTGAGGATCTTTTACCTCATGCTTACCATGGTGAGTATGTTTATTCTTATTGGCTAAATGCTCTCACTAGCTTTTGGCATTTTCAATTGGTTTTAGTTTCCAATTGGTATCCCTAAGCTTGTGAACATACTTTAAAGATCTTCCTTTTATCTCGGTTGGGCCTATCTTATGTTGAATCTTTGAAAATTGGTATCTCCTTATGGATCAACCATATCTTTGGTGCAAGTGCTATGATTTGCTTTTTCTTTATGCACACTTGCACTTGTTGCGTATTCAAGATGATTTTGGGGGAGCGAGGATTCCATATTTGTGCTCCTCAATAGTGCATGAACATTGGGGAGCTTCTCCATTATTTAGAACTTTCGGTTTGGATCTTCTCGATTGCTTTTCTCCTTTGTGGAGATGTTTAGAATGATTTCATCTTTTTGCAATCTTTGGATACTCAATATAGTTTGATTTCCTCTAACTATTCATCATTGGATATGTACATTTGATTCCACTCATATCTTGAAAAATGCACACTTTTTGAGGAACTCATATTATATTGGCCTTCTAAATTTTTCCTCCCATTTCGGCAATCGATGCCAATGGAGGAGAAGTTTAGAGGGTTTAAGGGAATTTGGGTTTTATGCTTTTCTTGCATTTGCCTTTAATGCACTTGCATCCTTGCTTGTTTGTCTTGCAAGGTTGCAAGGATGCTTTATTCATTATATAAACCCTCTTAAAAGGGATTGTCATCAATTACCAAAATGGGGGAGATTGAAAGTGCAAGGTTGCCCCCATGTGTGATTTTGGTAATTAATGACAATCTCTATGGACTAATGTTTGTTTTGAGCTATACTTGTAGGTGTGTCCATAAGCATTGCTTGATCTCTAGATGTTGGAGTCAAGGCTAAGGGAAGACGATTATATGTGTTGATCAAGGCTAAGTGCGGGTTGATCAACACTCAAGTTCAAGTGAAGATATGCCGAAGATTGCCTCTCCCATATTGGTGTATGGGGGAGCTATTAGCGAGTCTTCATCAAGCGAAGTGCAATCAAGAAAGGTGGTTCATCTTGAGGAGATGAAGATCATCTTCATCGACCTCAAGTGGATTATGCGCAAGGCAAAGGTATGATCTTGATAGGGTTTCTATTTTACCGGTCTCATGATGTTAGTGAGAGACCGGATTATAGGATAGATAGTCGTACTATCAAGAGGGGCTCTCGACCGAGTATCTTGATCGTATCGTTTGTGGAGAGCTCAAACCTTTGCATCCTTGCATTCTTGCAATCATCTTTATTGGATCTTATTTGGCTCTTATCGTGGTGTGGTCTTGGTGCTTGTCGTGCTTGTCTTGACAAGGCCAAGTTCACCGAAAACAGTTTTCGCATGGGTCTTCTTTTGCGTTTTCGGTTTTGGAGATTTTGTCGGTTCGTCATGTGGAAGGTTTCACTCTTCCATTTATTAGAAAAATCTCCCTTGCTTGTTTTCATATTTTCAGTTTCTGTAGGGTAAGCTTTTGTCGCCTCTTTCCAACAAAATTGGATTCACTCGATTCGGACTTCATTTGCAAAAGTTATGGCAGTTCAGGTTTTACTATTTGGATCTGTTCCGGAGTCTCCGGTCCATTGTTTTTCGCTGCCAAGTGACCTTCTTGTGGTGCGGCTCTGGATAGGGGTCCGGAGGTACACCGGAGATGGTCCGGAGTCTCCGGTCCGCCGGAGTCTTCGGTCCACAGGACCCGGAATCTCCGGCCTCAAGTTTTTCTCTGCTCTTTGCCAAGCTGTGGTGCGGCACTAGACTCCACTCCGGAGGGACACCGGAAGGTTACCGGAGTCTCCGGTCTGACCGGAGTCTCCGTCCCATCTAGACCGGAATCTCCGGTCTGTCCCGATGACCCAAAGTGTAGCGCGCCTTGGATGCCTTGTCCGGAGGAAGACCGGAGTTGGGGCGGAGTCTCCGGCCTACACCAGAGTCTCTGGCCCACTTACACCGGAGTCTCCGGTCTGGGCAGGGTCCAACGGCTAGCTTTTGTGGGGACCTATAAAAACCCCCTTCTTCCCCAAATCTCTTAAGGTTTTCTGCAGCACGTTTTTCTCTCTCTCCCACCATTGTTGATCTTGGAAAACCTTGCCCTCTCCAAATCCCTCCAATGATTCTTGGCCATCTTCAGGGAAACAAGAGAGGAGATCTAGATCTACTTTTCCACCAAACAATCTCTCCTCTAAGTGAGGGGAACCCTTTGGATCTAGATCTTGGGATTCATTTGTTGAGTTCTTCTTAGTTCTTCCTCTCTTCTCCTCCCACAAGCATTAGTTGCTTTTGGTGGGATTTGAGAGTGAATGATTTGAGCACTTGTGCTCTTGCTCTTGCATTAGTTGCATCGGTTTGCTCTCTCCACAAAGATTCGTGGAAGTTTAAGGTTGAGAAGCTTGTTACTCTTGGGTGAATTGTGTTTCCTAGAGCTTGTGCCTCTTGGGTGCATTGTGTACCCTAGACGGTTGGTGGTGTCGCGAAGACTTCGAGTTGTGAATCTTCGGGCAAGGTTTGGGAGCCCCAATTGAGTTGTGGGTGTGTGCCCCAAGATTGTTGTAAAGACTCCGGATTCCGCCTTGAAGGATTCCGATAGTGGAAGGTGAACCTAACTCTTGGGGTGAGGTTCATCGGAGAATAGGGTGAGGCCTTTTGTGGCATCTTGAGTAGGCCTTTTGTTGCGAGCTCACACCCCTCCAACGAGACGTACTCCCTTAACAAGGAGGAACTCGGGAATACATCCTCGTCTCCGCATGCCTCGGTTATTTCTATGCCCGAGCTCTTTACTTATGCAATTTACATTGTGATAGCCTTCGTGCTTGAAGTGTTATATTTTGCTATCACCTTGTTGCTTACCTTGCTTAGCATAAGTTGTTGGTGCACATAGGTGAGCCTAGTTTATTTAGGTTGTTGGCTTGTTAATTTAAACACCTAGTTTTATTCCGCAATTATCAAGCCTTAAACCGGAAAAGTTTTAATCGCCTATTCACTCCCTTTTAGGCGACATCGTTTGTCCTTTCAGCGAGGGGAAGTAGGAGGGCCCGCCCAGGACTGGGTGAGGTGGGTGAGCGTCATTAAACAAGGTTGACTAGTTGATCTCTTTATTGATGACATGTTGAACCCACCTATCGGAGGGTGTGTGCGGATATGGTTCGTCACTGCCAAGTTGGTCCCGAAAGTTGGAGCTGACAAGAGGATGCCGAACATATTTTCTGATCGTTTGGACCAATGGAGACGTCACCGGAACCGATTTTTGTGTTAGAAACCCATTGGACTGTTGGTGAGGCCTAATGATGAATACTAGATTTAAAAGCGCGGCTTGCCGCGCGCCACCATTTGATTCAAAAAATATTTTGCCCGTAATTCTCATGTAGTAATACAGATTAATGAGAATACAGTTAATATCTTAGGCAGGAGTATAAGCAACATAGAAAGATAATGACATACAAACGTTAGACGATGTTTACAACACTGGTAACATATCCGGGTTAAATGAGATAGTTGTTTACAAAAGACTAAACAATGCAGTGAAGTTGGAGCATAAGGAGGTTCGGTAGGTTCATACTAAGGAAACATAGTGCTATATAAACTAAGTTGCATCATAAGGGTTGGATAATCGAGCTCGAGCAGAAAGAGGCTTGCACCCCGCTTGAAGCAGTACGAACATTGAAAAGTGAACCGATCATGGCCATCAGCGAAGTAGCACCGATGGACTATATTCACTGGCAGAACAAAACAATCCTGCAAAACAATGTATGCATTCAGGTATAGTAACCTAAAAGCATAAAAAATGAATCAATCATATATGTGAAGACCACGTCAGTAACAATCATGGCATGGAAGGTAATGAATAGACAGAGGTGTTAAACCGGTACTTTCACTGAAAAATGAATCAATCATATATGTGAAGACCACGTCCATAACAATCGTGGCATAGAAGGTAATGAATAGACAAAGGTGTTAAACCGGGACCGGTACTTTCACAGAAGAATGCAAATTAAAGTAATATTACGTAGCCAACTCCGTACTTAAGAAGCTAGACCGGGGGTGCGTCCATTCGAAAAGCCCAAACAGATGCAAGAGGAGATGAGATTGTGTAAGACAATAGTTGTAGTAAGACATGGATTTTTAATGCAGACTTCTTACCTAAAGTTAAACTGGAGCCATGCACTCATATGGTGACAGATACAAGAGGAGAATGTGTAAGACAGTAGTTGTAGTAAGGCATGAATTTTTAATGCAGACTTCTTACCTAAAGTTAAACTGGAGCCATACACTCATATGGTCTCCGACACTGTTTTCCCATCGATTTCAGCAAGGTCTACAGCATTCTCCAATACGTTGGCTCTGAGGTCAGTTGCTTTGCCTTTATCTTCACCGTCTTGGAACAAAGGTTTACGGGACGTTGGACCTATTTGTTCTTTTAATATTTTTCCCATAATTGCCTCATTTTGTACGGATTATTAAGAAGGTGGTTAATATTCAAGAATATAAGCTAAACAAAATGGTAGTAGCAGTAATGTTGAGATGTTACTCGCAGTGGTAACATATCTGCTCGCAACGATCACACTGTTATCTATAGGAAGATGAACAAAAGCACTCAAATCAACAATTACCCCATCACACGGTTAGATCAGTAGACCAGAGCAGTATTGAAGCATAGAGGCAATCTAGAAATTCAAAAGCACTGACACCTCACGCCACTGATTAATCCTCAAGTATTGTACAGATCAATAAGATTAATATCCCATACATGAATATAAGTTATATAGAATGATAATAGTACACACGATGAGAAGATGTTACCAGTAGACATAACATATCAAGATTTAACACATAGATTACACCTCTAGTTACACAAGGTTGGACGAAAAGATCAAAATTAGGGCATAAGTAGGATCGCTAGGTCCATGGGTATGAAAGTGAAACTGAGACCTAGCACCTTGTACTTTAAGGGAACACATTCTAAGGTACTCCCTATTTAGTAAGCATATCTCCATCACATTATATAAAGCACCATACTTTTCAATGCAAACTCCATATAAGGCACCACCTGTAGCATCAAAATGGTTAACTTTCAGTTCAAGTCGGCAGATCACGAAGGAACTTCGCAAGTAGATACATCAAGGGTCCTAGGTCTGGCAGAAATAACAACTAACCACTATGTACAGACAGCCACAAGACAAATTGCATACAGTTCTGAAAGTGCTTACAGCAGGTCCACCAGCATATGAACAACATATTTACATGCTACTAAGCACACACTCTACTAACACCACATATGGTTTTGGTAACTTTATCAGTAAGAGTCAATCAACTGGAGAATTTTGATTAAACCATATTCCACTACAAAAAAAAGAGGACCCAACCAAATTCCCTTGTTACAATGAATAAAATTGGACAACCATAATGGACTAATTTAAAGGTATTTTTTTAAACCGGCTTCATCTACTGTTTTTTACAAAGGCTACACATGAACTGAATTTGACAGCAGGGTAAGAATAATACCAAGAATTCTGACATAATATTCATTTCAATTTTTGATCGTGAATGGACGAAAGCGTAAGGAAAAAGTCTTTTCTTCCCTGAGCTGACAAGGGTTTCTTTCCCTGAGCTGTTGGAGGTAATGCAACCACATTGTACCTTGGCGGCCAGTGATGAAGGTAAGCATAATACTACCCATATTTACTATGCTCTAACTTCAATGCTACAAAAAAAACCAAGAACATATGTGTTGAACATGGAACTCATTGAAGGATGTGCTAAATATTAGATGTGTCCATGATTGAAAAACATTCAAGGATATAATGGATTGCACTTAGCGAGCAAACCATTTTTTATAAATTTCAACCAAATAACTTCACACTTGTAATGTTAAGACAAAGTTCAATAATGGGAAGCATTCTGACAATTTTTTCACAAATCTCGAAGTGAAATAAATCAGGAGGTATATGTGGTCCACATTGTTTACCTGCATTCAGTTGTTCAGGAAGGCTATAAAGCTCCATCCATAGAGGCATATCCAGCAAGGCCATCAGCTAAGCCGAAGTGTAGACTCCAATTCTAATATACTAATATGTGGGCAATGAACAAACACATTGTTAAGACCTGTCTCCTCAAAAAGCAAGAATGAAAATCACCTAGATGAGATAAAAATATAATCCAAGAAATGGCTGACTCGTCATTAATAAATAAGATACAAATACAACATTAGTTTTAACAAAAAAAAGAAAACCCAGAAGTACAGTCAATGCAATTATTAGGCTGTTCCTCTTGTGCAAATTGTAGTTGCAAACTACAATTAACAATTTTCAGAATTATCAAATCGTCCATATACATAAGTGACGGTAAAAAGAATAATTGGTAGCTCCACACATATGCTAACCAAAATCCAAAGTTACAATCTATTTCACCTAAATAAGAATAAAGAAGTATTTTCACATGGGAATCTAACCAATGATTTTTCTGTCACGCCGCCATCGGGAGCTGCTCCACCATGACGCACCCACGACGAATTCAAGGAGGGAAATTTAGGCATGTATTAGAGGCTAGAAAAAATAACAGATCGTAGCACACATAATTAGATGGTTGGGACTCGAAAGCAACAAACCGTCAAAATAAAAATACTTATTCTTGTACCATAAGTACAGATCCACATGAAAACAATTAAGTATGATAGAATCTGAGAAAAGTGACAAAAGACTTGCTATGGACCTACAGGTAGGCTCCATAAGAAAATTAACATTGATTCTTTATCTTTAGTCAATCAAAAGACCCAAATGATACATAATAGGATATGAGAAAAATACTTCCCATGATAACAATTTAAGCATGCATTTATTTGGTCCATTGGCAGGATCCCATTATAAACAAATAGTTCAGTTCATGTGTAACCAAAACCTGTGTGTCACACAAGCATAACCCATATTTCTGAACCAATAAATAAAGATACAAAAGGTAGGAAAGATAATACAAATGTGTGCACAAGGAGAACCCATATTTCTAAACCTATTGCAAATAGCTAGATGACAACTAAAGTTGCTATTGTTGATTGGGGCCTTAGTACAGAGAATGGACATTGCTAGATGGCTAAAATACAAACATGAGAAATCTGTCGAGTAAAAAAAGAGCGGTTCCAACATAAGCATGGATAATTAATTAATTATGCGGCAAACAGAACTCTTAGTGACACACAATAAAGGAAATCAGATGCTCATCTGCTAACCAGCGACAACCCTTCGTCCAGAAATATCAAGAGTCGAGAAAATCAAATGGTGTTAAATATCATATGAAGAAACATCATTGAAAACGAATTGGCGCACTAAGTAGAGGAACTGGATTGTTTGATAAGGTTTACCAAGTTGATATTTCTGCAACCATGACATGAAATTCAACATTAGAAGAGGTTGCAACATGTGCAGGTTATGTGCGGGTACTGTTATCTATAGAGTAGGCTATATGATTGATTCTCTGTCTAACCTGAAGATAAGGGCTAGTTTGCGGAAAACTGATGATAGGCTCGTTGGCAGGAGCAACGATAACAGGATCAGCCGGTATAACATTGAGCTCGTTTGCGTTGTTAGTCATCTGAAATGTCAATCCAGTGAGCGGGGCTGGTCAGCTAGTTCTGCCTGTAGAGCCATTGCACGTTCACGGAATACTTCTGCCGAGAATTGTTCTTCATGTAGTTTAGCCTGTCATTTTTCAGGTCTGCATAATTTGCATCCTGGACACTAAGGCTAAATTTGTGTGATGCTATATAGAATCAGTATTAGTGTATTACATGTGACAGTCTAAAAACAGGAGTTATGAAACCATAGTAGTTTCCGAAGCACTAAAGTGATAGTAGTGGACAACAAACATAATTAATACATGCGTACGCAAACACCATAGAGTAAAAGTAAACCACACTAAGTAGGGAACATAATGGTGCTGCTATTTTTCACATTGTAATACAAACTGATAGCCGAAATGTGAGACGATTTATGTATACGCGAGAATAAATAACTTGATCCACCATATAGTAATACAACATCGTAGCTTACCGACTTTCAGTCCCCCTTCCATCTGTATCCAAAATTATTTGATCAATTACATACAACTTGTCCTTTCATTCTTGGTCATGCTCAGGAGCAATGCTATATAAAACAAAAAAAATAGATTAGTTGATATTACAAACATCCTAGTCTAGAATATGCAGCAACTATGGAAAAGAGTATAGTGAAATAAGCATTCATGAGATAAGTAGTTGTTTGTCTCATTGTAGTAAAAAAACACTTATGGTCAAATATTAGCTCCTTTTTAGCTTTTTTCGGTGAGGTCAAACTGATCGTTCACAACAGATATTAATGCCAAGAAACCAACTGAATATCAAGAAATGTAGAAGGAAAAAATGGAAATTTAACGTGGCTATGTGAGGGAAAGACAAAGTCAGATTTTTCTGAATCATGGATGTAACATGGGCGTGAGAAATCTGGTTCTGGAGCAAATACCTTTCAAAGACAGCATGAAGTGTATTGAAAAAATGTCCAATTGGGCAGCGACCAAGGAAAAGAATGAGATGCAATCCTGCTACATGACCAATGAAAAGGAAAGAACATAAAAGTGAGTCAAAGAGTCATCCCTAAATTCTCAAAAGAATGAGGTACAAAACTGTTCATGCGCACAAAGTTTATAATATTACTTGCATTAATATATGATGAACAATTAGCATATGACCGCAAGGGTAAGGATTCTGGCATTGTTCATAGTCAAGGAACACAAAAATATATAAGGAGCTGCAACAGTGCGTGCTCACTATAGTTATAGATATGAACATTGGCACTAGTAGAAAAGGGGGCAACGGTGCGCCCCCTTTAGTACCGGTTGTCACAAAACCGGTACTAAAGGCGGCCATTAGCACCGGTTGTATATGTGGCGCAAGCCTCGAACCCTTTAGTACCGGTTGGTCTTAACCACCGGTACTAAAGGCTACTCTTTAGTACCGGTTGTTCATACCAACCAGTACTAAAGGGTTCGTGCACATGCGGCCACGGTTGGTGGCCCACGGCCAGCCCTTTAGTACCGGTTTTTATGAACAACCGGTACTAAAGGCCCATCTTTAGTACCGGTTGGTATTATAAACCGGTACTAAAGGTTTCCCTATATTACCTTCTTCCACCCCGAGCCACAGATCCATTTCTCAGCTCGAACACAACTCCATTTTTTCTCTTTCTTTGCTCTCCCAAGCTCTAGTTCACCTCATTTTTCTCCAACATTTGTCAAGATTTGTGGCATCTACATATACAAGGGTTAGCAACTTCATCTACTCTTCCGGCATTTCAAGTTTAGCTCATTTTGTTGCAAATTTAGCTAGTTTGATTTTTGTAGTGCTTGCAAGGTGTTTGATGAAATGTCTAAGTTAGGGATTTCATTTATTTTATATGCATTTTGAGCTCAAATTAAGGTATAATTTGTGGTTTCATATAGTGTCGTCCTGTCCCCCTCCTCACCGCCGTCGATCGCCCGCTCCGCTCCGTAACCGACACCACCTCGGTGAGTTTTTTTATCTTTTATTTTAAAAATGTTAGTTATATGATTTAAATGCATAATTATTTGTTGTATAATTTTCTTGTGTTTTTTTATATGTATAGTGTCATGGTTTTGATATCCGTCCCCATCGGCCCTCGTCCGGTCTATGATTCGGATGTGGTATATTTTTATAACTATTTTTTTTCGTGGTTATAACAATCATGCCGACCAACTTGTCATAGATATATTTTTATTTAGGAGATAGTTGAACCGGAAATTCCAGCCGACCCTATTGTCGAGTTTTTAGAAAAAGAAAACAACGATTTGAAAGCAAAATTGAAGATAAGTGAAGATCTTCGTCTCCAATGCCTGGAAGAGAAGATGGTATTGGACTTGAAAATTTCCCACATTGTTGATGCTCACGGGGTCGAGCTTGCCGACGTCGTTGCTGCTCACGAGATGAAGATGGATGCAATGCGCGTCAAGCTTAAAAAGATTAGAAAATATGTCATTAGTCAAGAGGCTTGGTATCATTATGCTGTTGGTTCAATAGTTACCTTGGTTGCGATTCTGATCGCATTTGTTGTTGGATATAAATTCTTTAGATAGTTGTATGTTAGTTTCGATTGATGTATGTTTCGTGAGAACTATGTATTACATTTGGGCACTACTCTACTTTGGTTTTAATGTGATGAATTTGTATTAATTAATTTGGTCACGTATCTCTATTCATTATTTAGCTGGTGTAATGGTTTTTGATTTATTTATGTAATGCAGATGAGCCGAGAATGGATGTACGGTGATCGACGCCATCCCGAGTTCATTGATGGCATGCATCGTTTTCTCGATGTGGTTAAGTTAAACAAGATAAAGAATGGTTTTATGATTTGTCCATGTGATGAATATCGGAATACGAGTAATTACCCGAGCGTAAGAACCATACACTCCCACCTGTTGCGACAAGGCTTCATGCCCAATTATTTTTGTTGGACCAAGCATGGAGAAAGAGGGGTTATAATGGAAGACCCTGAAGAAAAGGATGATGACAACTATCCTGTGTTCTCTGAACACGGTGATACTACAATGGGGGAAGAAGAAGTTGAGCATGAGGTCATTGTTGATCAGTCCGATGATGATGATCTTCGTCGGGTCATTCTTGATGAACAGATGAAGTGCGGAAGTGAAAACGAGTGGTCGAAGTTGGAGCGCATGTTAGAGGATCACAAAAAATTGTTGTACCCAAATTGTGAATAACCTTAGTTTTCCGGTGGCGAATGGCTATGCTTTACCACATCAACTTGGAGCAACCTTCCATTTTGGTGAGATTCCAGCTGGATTTGCTCGTGTCGGGGTCACGAAAGTTTTGTCGGGATTCAACTCAATGCATCTTGACATTACTGGAGCTGAAGGCGAGAAGACATTGGGAGAAGTCGAGCTTGGTATCGTTCTATGGAAGAAGAAATACATCAAGTTTCCAGACTCGGCGCCAAGGCCACCGACTCCTCCGGTTAGAAATTCACCACAGCAAAGTCCACCCTCCTCCCCCGATGATGTGGAGCCCACCGCGAGTCCATCGCCCGCGCCGTCCCGTCAGCCGACTGCTGCGCCCACTAGCAGTAATTTGACAAAGCGGAAGCTGTTGACGTCGTCCCCTGTCAAGAAACGTGCAAGAAAGCCCAAGGAAGTCAAGGCTCCTAAGAAGTTAGCTGGCGAGATGACTATGGAGGAATTAAAACTAAGCACACAAGGCAAGGCTAAAGCCTTTTTTGAACAGAAAAAAAGGAAAGACTGGAGGCAAGACTTGACCCCATGAAGGAACTTCTGAAGACTATACCAACTGAGGTAAAAGATCGCACCGTTGACAACCTATATAGGTTTCCACAGCCGCCCCTTTCAGACTATGAGCGAGGTATTGACAAGGTACTTTCCTCACAGACGGAGAAAAAAAAAGCGTGCGGGAAAAGAGTTGCCCAGCTCGGAGAACAAGAAGCACAATTGATCGCCCCGCTCATTGTGCCTTCTGAAGCTCGGAAATCGAGCATGGAGAAGTTGTCATTGGCGACGTGGGTTATGAAATAGCGCAGATAACAATTCAACCTAAATTTGAACTCGGGCTGCCTCTGGTCGAAAATCCGAGTGCTCTAACAACACAGTTATATAAATTGAATAACTGGTACATGGCCGCCGCAAAACAAGGGAGAGAATATCTCATGGCGGGAGTTAAGGACCAACACTACTTCCGAGAATATGGTGTGCAGGTTGATTTCTCCGAACTTTTTCAGATGTACAATCAACTTGCTCTCGACAAATCTATCATCAACTGCTATTGTCTGTAAGTAATTTATTCGTGTAATTTAATTATTTATAGTTAAGCTCGTTTCATTACTTGTAATTATCCTCACAACATTCTTTTGTATGCTATTATGCAGAATGAAGATTCGTGAATGCCGAATGGGTGGAATCTGGGACATTGGGTTCATTGACCCGGATAAAGTTAATGAAGTCACCGTAGAAAGACCTTTTTATGTCCAGGACACAGAGGACCGTTTGCTAACGTTTTTTAAGCGACAAAGTACCAAAAAGGAAATACTTTTTCCTTACAACTTCGGGTTAGTGTTACTGTCTTTTACACATTCTATTTTGCTTTCCCGATAATAAGTGTAATTGACGAGTTCTGAATACCTGCGTATATAAATGTGCGCAGGTTCCACTACATTCTGTTTATCATTAGACTCGACGAAGGAGAAGTTGAAGTCTGGGACTCATTAAGGAAAGATCAAGATGATTACAAAAGCGTGCGTCTAATGCTCAAGAGGTAATTTCAATCGCACTATATCGTCCACTTTCGTTCATTTCTGGATATCAAAAGTATATAAAATAACTCCTCAATTCATTTTCTTTTCTGAGCAGGGTTTGGAGAAAGTTCATCGCGGAAGAACGCGGTGAATGGAAAGATAAGCTGGAGTTCAAGGCTAACAATGTAAGTACTACTACGTATATAGGTCTGTGTATCTTTCTAATACCATTATCATTCTCTTGATTATTATTTGATTAAATTATATTCTTGTATAGTGGTGTCTGCGACAACCACAGGGGACTCAACTATGTGGATACTACGTTTGCGAGTATATTCACATGAGGGTCAATGAGAGAGTCAATAGTGTAAGAAATCGAGAGGTATCTAAACATCATACACAACTTTTATTTTGCAACCATCAATTGTGTTTAGTTTCGATCATAACTGACCGGATCTCCTTCTTTTAAAGATGTCAAGTAAGCGGAACCAGCTCCTACCACAAAACCGCGTAAAAGCTATTGCGGAGGAATTGGCGGGATTCATGCTGACGCAAGTCATAGATGAATTCGGTGAATTCCACTATGTCGAAAAATAGACTCCCTCCGTGCATGTACTAGCTAGCGTTGATCTCCATTGTAATTATTACTTTATATGTAATTAACGAGAGTACTTTATATGTGTAGTGAGTACTTTATATGTGTAGTGTGTACTTTATACGTGCTCTCCTCCGAAACCCTGAAAAATGAGTGAAAAGAAAAAAAACAAAAACCCTAAACCCCGAAAAATAAGCGAAAAGAAATAAAAACCGAAAACCTAAACCTCCCTGAAAAAATAAGGGGGGCAAAAAATGCAGGAACCTTTAGTACCGGTTGGTATTACCAACCGGTACTAAAGGTCCTCCGCCTGCGCGCGCGCTGCTGTGCCCACGTGGAGGGCCTTTAGTACCGGTTGTATATAAAACCGGTACTAAAGGGGTGACCCTTTAGTGCCGACCTTTTAGTACCGGTTGCACAACCGGTACTAAAGTTCAATTACAACCGGTGCTGTTGCCCCTTTCTCTACTAGTGTGGGTAGCATGTAACCAAAAAGGGCGCCTTCAGAAGTTAGAAAAATAAATAGAATGAGCTTCATGTATATGGAGGGCCAATCAAATGGTACGTCTACTTTCCAAAATGTACATCTTAACTGGATAATTGTACACAATATAGTTATGTAGCGCAAGAGTTTACTTATCCGAGTCAAAGGGGCATAGGTATGTAGCCAACAACGTATTAGAATCAATAAACACATGCAACTGACTAATTTGTTTGTCAGCACATACGCACTTAGATAAGTCTTACAGAAAATATGAATAGCAGCAGCAGTTACCATGCATACATAACCTATGGCCCCAATTGAATAAACTATACGACCCTTACAAAAATAACACCACCCAATTAACGGCCGGGGTGGCATTACCACTTGTGGAGAATTCCATAGATAAGTGTAAGAATAGGGCATCTCAGCAAATATAAATCTCTATTTCTCTTTTATACTTCTGAAAACAAAATAAAATTAACTCTAAGAAAAATAAAGTGTGTGCTGAGGATAACTTGGCAAAATACTGTGGTAAGGCTGGGCATCCAAATGTAATGACACGCTTCAGGTTCTATCAAGCTCCTGATAATGCCACATACTGCGCAATATCACTACTCTTTCATGACACAAAAACGTGCATAAATATTTAGAAAGCGGCCTTTGTTTGATAGAGATAAAGAAGAGTTATTGGTGTAACTTTAGAAAAGGAAGGAGCATCTCAATAAGTTCATGCTTTGTGCTCAGTCCTCTCATCCAAGTTCCCCCTTGCTGGTGAAGAGTGGGGTATTTTCCAGTAACCAAACGTTTAAATCCTAAAAACAAATAATATTAGTGAGAGGCTATTCTCTCATCTTACATGAAATTCCTCATATGCTAAATGAACCCGTAAAATTAACTGCAGATGGACATTGGTTTCTGAATAAGAAACCCAATGGGTGGCTGATTAAACCAAAGAAGGGACATTCATAAAATTCAATAAAAAATAGAACATGCATAATAATTATTTAGTAGCATGATCTTAAATATCAACAGCTATCCCACAAGTCTCGCAGGCTGATGTGAGGAGAAGGAGAACCTGGGAGAGAGAGACCGGTATATCGAGCCGTGACTCCGAGGAGATAGTTGTTGTTCCTGGTTTCTCACTCCTCGGATCGAAGTCCCTCTCGCACGGCGCGACGGCTACCACACTGCTCCAGTTGGGCACCCAAAGGGAGCTAGAGGCTGAGAAGGCGACGAAGCACTAAAGCATAACTTGAAACAAACTATATTTTAAAAAAGGACAGCCAAAACCAAAACACGGTCTTAATATGCCACCAAATATACGTAATATCGATTAATCTCTGAAGTCGGAATAACTAAAGCTTCAATGCAAATGAGTACTTCACAATTGGTATACCTAACTACATTATTTTTACTGCGGCAGAAGGGAAGAAACATCAAGGTAAAGTCACACTTTAATCTCTACGTTGAGAAGACTGAAAGATTATTTCTAATATCTCATCATAGCAAATTATTAAATCCCTATACAAATCTGAAAGCTTGAGACCATGTATGTATAGTCCCTTTAGGTACAGATCCTAAATCATAATAGGTTATAGTAATATCACAAGACACCCTTAATAACAGGAGACAACATGTTAGTAATAGAAGAATCTGACACTACTAGAGAATTGCTTATAGCAGCACACGTTACCGCCGGCTGTTTGTAATTTTTTTCGCCGGTGGTAAGTTGTGATCGGCCGGCCTAAATTTACCCCCGGCGGTTTGGGCCAAAACCGCCAGGGATAAGCCACATAGTGCCGGCGGGAGGGAACTTGGGCCGCCAGCGGTAATGTGGGCCGCGGACCCCGGGCTGGGCCTCAACTTACCGCCGGCGGTTTGGCCAAAAACTGCCGGGGGTAACCCCTCGTACCGCTGGCGGGAAGGATATGTAACCGCCGGCGCTAAGTGCGCCTAGTGCTGGCCCTGTCCGCTCAGATTTACCCCCAGCGGTTATCCGAAAACCGCTGGCGCTATTTATTACCCCTGGCGGTAAGATGGGAACCGCCGGCGGTAATGGACTTCCCCGGCGGTTCTGCCAACCGATCCAACGACCCATACCCAACCGGCCAACCCTATCTGGAACGAGAGATGCCAGAAAAGCGACGCCACCCACCTACCCCCCCCCCCACGACAGCTCGCTCTCCCCGATCCAGATCCGCCTCTCACCCTCTCCCAGATCGAGATCGATGCCGCTGCCTCTCTCACCTCGCCCGCCAGGTCCCTCTGCCGCCGTCACCACCGCCCCCTCCCCCCAGCCTCGGCCATCCTCCCTTCCGCCACCCATCCTGCCTCGGTCGCTGCCGTTCATCCTCTCGCAGCAGATCAAGCACGCCGCCCAACTTCACCGGCGACAGATACACCGGCGCCCAGCAGCTACGGTGTTGCGGACGACTGGCTCGCCGACGCGCGCGTGCTTTGCCGCGCGCCGCTCCGTCGAGCTGGCCGGACCGTGGCGGCGCATGACCTAGGGTTTGTGGGCACCCGCACCGCCTAGCAGACCGGCTTCAGATCCGGCGACACCGCCTGCACTGCTCCTCCAGGTCTCTCTCTTTCCCTTCATTCTCCGTGGTCCCTCTCTTAGTCTCTCTCTCTCACACTGCAGATCCCATGGACAACACGGTGCAGTCTGACTCTGGACATCAAGGAGGCGTTTGCGAGGATGCCCAGGGAGGTGGTCGACGCCCGCATCCAGCGCCTCAAGAGCGCCACTGACCTCTCCATGAAGCACCAGTACCTCCCCGACGGCCTCCAGGTACGTCTCTTCCTGCCCGGATGTATGTGGACGGATCTCATTTGATTCGCGCGCGTGCTGTTTGTGCAGTGTGGATGCTTGGTCCTTGTGGAGATTCTAATAGACACAATTCGTCTATGTTAATATGATTTTCTACTTGAGCTGAATTTTGTGAGCAGCAGCATGTGTAGAAGTCTGTCCTGATATATCGTTGGTTCTTGGAGCTTGTTGTACTCTTATAGTTTCTCTCATATGCAGCATTTCAGCTTTTATATGCATTATCTCTACGATGTTATCGTGATTCACACTGACCACACACAAGTAGCTTCACACAAGCACTGAAAATTTCGATAGCAAAAATAATGTTATCCATTGGAAATATTTGTGACCAGTGGGTTACTTTATTAATTTTGGGTTCACGTAGTGGGTCACTTTAGTATGTAATCTTGCATTAAAAAATAGAGAACTGTAATGACCATCATATGCCTTTGGTGCCTTTGGTAATATATTTCAGCTATGATGATTGTGTCATTATAATTTCCTTTCGCGCTGCTCTGCATTTTTTAGGAGGTCCTAGTGCTGTCCTGGCAAGCTATTCCTGAGATGTGTATGTATGTGTCCTGCATAATAAGTGCTTGTTCATGTTTGGTTTTCTCTAAACTTTGTTTGTATGCTTCAGAGCAAGTTTAGTTGATCCTATAAAGATGAATGGACGTCTTTTTTTGTTACTTTCGTTGGTTAAATAAATAATATCTGGTATGCCTTCTATGTGTAACTTTTCCATGTAATATGTAATGTCCAATTCCTTTCCTGTAACCGGGTTCACCTTTTATACTCCCTAATGCCAAATTGCTAACAACCTGTAGCTTCACATCAGACTAAAACGTTATTAACTTGGTACTTTTTGCTTTCTCTTGTACAATGTCAAGATATTGTTGTTACTTGTCAATGTATTCTCGAACCCTGTAACCACTCTGTTTGCCCCCCAATATTTTCTCTTATGAATTTAAAATACATGCCATTGTTTAGGCAATAGTTATGTTTGCAGTTTCTGCGAGTGCCTAGTGTTCATTGATTTAGACAGCGCCGTCTTATACTAGTAATTCATGATCTTGTGGTAATTTGGTATGAGATATCCTAGTATAATGATTTACCATGTTGCAAGTTGTTATCTTGAAATCTATGTTGCATGGAGTTATATAATTTAGACTATGCTTCCTAACCTAGTTACATGAAATTCTTCAAACGTTGTCTTTGTTGTGAAGCAGATGCGTCACCACGGGGCAGTAGAGATCCTCATGCAGCAGCGGTATGAGGACTCGAAGCTCATGACCTTTTACTTGACCCTCTTCATGTTCTTGTGACCAGGTAAGTAGATCCAGGTCTTGTCACTCTCCCTTCCTTTGCCCTGTGATGGTTAAACTCTTCTAGTTGTTTGTAATCTAGGGCACTAGTTTATGCTCATTGCTTCTGTGAGCTTTCTTGGTTATCGGCCTTGCTGTATCTGTGGACTTGAGAGTAATAACTAGATTATTATGTCAGTGTTAATGAAATTATCTTTTGCACTGGAATTACTAAATGCAATTCTCAATCTTGTATTATTGATCTTGTATCAATGATCAGGTTCTATTCTAGGATTATAACATTTCAGTGATGCCTCTAATTCATTTTAGAGTTACACGACTTGTTATCCATGTTGAGAATACATTTCTGATGATTCTTAGGATTTTAGTTGCTTGAGCTAATTTAAATACTTGTGCCCTGTTTTTATCTAACTTAGTGCTTGTGCATATTAATTTATGCGCTGCAAGTTATAATGGCTCTGGTAGATAATTATCAGTTGGTGCATTTATTTAAATGGCTTTGCAATTGATCCTTTGGATCAAATGATGATAATCCCTTGACAATCCCAGATGGGTGTCAATAGATTTATGGTTTGTGGTTCTGGTGATTGGGTTGATCTGTATTTCCATCACATCTGAGCTATATGCTTTTGTCTTTATGCAGGTTAGTTTTAACGTTGTTTTTGTGACAACGAGATGCCCAGGATTAAGGGGCATATTTGCAAAAGCTCAAGATATGTCTTTGCTGGGATGTATTATTACTTCTCATGTCAAAGGTACATACAACCTGTCATATGAAATGGTTCATCCATCACGCGTGTTTCTTATGGAAAATTACTTCGCTTAAAAAGTATATTTCCACCACTTGGTCCTTTGGTATTTTAAGATGACCGTGTTCTTTTTGAATGATGATGTACGTCCCAGTGAGTTTATGAGTTATCAAGCATATTGTATGGCGTACGGATGGTACGGTTTGCCTGCAGGATGTAATTCCCAATCAAATTGACGTTCATTTCGATGTATGATCTCTCTTTGGCATTTTTGTCTCGTGTGCCAACGTGTGTATTTCCTGCATATATGCTGAGATTATGATTAGCATTTGCAGCCTGTGTCTGCTAGAAATTCCAGATCTGTGCATAGTTAATTTTTAGCTGAGAATTACGGATTTGCTTGTAAAATCAAATATACACTGCTGCTAGACATGTTTTGGAATCAGAACAATGTGAGTTCTGGAGTATCACGTGGGAAATGTATGTGATGGAGCCCATGTGATTTTTTTTTAAATCCTAAAAGAATTATCACCGGCGGTTTTGCTAAAACCGCCGGCGGTAAATATTACCCCCGGCGGATTGGAAAGTGCCGGCGGTAAATATTACCCCCGGCGGTTTTAGCAAAACCGCCGGTGGTAAACTGGCTTATCCCCGGCGGTTGGCATAAACCGCCGGCGCTAACCAGGCTTACCCCTGGCGGTTTGCAAACCGCCGGCGGTAAGGTATTACCACCGGCGAGGTGGTCGCCGGCGGTTTGCAAACCGTCGGGGATAGCCTAATTCTGGCCGCCAGCGATAAGCAATTCCCTAGTAGTGTGAAAGTAAGAACACAAACTAAAAAATGTAACCTGAAAGTAAGAACACAAGCTAAAAAAGGAGCATAGGTACAACTATCTCTGAATAATAATTATCCTGCAAATGCAACCCAATCAAATAGAGGAGGCAAAGGATAGATCAACATATTGTCGTCTCTTAATTTTATCTTTAGGGATGAAATTCATGTCCCCATAAAGTAACCAATCTGGAGCTCCCAAATCCGACACACACTAATCATAACCGGATGCCATAAACCATTGGGTATAGATAAAGAACCTGACCAGCTGGATCGAGGAGAGAGTGCGGAGAGGCATCAGTTGAATGCAGTGGGCTTGACTATGCTCTCCCGAGTTCTTGAGGTTCATGAATGGAGGAAAACATGAAAAGTGAAGCTGATCCCTGGCTTACTAAGTGGAGAGTTGGAGATTAATAAATCAAAGGGAAATGCTAGCGTACCTCCGGGGGATCGCTGTCTCGCAACGTCCTCCTTCCCAGGACGCCACGCGTCCCTTACGAACGGAAGAAAAATGAATAGACACGATGGGGCCCACCCATGTTCATTCAGTGACCATCCCTTTCGAGATCTGGCAACCGCACCGGCGTCTCCCAGCGCGCTGCCGCCATGGCTCCTCTCGACCGGCTTTCGTCTGGGCACACCGGCGACCCGCGGCCGTGCTCGCCTGGATCCTCCTCTCTTCGCCGCGCCTCAGCGGTCGCACGGACGAGCATGAAGCCGTCGCCTGTTTCCTCACACGCCCACGCGGACGGCGACGCCTCCCCGTCTCTCCCCAAGTCCTCCTCTGCCGAGCTCGTCGCCATATGCTCGGCCTCGCACCGTCCTCCTCCCTGCTCTGACGAGCACTCGTCGTGGGACGGCTCCCCAGCGCGCCGCTCCCCTGCACGCCTCCGTCGTCGTGAGACTGCTCCCATCGCCCGTCTCCCTCCGCCCGGCGAGGCCCCGAGCGAGCTCGACCTCTTTCTCCTCGACTAGCTGCTATGGCACGACGGTGCCCCCTCGTCATGTGGTTGTGTTCAATAATCAATATGAACAAAATTTTGCTACAACCGATTTTTTTTTGCTACAATAGTTCTTGTGCTTTGCTATAATAAATAAAGTTTTTGCTACAAGGTCTCCGGCGAGAGTCTCCGGCGAGGCCTCCGGCTCCGGTGACGTCGGTTTTTCTGCTACCACCGTTTGTGGTTTTGCTATAATAGGGTAAATTTTTTGCTACGAGGTCTCCGGCGATGTCTCCGGCGAAGTCGGTTTTGCTACAATAGCACAATTTATTTTTTGCTCCAACCGTCTTGTAGTTTTGCTACATAGCATAAATTGTTTGCTACGAGGTCTCATAGGAGCAATTGCGGTATCTGAATGAAAATTGAAAATTGCTATAATAGCACAAAATTCTTATTTCAATCGAATCGTTTTTTGCTTTATAGGAGCAAAAGCGGGATTTTTGGGGGATTTTGGGAATTGCTACAATAGTACGAAAATCTTATTTCAATGAACCGTTTTTGCTTCATAGGAGCAAAAGCGGGATTTGGAACCCAGAATTGGACACGTGTCAGCAGTAGGACCCGGGGGCTGGAAATTTTGAGCCCCCGGGGAACGCCTAGCAGTTCCCTAAATCAAAAGGATAAAAAAAGTCACCTAGGCTTGGGGCGGCCATTGAAAGATGCAGCCTCGTGGTAAATCATGTGTGTTGGTAGCTCAAAAAGATAAAATTTAGAGTCAAACAAAAATTTATCGATCAACTATGGACAAAGCAAACTTTCGTATATTGACCAAAGCTAGTGGACATGTTATTTGCGTACTACAGATTACAAAGCTCTTTATAACCAAACAACAGATTATAAACCCAACAAATACATACGCTCTCAGTGTTCATGTTTTGCAAGATTTGTGCTAACTGATTTAACAAATCTCAAAACTGGACAGTGTATCTAATATGCAAAATGAGCTCCAACAAAATAGATGGCATGACATTTCAGCCGTTCGTTTTCATATCAGTAAGCATGCCTAAGAAAACATCACATATATTTTAAAATCTTTCTTGAGATTTTAGCCTACATGGGAGTCTAAATAATTAGGTATTATATACCTTATGTCAATTGGCAGACCTGGAGGCACACTGATAGGTTCTGAATCAACTATTGCATCATGAACAACCTGGAAAAATGAACAATGGGCATGTCCTAAATCTGGATACATGACCCTTCAGGGATATCTAAAAGCAAAAGAAAGCCGGAAGGTTTACCACTACCGTCACCAGTACACATACCACACTAAATGTTCAGCATAAAAAAGTAGGTTATGGGATGGAGGAGAGCAGCAATATGAGCTCGAGGATGACAAGAGTACTACAGTAGGGAAAGGGAGAATCAGCGGCAGTTCGCCTCAGCTCGATCTCGTCGTTTGTGGTGAAGGTCGTGCTTCTCCTGCGCCAGGGAGAGGGGGAGGGGGAAAGCAAACAACAGCGCATTCCCGTGCTCCTCCTTACCAGCTTGATGCCGAGGACGACAGTAACATCGCCATGGATAGAGAGGGTGGGGGATGAAGGAGGTGGAGGTCTGGATTGGGGCTGGAGGCAGAAATCGAGGCTCGCCACCGTCAGCGGAGTCTCTCGGCGCCCTCGAGCGGTGCATCTGCGCTCCTCGTCCCACGGAGGATGGGGAGGTTACGTACCAGGCTGTTGCACCTTGAGTCTAACAAAGCTCGCGCCGGGAAGGATGGAGAGGCGACCTACCAACGGCGCTATTGGGCTCCAGGAAGCAAGAATGGCCCACATTAGCGGCACGAGCGACGACCCATGCTCCTCCCGTTGAGTGCCGAGGAGGATGGCGCCGCGCCACGAAAAGGGGTCAGAGCCGGCGACGGCGTCGTGAACGGCACTCTCTGCGGCGCACTCCTCTGTGCCAGGGACGATGGCGACGGCGTCACGGACGGCTGTCCCTGTAGCTCGTGTCCGTCATGCTGATTGGAGAGGCGATTATGGAGGAGGGGATGAGGTCGACGATGGGGAGAGGATGCGGCTGGAGGAGAGGCGAGACACGGGAGGGTGGCGGCTGCGTACGGGTGTGAGGGAAGGCGTCTAGGGTTTCTGCTAGTTTTGTGCAAAACGGGAGTGGCAGCGTGCGGCTGAGATCGCGAGGCAGCTCGATCGGACGGTCATAATTCCCAAATCGCTGAGAACAGCCCCAACACGGGCAAGGATGTTCTCTTTAGATGCTTTCAGGTCAGCCGGATGGGGACACTTTTGGAGTTTGGAGGCCTGCTATTCTTGTGGGGTCAACGGTTCCAGGTATAGGTGGCCAAACGGGTCGGGCCCAGCATGCCGGCCCGAGGCACGCTTCTTAAAGCACGGCACGGGCACGGCCCGGCACGAATCTTAACGGGCCGTGCCCCGGCACGGGCCCGCTTCGTGTCGTGCCCAGCTCCCGGTCGAGGCCCGTGGGCCGGCCCGGCACGGCACGATTAGGTTTATTTATTTATTTTTTACCTATTTTTATTTTTTTTAATTTTTGGGCCATATTTACGCTAAATGGGCCGTGCCCGACGGGCCAACCGTGCCTAACGGGTCGTCGGCGTGCCTCCCGGGCCGTGCCAGAGGTCAGGCCGCGCCACGTGGACCGGCCCAGACGCGGCATGATTCTAATCGTGCCCAACGGGCCGTGCCGTTGCCAGGCCGTGCCGCGCACGTGCCGGGCCGTGCCGGCCCGTTTGGCCACCTATAGTTCCAGGGCCTCGAAGCCGGACCAGAAGCTGAAAAGAAGTGGCCTGTATGCGCTACCACTGCGATCTGCGACTGCGACCACTTGCCTCTCACACCGCACAGGAAGCTTCCGAAATCCCTAGCCCAGATCGACATGGCAACCCCGCCGCCGCCGGCGACGCCGACGCCGGACTGGGCCGGGCTCCCTGACGATGCTCTCCTTACAGTGTTCAAGCGGCTGGGCGCGTCGGAGGTGCTCCTGGGCACCGCCGTCGTGTGCCGCAACTGGCTCCGCGTCGCAACGGGCGAGCCCGACCTCGGCGCCGCGTGGACCTCTCCGACTGCTTCGACCCCACCATCGACATGGTAGCCATGGCGTGCGCTGCCGTCGACCGCGCCGGCGGCCGCCTCGAGCATTTCGCCGCCGATTTCTTCGTCAATGATAGGCTGCTCCTCTACATCGCCAAGAGGTAGCGAGTTGTGACCCACCCGCCTTTGCTTCTTTCTAGGATTTGGGAAAGATTAGTCGCTGTGGATCGGAGGCTTGTTCCCACTGAGAATTTATGGGGTTCTAGGATTTGTTTTAGGCCTTAAGCCTGTGATGCTACGTGTGCTCGGTGCTCTGAATTTCTGATCGTGCTCTTTTTGGGTGGATCCTGATCTTGTTGTTAGGATGGAAGGCGCTGGGTGCCATACTTTTGTGTGATGCTACGATGTGAAAACTCATGATCACAGTGCTGCAGAGGACAACTTCCCGCAGTTTGTGGCCAGTGCACTAACAGCCGGGCCCTGCATTGACATACCAGCAAGACCAACCCCATCCGACCGTGCTGGACTTGAAAACGCCGCCACTTCCAGCAAAAGAACGCTGCCCTTGCCTTGCTGAACCACAACCCCACCTGAGTCTGTTGCTGCATCACTTTCCGAGACTATTGCCCTGGTGAAAAATCGATTGTACCGCCAGGACCGACAAGTCAACCCCGTGCAAGAGCCGCAAACCCCCGCCGGTCCACAAGTGTGAAATATTGTTTTTGTGAATGTGGTGCCTTCTGTGAATGTTGGGATTTTAAGGATGAGAATTTAGTGTTTACGAAACAGGTTTTGGGAAACTTTATGTAGTTAAGTGTTGTTCTTTTTTTTAGAAGACGGGAGTTGAATATATTCTGGTTAGTGCGACATTATTTTGTGTAGCGGACAAATAGAGATAGATGTTCCTGCAAGTTTTACTGACTATCATGGTGTTTTGTTGGCGTCATACTCATGCCAGAATGTTTTTCTATCATTGTAAATACATGATTACATCAATGGGCAACATGTTATCTGTATTACCTTCATGTAGTTACAGTTAAGTTCAATATTATACGAATGCATCACTAGGCAGTGGCGGCCAACGTAATATTGTCAACACCTTCACCAGTGAACTGAATAGCCATGGAACTAGCTAATGGTGCTGTGGTGTTATGACTTGTTCCTAGATGCTGTTCTAGTTGCCTATCTGATGAATGTCTTAAGTTTTTTTTTCTCAGCTGCTGTGAGCATTTCAAGGAATATATACTATGTCTTTAGGGAACCTATATGATATCTTACCAGGTGTTCTTGCTGTCAGGTTGTTAATCAATGCTCTTTTATCTAACTGAAGTGCTATAATTTGCAGAACTAATGGTTTGAAAAGCCTTCGGCTAGTTAACTGCATGAAAGTCTCAGACAAAGGCTTGGTTGCTGTTGGCAAGAGATCCCCACATCTTGAGGAACTAGAGCTTACTACCTGCTCCATCCATATTTCAATGAAGGCCGTTGGTCAAGCATTCCCACAGCTGAAGCGACTGCGGCTGAACAACCAGTGGGTCAATATTCAGTGTGATGAATATTACGACAACCACCGTGCCTTGGACATAGCCAGCAGCATGCCTGAGCTACGCCACCTTCAGCTCTTCGCCAATCGGCTCCGCAGCAATGCACTTGCTGCCATCCTTGACAACTGCCACAACCTTGAGTCCCTTGATTTGCGTCAGTGTTTCAACATCAACATTGATGCAGAACTGCGAGCAAAGTGTGCAGGGCTTAAAGATGTGAAGCTACCCAAGGACCCAACCAATGACTATGAGCATGAGACATATATCGAGACACTCTCGCTGAATACTATCCCACTTCTTTTCCCCAACCATGGTACTCACCCCATCCATGGATCTGGTGACAGTGATGAGGAGGATCAGGAAGATGACTTGGCCGGACCTCTTGGTCATTTGTCTTTTTGATCGGTGATTACAATGTGCATGGGACTGATCATCCATGACGAGTATCTCGAGAAGTTCACAATGATCATCTGAAGTCCTCTTTGTGGTATGTCCAACATATCTACATCGGAGAATTTTGCGTGTGTTCTCTTCTCCTTTGTAAATTGTACTGTATGTAGCTTATCTTTTGGATACTAAAAGAGCACTGCACATAAAATAAATGTGGTCGGCCTAATCACCTGTTAAGTAGTACCTTATCCATAATATACGAGCCACTGTCGTTGTGGCGCATGCGTTGTATGTTTCTGGTATTTGCGTAGAATTGTAATGGTATGCTCGGTTATCTTCTTGAAACACAACACATGAATCGGTAGTAGGATTTGAGCTCTTTTATAGTATCTTCAAATTTATTTGGACAGCGTGTTCCTTATAATCTAACAGCAAATATTAACTGGTACACATCTATATTGTAACATCATTAAACATTATGGCCCTTGAGATCAATTGAAGTTTTGGGTTTGTCCTAAGTCAAACTTCTGTATGTTTGACCGGAATTATAGAAAAATGCGTCAATATCGGCAACGTCAAATTATAGTATGAATATATATTGTATTGCAAATCTAAGTAAACTAATTTGGTGCTGTAGATGTTGAGATATTTTTCTATAAATTTGATTAAAATTAAAATAGTTCGATTTAGGAAAAATCAAGAGCTTCAATAAATTTGGAAAGGTGGGTGTAACCATTACTTAGTTAGAAGCCTGGTGTGCTACATGAAAAGGTAAATTAGATATGTATCATTACCGTTGAACCATCACCTATTGCAAGTACGGTAGGTCGCGATACCTCCACCGTTGATCTACTCTCTAGAAATTATAATGGTTCAGATTAAAGATGGCCTCCTAAACGAACCGTCAATCCGTGTAGTAAAAGAGTTGATTTGATGTGATGTGCGTGAGTCAACAAGCGTATGTGTCCGTGTCGTACACGAGTTGTAGATCGATTTTCCTTGCATGAGCGTCCCATCGCAGCACGATCGGTATGCCACACCGATCATACAGTGCACTGTTTGATCGCGTCGAGCTGGGCGCCCACGTACCACCTGCTCAACCGTACGCGACCTAGGATGAGATCGGTGCACTCCGCCGACCCTGCGCCCGCGCAGCCAGACTAGACCCCCGCTCGCTGCTGGGCATGCCCCGGCCTTGCGCACCGCTCCTGGTGCGCTTCAGTTCGCTTACCGCCCATGGCTCTAGCGGTTGGGGGTAGCTGCAGTTCTTGCATGTGTCCTCTCCTCCATCTACATTCTTGCAGGTGGGAGCCTCTCCGCCAGCCGCGCCACTCTCCTTCCACCGCACGCCGACGAGACGGACAACGGCCTGAAATTCTCATCCTCGCACCACTTCTGATTCTCTAGCAAGCAGTCGATGCACGTATACGTTCATCACCTATCAATCACCACGATGCGCCTCCTATGACATTTTTCCTGAATCCACATGAATATCACATATAAATTGATTTGTGCAGTTTCATACTGCATCGCAGCAGGTAACTAGACCTGCAAGTTAGTGCAATTTGGTTCCAGTAAGATTTGTGTGGCAAGTACGAATAGGAGATATTACTGTGCCTTCAAGTGGTAAAATGCTAGATAAACATAGTCAGTTAATCAAGTACTGGACAAAGAGTAGTCAAATGTTTGTGCCACTAAGACGTGTTGTCAGAGTTATGACGATCTGTCTCTATAAATTCAGTATATTAAATTATTTTCAAGGTCACTTAACACTTATGTAGAAAACTAGGGACGGATACACGAACAATACAAAATAATCAGGTACAAATATTGAAAATAACAAAAAAAAGATGTAATTTTTCTGAAAATAATTATCTCATTTCACGAAAAGTCAAACAAAAAATTAAGAGAATAATAAAAAATACAGAAATTCAAGGGAAATCAAACTTGGGATTTTTTTTATCGGATTTATTGTTTGTTCAATTTCTTCCTTTTCCAACTTGTGGATGAAGTCACTATGGACAATCTCTATATAACATAACCAAACTACACGCTCTTGCCTTTGGATGGATTGTGGTATTCCTGAATTGTTCATTAAATAAGTGTCTTCATTTGTATATCCTACAAACAATGAGGATTTTTAAATATGTTAAGATTTATATGTGTTGTAAGAAAAAACCTACATAACATGTGCGGGGAGAAAATAAACTTATATATACAGCTAGGGACTAAACATGTTTTAATTTGAATGTAAGAAAGTTTGTTTCGGTCATCATTTGCAATCAATAATCAAAATTTAGCTCTTTCAGAAACGTGTGAGAAACATTTGTCCACCCATAGCAACGTACGGGCATTTAGCTAGTTATAGTTTAGATATACTAGCAAACATGCCCGTGCGTTGCAACGGGAGATAGAAAAATCTACATTGCCGAGGAGCAAAAAATAAGTTCTCAATGGTACGACCAACCAAACTTCAACCTTAGGCGCATCCAATTCCTTCTCCACTCGCCGATTTAGCCAGACAGCTGGTACATGAGCACTAGTAGAGCCATACGCCCTCATTGCTACCTAACCCCACTTCGCAAAAGCCATCGCCTCTCTTAGGATTGAGAGTAGACGAAGATGGAAGAATCATCGGGGGAGGATTCAGGATGGAGATATTTTGCATCCGTTTCAATCATCCGCTACAACATCATTTGATATAGTTGAAACTATAAAAAAATTGCAACCTAGAATCCCGGCGTTATATGTTTCTCAACTAAGAGCACGTACAGCGCGGGCGCTTAGTTAGGGACGCGAGGATTTCATTCCTAGCCTTGGAGCAGTTGCGTCGTAAAATCCCAGGCAAGCGGCGCTTATTTGCTGGCGTCGGCGCAAACTGTGACGCTTAGCTATTTTTTGGCTTGTGGCGTGAATATCGGGCTGAATTAGTCGGACAAACAAGCGCTCGAAAGGTAGGTGCCCGTTGGAGCTCCAAGCTCTTGCTTGGACGCTAGGATTTATTGCCTGATTCTTTTCAACTTAAGCGTCTAAACAAACAAGAGCCCAGCATAGCACATGCCCTAAGAAACCAACCAGCGTTATATGTTTCTCAACTAAGAAACCAGACATTTTAAATGGTGAGAGGGATGTGGTGATCGATTAAATGCCCCGTGCTACTTGTGCCTTGACCAAACTGACACATCTTACACTGAAACGGACTAATTACGTACACCATCTTTATTTTATATGCACAATGAAAAAAGTGCATCCATCTTTAGAGTTTTTCCTTAATTGATAAGACAAAACTCAGTAGCCAGAACTTGTGAAAATAAGATTGTGATAGAGAGACTGACCTAATGGTAGCCACAAGTTTTTAGGTTACCTGTTCCGATGCTTTCCATCGTGCACGCTTCCGTTATTTGCGTACCAATGATAGGCTTGATGGCCTCACAGTAGATATGCTTCAGCGGAGCTCGTCACCCGATGCCCAAAAAATCCAAGAACACTGAACAAAAAAAATTCGAATCCAACAATACATATTTGCTTTTAACATGCGTGTGAAATCTGTACAAATATGCATTTTGCCCAAACATTTTGTGTTCATTTGCTTGTGTTGTACGTGTTGGACTGCTGGCGTGCTGCTGATCCATGAGAATCGAGAAGTCTCTCTCTACGTGTAACTTGGTCAATGTTTTAATGCTACCAGCTAGTAGTACAACCGTCTCTACAAAATAGCCACCAAAAAAATCCCGTTCCATCCCCAGCTACTGTACTTGGCTGTAGGGCTGTAGAAACGGGGTGACTTTTTTATATGAATTTTTTTGCACAAGAATTGGGCGACCTGAACATCCCCTTTCTCTTCCAGCGAGCTATCTGTACCAAATTGAGTGCATCAGAAAACTTGGCAGACCAAGGCAGGAGCTCGTTGGGAGCTACGAATCGTCGTTGCTGTTTTCGAATTGGAGAGAGTGGTCGGCTTCTCGCCGGACTCCACAATGTCATGTCCCATCCCGCCGGGATGCCGCCTCCTTCCGGAGGCCGCACGACCTTGAGATTGGGTGGAGGCCGCCGGGCCTCACTCCATGCCGCCTCCTTTTCCGGCCGCCAAAGTTCGCATATGTAATTATCGCTGCCATTCGCGGAATTGTTATGGGACTCGATCTCATCTCTTTCCTTGGCTCGAGGCCTTGGCTCCTCTGTCTGGCGCCGCATCGGCAACCGGAGGTGAGGCCGGTGCCTGCCGGATTAGCGGACGTCATGCTCGCGTTCCTCCTGCGCAAGCCTCTGGTGTGAAAGAGGTTGTCGGCTTCGCGAACGTCGCGCTCGTCCTACGCAGTCTCCGGCGCGAGCTAGCGGTCGTCTTGAGCAGGCACCCTCATCTAGTCCGATATTGTTTCTAGGGCAGAAAAATAGGCAGCGGACAAAGAGCACCAGCTGGATCACCCGCTCGTCGCCCATGCCGACGCCGGCCCTAGGACTGCCTCGGTGATGGTGGCCGAGTGCGGCTTCTCCAACAGGCTCGATATCCGGCGCACGACTTGGGGAAGAAGTCGACGTGCTTCGCCCATGGCCGTCGACCTCATCGCGAGTCTACGTGCTGGAGCTGAGGCTGCCGCCGACCTTATCTCCTTTGGTTCAGAGAAATCGCGTTTCTGGAAGAAAGACTGGAGACGGGAGAGAGAGGAGAGGATATGGTCGTGTGAAAAAAACATTTCGACCTGTTTAGTTTGGACGAAACGAACCGTTATTTCACATAGGCGGTGGCAATCCTTATAATTTCGGCTGAACAATAGAGGTATAAATAAAGTTGGACGAAAATTTTAGGAGAAGCAACTCTTTTTTTATTATATTATAAAATAAAGGTTATAAGATTAAGATAAGTACTTAGTGAAAGCAAACCTCTTGCGTCGAGCGGACTTGGTCCGGCTTGCTCCACCTATAAACACGCCCTAGCATATCCCTCTTGACAGCGGAAAACCTCTTTTAAGCTTTACCAAACGAGGCCTAACGCGGCTTTCATACGACTCACAACTCTGAACCACGACCGGCGACCGCCAACCATCCACCCCAGATCTCCCGGCCGCCGGCGAAGACAATGGCGACCAAGGCTTCCGCGACCACCGGCGAAGAGCCAGCGCTGGGCATCCCGTACAACCCGGTGGAGGTCCAGGGTCGCTACTACTACGCGCCAGACCCCTACGCCGCAGGGAGGCTGCCGTCGAACGCGATATACGCCGGCGCGCCCAAGGGGATCCCCCTGCAGCAGACCATGTTCCGCGACACGCCCGCCCCCTTCCACTGCCAGTCCTGCGGCGATGCTGCCGTCTCCTCCGTCCGGTGAGGCCGTAATCTCCCCTCCTTCGCCTTTCCTTGTTTTCTCCCGTGTTATATTGCGCCGTTAGTAGGGGAAATCTATGACCTTTAATTATGGGGTCTAGGTGCGATTTGAGTTGCGAGGGATGAAATCGTAGTTATTTGTAGATTGATTGAACCGAAAAGTTCAACCTTGCGATGTTAATTAACCTTTCAAATGCTGACGAAATTAGCTTTAGCTTTGCCTTCTTCCTTCGTGCGTTCAGATGGACTAGACTGATTCGATTGAAAGAATGGAGAATGGTGGTGTTATTCTGACAGATAGGCTTGAAAATTAAAGATGATGGTTGCTTGGAAGCGAATTGTTGTTGCGTATGCCTTGGTTGGAAACAGGAACTGTTGTTGCGTCGACTATTCTAACCATCGTATCTTCACCAAAAAGGAACTTACCATTGACGCCCTTTCTCAGTTAATCAAGGAGGAAGTGAATTACTAGCGTTTGACGGGTGCACCGATTCCTCTTGTGGTGCAACAAGGAGGAACCGCCTTTGATCCTGAGCTGGTCCCTCGCTTAGCTCTATGGTAATTGGCCTCTATATACAGGCTCAATGATAATCTATTGTATGCATTTGTAGAGGCATTCTAATTTCTAATACAAGCTGCGGATTCCATCATCAACGTTACTATGTGTACATGTTTGGTAGTCAATATACGATCATGTACGAGATATCTAATATTATATCTTATTTTAGTAAGAACAAAGATGGCGTTCTGGTGATACTTAGAGTCCATGTAGAAACTAACCATTATATGTTATTAAACTCATATTGTATTAGCCTTAAAACATATACCATGACATCTAATGTATGTGTATTATTCGTTGTCAAGTATCCTGTAGGGTGGATATGTTTTGGGAATGCTAGTAGAGGAAATGTTCGAAAGACTAGAATCTATTGATTCTTTAGTAATTATTAAACCAAACCTGAATCTAGAGTTTATCTGTTATGCAAAGACCTGGCAAGTACTACTGTTAGCCTGATAGCTTCTGGTAGTTCTATTCGCATTTCCTAGTGCCAGTTATCTCAACGCCAAAAACACCTGTTTGGGAATGCCATGAGCATGTTGTCTTTTAATTATGATAGCTTCTGGTAGTTTAATCCACATTTCCTAGTGTCAGTTATCTGATCAACTCCGAAAACACCTGTTTGGGAAAGCCATGAGTGTGTGCAGTCTTAGGATTTTGGTAACTGGACAACTAAAAATGAGTATTATTCTATGTTTAAAAGCCCGGCTTAGTATTATTTCCAGGCAGTATCTGATTTTCTGTCCGCATTGCTTGATTTTAGCCACTGCTACCTCAAATCCAACCATGAGATGAGCCATGGAGTACTTCTGTATCTTTGTAGATGAACAATATTTTGTTATTGATCAGTCTGGCTTGTCTGTTCTACATGTATATTTTTTTTCTGATAACCATTCTCATAGTTTTGTGCGCTGAAGTGTGAATGGGTGAAGGAGATAGTAATGCAATATTCCTTAGTCCCGTAGGGCTCCTTTGATTCATAGGATAGGAAATGTACAGGAATAGGAAATTTATAGGATTGGAATGTGATGTCTACTTGAATCTTATGGGAAGAGGAATCTCTTTGATTGTAGTGAAGGAATTTTCCATGAGGTCTTACGTAATGCTTTGGTCCTATGGATTTTACAGTACAAGATTCCTATGGGATATGATCCTATGAATCAAACAGCTTCTGTAGGAAATTTTTCGTAGGATCTCAATCCTACACAGTTCCTATAAAAATCCCATGAATCAAAGGATCCCGTAACATGTGTATTTTACTGGCCCCGAGGAAAACCCTTCAATACAACGGATTTTTTTTGGGTTGTAATCTATTGTTTGGATAGAAGGTAATGAAAACATGCAACCCGATCAACTAAAACACGGCATCCACCGGAATAATGCAACTCGATCAACAAACAACCAAATATTTGCTGCATATGTCCTTCAACTCTTATGATTCTACAAAAATAGGAGTGAATAGCAAGCAATTTTCTCCAGCAATGAACATTAGACAAACAAGATCAAACGTAGCAGGATGTGTTTCCCTGTTTCTTCTTGACTATCCAAAGCTTTTTGGGTCTGTTGTTACTCCACACAGATTCCATCTTACTGTCCAAACACCAAACTGATGGTACACTGAACACATGACCAAGAACAAGATGAGAAATATGGGAGATGCCATTGGCGGTGAAACTTGGGTTTGAGAGCGGACGGCATGCATACCTTGGACATGTGTTTGGAAGCAGATTCAGTGGGGATGAGGTGGGGGGGAGCGGATGGGGCAACAGTGGTTAAGCGTAAGCCGGAGACTAGATAGGGAAGACGGGAGTGGACCCAATGCTTCTCTTCCAAATGGGCCCTTATAATACTTCTGATAATGAAATGAATTCACTATCCAAATACCTGTTATTAGCATCAAACTTGAGCTCTTCATGCTTTTCTTCCAGTTGTAAGTGGTTTTGCGGTGGCATTTCAATGACCTAATTTGTGTTTCAATACCGGTAGACACAGGGTCCAAATCAATAGGTGAATTTAATGGTCCAATTGAAATGGAAATCACTGATGCTAATCCTTTTTATTACACACTGAGCAGGTCGAAGCTGAGTCTTGCGTCAGTTGTGGCTTGCATGATGCCATTCATGCTGGGCGTCTGCTTCCTGTGCCCTTCCATGGATTGCCTCTGGCACAAATATCACTACTGCCCTAGCTGCGGAGAAAAGGTTTTGGCATATCCTGTCTTACCTCTGTTTTCTTGAGCTTTTGCTCGTAGGTTTAATCCATTTTTCTCTGATCATTGCAGGTAGCTGAGTTCAAGAAGGATGATCCATGCCTTGTTGTTGATCCAACTCGCTGGACTGAGCCAAGCTTTGCTGTACCTGCGTAGCGCACTCACATAAACTGCTCGAATATATGATAGTTTCCAACCGTGGATAGATGGTGTGAGATCTGTACATAAATGTCTACTTTGTAATATGTCATGTAGCAAAACTGTTGTTTGCTGATATGTGCCCATTCTCTGTCGGATGATGTTTTGTTCGCCAGGAAAGTGTATTATCCTATATATTTGGTTCAAGAGATTGGACAATAACAATAATCAACATATATTGTTTTTTTAAGCGGCACATATATTGTTATTAGTAATGTAAGGACTTGCTAGTCTCGTTTTTCCCTCCTAAGCACAATGGTCTTTCATTTAGAGCGTTATTGCTCGAACGTTTTTTGAGCCATTTTGGGCACATGGCTCTGGGAGGGTTGGAGCCACGTTGTGCACCTTATTTGGTTTCGTGAGGCCAATTGACCACCTATTGTTTGGCTGCCTGCAGCCCTGCACCGGTGGTTTCAGGGTCGATAGATGCAGATCACATGTGTTTGGTTTATTTATTTGTTCACCTCTTTCAAATGTGGTGATATTACCACCTCACAGGTACATACTCTTTTACCGTCGCCTCTTGCCTGCTCAACGCAATAGGCTTCCGTACCACTACCTCTATCCATTAATATAAGACGTTTTAGGATGGCATCCTAAAACGTCTTACATTAAAAGACGGAGGGAGTAACACCTAGCCGGTGTTGTGGAGATATATAGTGGAGTAACACCTAGCCGATGGTCAGAGTACATCACTTTCACTCCCAGTTTCACCGTAGCCCTTTATTTTAAACATTTGAAAAATGTATTTTGAATGTTGCAAATAATTCTGAAAAAAGAAGTCTGTACATATATAGGTAATAATTTATACTTTAAGTCTCGGTCCGAAATATTTTCTATTCTACGCTACATAAAAAAAGATAAATTATAGATATGGAAGTGTGAGTAGTGCACCTTCAAATAAGGTCAGATTTTTTCTTCTTTGTTTAGCCTATAATACAAAGTATTTTATATTGAGACACTGCACACTTCAAGTATACATCATTATCTATATATATGTAGATTTGTTTTCAATTTTTTTGGAACTTTAAAATATCAGTCGAAGATGGACCCAACGTCTCACAAAATTGAGTTCGACTACTCATGGATTCCGCGGAACATTTTCCAAAGCAGAAAACTATTTACAGACTTACAAACCTAGAAATGTATTTGCAGCACATTTGCGACAAAACCGGCAAAAAAACAAAAACATATACAAGATCGAGCTAACGGCCAGCTTTGCCGGAGCCGGAGTTTCTTTGACGAGTCATTCTTTGACTCCTCTCCTCAGCGCCGGGCGAGCGCCGGCTTAGACCTTCCCGGCCGCCGCGGCGCTGCCCCACGTCAGCTGGTCCTGCAGGAAGAGGCAGACGGCGGAGCAGTCGTCCACACGTGACGACGGGAACCTGGTCCTCCACCTCTGCACCGCCGCCTCCACCACCGCCTTGGCCGCGTGCTGCTTCCGCGGCGTGGCGCACACGATCGACACCACCTCCTCGTTGCTCAGCACGTCCCACACCCCGTCGGTGGCCAGGATGATGAACAGGTCGGCGCCGGTGATCCGGTGCGCCGTCATCTGCGGCGTCGAGATCACGCCGTGGTGCTTCACCCTGTGGTCGCCCAGCGAGCGCGCCATGGCGAGGCCCGGGCAGTTCTCCCCGGGCAGCCACACGCGCATCACGCCCGGCTCTTGCTTGAGCCCGAACACGCGGCCCCCACAGCTCTTGATCCTCTCGGCCTCCTCTGCAGAAGTCAAAGCTTAATTCAGACCGCTGCAGATCGATAATACTGATGGAGACTGGTTCTCCAATGTCGATCGGGAGTGTGCTGGCTTCTTACCGGGCAGGCAGGGCTTCTGGTCAGTGGTGAGCTGCACGGCCTTCAGGTTGCCGGCGTTCGACATCGTCGCGAGAACCGCCCTAGAGTCGCCGACGTTCGCGATGATCAGATCCTTCCCCTGCCACCACCAATCAAGAGACAGAGTCTTCGTAAGATGATAAGATCATCATTTGTGACGCTGAGAGCCTGAGATTACTGCAACCTAGCCTGTGCAACATTTTAGTACTATTTGGGCGATTATTACCTGCTTGATGGCGCACACTGCCGTGGTGCCACTGAAGGAGCTGTCCATGTTGGCCTGCACCTTGAGCTCGTTGTCCATGGCCTTGAACGCGTTGGTGCAGGCCTCCCTCCACTCCTCCAGCAGCTGTGACGGCTGCGGGGACGAGTTGCTGCTGCTGTCCGTGGAGGATGACGGCGAGGCGTCGCTGAACACCTCCCCGGCATCCGCGTCAGCCAGGAACAGCGCGTTCCGGTGGCTCAGCACCAAGAAGGGGAGGTAGTCCCTCACCAGCTTGCTGACCAAGTGGCCGCACTTGCCGTGGCCGTCGAACACGCCGCAGAACACGCCCTCCTCCATGCCGAATCCCTGGTGGACAGAAGGAAAAAGGAATTAGATGAGCTGACCAGATACAGACCATGTTACATTGCTGATTTGTATGAGAAATTTGTGACCATTTGAGTCAAGATATTTGTGATCAGGATAAATATATATTTGCTAATTATAAATTCAGATGGTAGGTGCGGTTAGTGGTGTTTGGTAAAGCAATCTTTGGGAACGATCTGGAATCTATGGAACACATGGTTGCTTTGGGTTTGGGAGCAGATTTTGGAACCTTTAGGAGCATCACATAGTGTGCCTAAGGATTAGGCAGCATCAGGTGCGATAATTGCACTATTGCAGCGATCTGAATTAACCACTCTTTTGGTGTAAAACAACAATGATTAGCACGACAAAGATAGTACTACTCATCACTCACCCAAGTTTAACTATAGCGCGCCCTTCACCTTAATAGTTTTCTTCACCGTCTCTCTGACAACAACAAGAGATGGAACAGTTCGGCAACTTGTCAACTGAATTTTTCGGTGCTGATAATTACAACAATTTGAAGAGGAAAATTGACGTTTTAGCCTAGACCACCTAACAGGCTAGTACTACATCTCATCTTTGTTTGATGACTAGACAGGTGATAGAAAAGAAAATTAGATGGAGTAAGTTGACCCGAAAATTAAAAGATGAGTCGAGCTCTACTGTTCACGGAAATATCTGCACAGCGTACGTAGAGCTACCAGAACCTTCAACAGCAAAGAAAAACTAGAATTCTGCCACTACGCATGAAGAACACCCCCAAAGTTCCACTATAACCCACTAATCGCAACCATAGAGCACTCCCAGAAATTCCAGCATACCGGAGGATCACACACACGGGAAGGAAACAGAGCTGCGTGAAGAAAGAAAGAAGGAAGGAAGGAAATTAGTACTACCTGGCAGAGGATGACGGAGTCCTGGTTGGGCCCTTTCTTGCCCTTCTGGGAGAAGAGGGAGGCCACCTTCCTCGCCGACGACGCGTCCCCTCCTCCTCCTCCTCCTCCTCCTCCTCCTCCTCCTTGCTTGTCCATCAGGTACACGATGTTCTCATCCGTCTCCGGCCCCTGCTCCAGGTGCTCCGACGACGCGCAGATCCCCATCTGAGATTCTCCGAGATTCCGCAGGGGGTGTGGACTGTGGAGGAGGACCAAGCTCTGCTCTGGTGTGGCGTGCTTTTGCTCAGACAAGGTTCGACTTATTTATAGCTGAGGCACAGAGAGAGGTGGGCTGAGGAGGAGGAAACCGAAGGAAGAGCCAGGTTGAAGAAGAAGCTGCGGGCGGTTTTAAAGCGGGATTAGGATTGGATTGGGATCGTGAGTAGGCGAGAAAATGAAAAAAAAAAACTATCACAATTGAGGCGGCGGTGTCAGGAAACTACCACTTTGCATAATTTGTTTGAAAACTATTAACATTGGGGCATTGGGTTGTTCGTTGACAGTAGCTGTAATAAACACATTTCTGACTGGTGGGCTCCATTGTCAGGTTGACGTGGCAATGGTAGACGTTTCCCCTGACAGACCGTTAGCTGTTTTGGGAGATCTATTTATTTATTTTTTGTTTTTTTCTTTTTTTTCTTTCTTTTCTTTTTTTTCTCTCTCTCCTTCTTCTCCCCAGGACTCTATCTCCTTCTTCTCCCCAGGACTCTCTCTCCTTCTCCCCAGGACTCTCACTCCTCCGCCGTCGGACGCCCCCGTTGACTACGACCACGCCCCGTGCCGCCCGCGTCCGCCGCTGCCAGCGGCGGCGGCAACTGGTCCGTCCTCGTCGCAGCCGATGAGGGATGGCGCCCAGAGGTCGGTGAGGTGACGCGCGCACGCCTCCTCCTGCTCGCCGCCGTCGACGGGCGACTCGGCCGCGCTGCGGGGCACCAGCGCTTCCGCTCAGCCACCGCCGTCGACCCGCGCTCGCCTCCTCGTGCTCGCCGCCGTTGTCGCGCGGCTCGGCCGCGCTGCGAGGCACCAGCGCTTCAGCTCGGCCGTCGCCGTCGACCCGTGCTCGCCTCCTCTTGCTCGCCGTCGTCGCCGTGCGACTCAGCTCCCTCGATCGGGTCGCCGCCGTCGCCGCGCGCCTCGGCCGCGCTGCGGGGCACCGGCGCTTCAGCTCGTCCCCCGGCAGCTGCCACGGCTGGGGCGCAAAGTTCGTCGGGACCTTGTCCAGAAGGTAGGCGGAGGCTACGCGGGGGCGATGCAGGTGACAGAGAGAGTCGAGACGCACTGACGACGACGAATTCGAGCTAAGTCGGAAGAGGCGGGAGGTGAAGAACAAGGTCGCGCTTGTCGATCTTGGCGCCTCTTTGGTCAATTCCTTTGGGGAGGAGGCTCGGTGTAGCGAGGCAAAGCAAAAGGACAAGGAGGCGGCGCTCAGGGTTGTTTCCGGCCATGCAGATGGCGAGCGGGCCGTGGTGACGATGAGCTGCGGGAGCGGGAGATAGGCAGCGAGGAAGTCAGGTCGCCACATCTACATCGGGAGCAGGAGCAGATCCCCGCCAGCCGGGGCTCGCTCGCCGGCGCTGCTCTCTGGCGCGGGGTCGCCGTCGCCAGGTGGGACGCGATGACGGCCGCCGGCGCCACTAGGAGCCTGAGAAAATCACGGGAAAACGCTATTCGAGAGGAGAACTAACGACCGTTAGGTGGGGAAACGTCCACCTTGCCACGTAGACCTGACAGTGGGGCCTACTGGTTAGAAAACTGATTAAAATTTCTAAACGGCGTAATCAGTGCTATCTGTCAACGAACAACCCTAATGTTGGTAGTTTTCAGACAAATTATTCAAAATCGGTAGTTTCCTGACACCGCCGTCTCAATTGTAGTAGTTTTTTGTCATTTTCTCTGGGTAGGCAAGTGGTGTGCAATAATGGATGCTAGTGGGCAGGCGGGGATGCTCCTCATGCGCGAGGCTTTGGCGCGTTTTTTTCCTCCCTGTGATCGCGTCAACCCGGCCCCCCGGATGTGGAGTGGTAGTATCTTTTTTTTGCGAGAGAATTTCAAGTTCCGTCTCGACAAAATGTGTTTGGTTTGAACCTGGATGAGTAGAATATTGCTGGGATCGCCGGGATTGGACGGCCGGCGCTGGCGATCATATATTTGTATTCCTTCTCTGATGATGATTTTGTTTCTGTTTCTTTTTCTTCGTTTGGTGCCGTCACGTTCGATATGTGCACCACACCACACCATGACACCACGCGGTGCGGAAGGTGTTGGAAGGGGTACCTCAGTCCACTCCCGCTGACATATGGAGTTGGGAGAATTGTTCTTTCTTTTTTGGCAGGAGGAGAATGACTTATTATTTTTTGGCGGGAGGAGAATGAATTATTATATTTTTGGCGGGAGGAGCATGAAAGTGGTGATTGCAGCAAGAAGAAAGAAAGAATGGAAGTGATCGGAAATTTACTTTGGAATCCGAGCTCACATGATCCAGCTCAAATAAAAAATTCCGAAAAAAGATTAAAGTATTTAAAAAAATCTGAATTTTTTGATGATGAACATATACAAATTTTCTATATACGTGAAAACTTTCATGATGAAAGGATATTATTTCTGCTCTGCGCAAAAAAGACAAAATCACTTCTCTGAAAAGATATTTTTAAAATTTTATTTTGCTCACTGAATTTATCTTTTTTTGCAAAGAGAAAAAATATATTATTTCATCCTGATATTTTACATGAATGTAGAAAATACGTATATGATCGTCAACAAAAAAATTCAAATTTTTCAAAATTATTTATTATTTTTTAGTTCGTTAGGAGCATGTGAGCTCCGGAGGCAAAACGCTTCACCTTAATTTAACGGCCATTGGCACACACCTAGAAACGATGTTTATCAGGCTTCTAAATCCTACGGAAGCGAAAACCTAAATTTTTAAATCTTTTTACACGAATAACAAAAAATATTTTCTTTCGTAAGACATTATGCCTACACATAGAATCTGGATATGACCATCTTGTCTTGTTCAATTTTTGTCATTTTAAATCCATATAAAGTGCATTTTTTTGCAGTGAGAGCATCTGCTCCCATGAGCCAAAACGGAGCGTCCCATTAGATGCCACTACTATAGATCTGTTCTCAAAATGCGAGATAGCCGCGAACATATCCATTTGGGGAAATTCGGACGACATGCTCGTTTTGTACATTAAGAAATAAGAAGAATTCTTTTCGAATTACGAATTGGATAGTTTGGGTTGTGTAATGAGTAGAAATACTATCTTTGTCGTGCAATAATTGTTTATATTGCAATACCCTCCTTTTTAAAATATGCTCAAATTTGAACTCAAATAAACCACGTGACCAAAATCAGTTGCAAAAAAAACTCTCTCTCTCTCTCTCCTAGTTTTCTAGGTAGCTTCTACCCTAGGTGAGTGATGTCAAAAATTTCAGAATATATGTACTTTATTGGTGTTTAAATTAAGGCTATCCATTCAGATAAATTCTTTGTAGATAACCACGCCCACACGACCCACAAAGCGCTCCGTAACCAGGCCCAACGGGAACGGTCGTTTCAGCAGTTTCCATGGAGCCAAGCTCCAGGGGCGGTACATGCGACATGGTTGCACGCATGGAGAAGCGCAAGAGACACAACACCTCAAGTATATCATCCTCTCCTCACTCGCCCTCACAGGTCCACTCCCCTACACTCTCATCATGATTCATATTTTTCACCGGCATGTTCCATTGCTCCTCGACCTCCTCCCCTCCCTCAAATCTATCCACAGAAAGGAGTCTCCACAGGCCTAAGGCATCGCCGACCTTGAGACAGAGCTGTACAGACTTGTGTACCCTTGATCCATCGATCTGATGATGGTGACGCTCTTGTGTTGTATCCCCATTTGGCCCATCATTCTTGGAGGTGCACATCGGCCTGAGGGGTGATGGCGTGTTGTTGGGAGACCCCAAGAGTAAGGTATGATGCAGCACAGAAAAAGTTTTCCCTTGATTACAAAACCAAGGTTATCGAATCCAGTAGGATTTGGAGAAGGCTTAGCAAGGTGTCAATCCACTCTGACGCTTGTAGATTAATGCGGACCTGCACACAATCACAAACAAACTACTTTGCCCCAACAAAACAGAGAGGTTGTCAATCTCTCCGGCTTGCCAAACACAAAGAATTAAATTTGTGGATGTAAAAAATATGATAATGATGAAATATGACCAGCGAGCAAATGATGATAAGTTATGAAAACGGTTGTAAGCAATGTAGTAAAATAGGACCGGGGTCCACAGTTCACTAGAGGTGTCTCTCCAAAAGATATACATGATGGGTAAACAAATTACAGCATGACAATTGACAGAATTGTAGGCGCACAACAAGGCTATCATAAAACAATATAGTTCACCGCTTCATCTAATATGGGCATTACGTCAAAATACATAGACCGTCATCCAACTGCATCTATGAGTAATAATCCACTCTGGGATCGCTATCCAGCATGTCACCCAAAAGTATTAAGTTGCAAGCAACAGATCATTGCAATATGAAAAGTGCATAATGTAAGCAATGTAGATAACACGAAGAAATCACACCACCGTTTTCTCCCTAGTGGCAACATCACATCTCTAGCCTTGCCCATTCCTGTCACCGAATTCAGACAAAGAGAGACATGAACCCACTATCTAGCATAAATACTCCTTCATACAACACTAACAATTACTCGGCCAAAGCAACAACTAGCATCGGAGAGCATGCAAGATCATAGATGAAACACATAACTGAACAAAAGTAATGACTTCCACAATTCATCGGATCCATGCAAACACAATCATGTAGCAATTACAAATAGATGATCTTGATCATGATAGGCAGCTCACAGGATCTAAGCAATGGAGTACAAGGAGTAGAGACAACCATCTAGCTACTGCTATGGACCCATAGTCCCGTGGTGGACTACTCACGCATCACTCCGGAGGCAGACATGGTGATGTAGATGCCTCCGACGTCGATTCCCCTCTCCGACAGGGTGCCGAGAAGAGCTTCTGAACCCTCCCAAACTAGGTTTGAGATGGCGGCGGCCTCGAACGTATTCTAGAAATTGTGATCGGTTCTCCTCTGTTTTTAGGTCAGAGGGGAATTTATAGGCGAAGGGGCAACGCGAGGCGATGGACAGGGGCCCCAGGTGGGCCCCACGCACGGACAAGGGGGGGGGGGGCGGCTAGGTGGCTCCTGGAGCCCCTGTGCCTCCCCTCCGGCTGTCCTTCGGGCTCCATCTTTGTTTCATATTGGAAATAATTCCCGTAATATTTGAGAGCAATCCGAGAAACTTCTCAGAACAACTTTTCTGAAACAAAAAGACAACAGAAAACAGGAACTGACACTAGGCATCTTGTTAATAGGTTAGTTCCATAAATTATGCCAAAATGATATAAAAACATTGTAAAAACATGTGGCACTGATATATAATCAAGCATGGAACATCAAAAATTATAGATACGTCGGAGATGTATCAAGGGGCCAGCAGATGGTTTTAGTGGTAGAGTGGTTGTATCTACTGCATTGACGATGAGTCTCGGTGGCGTGGCGGGTCTCGGTGATGGATGTGTGTTGATAGGCACCCACAAGGTGGTGGCGTTGTCTGGCGTCGGGACAACATCGATAGAAGGACTCACGAGGGTCCTCGCTTCGATCTACACCCTGGAGATGGGATGGCGTAGTTGACTTCCGGAGTATGAGCATAGTACGCTATCTCTGGATTTAGTCGGGAGCCCACAATGGCTGTGGCCGGGGCATAATGCTCCGTTTGATTCATCTAACGTCGTGCTAGTGGGTAGTACTTTGTCACCTTATTTGGTAGGTTCACTATTTATGATTGTTGTAAAGTTTTTTGCTAGTTTTTTGTTGAATAAATAAAATAAATCAGTGCCGTATGCATCTTTTCGATGTAGAGGCCGAGTAATTCCCCTTCTCAAAAAAAAAAAAAAACTAGTGATCTAAATTGTCTGTCTACTGGCCAATTTAAAAATAGTGGACCATCCAAAATGGGGGAAAATCAAATATTTTATTTTTTGTCGTGATAAATTTAATATTGGCTAATAAAAATCAGTTGAAAGCATTATAATATGATTATAAAAATGGCCACCAAATAAATCCCGAATGGTTATCTATGGTCGCCTACACTAGTCAAGAGCTGGCATCTGGGTGCAAAGAATTGCCCTGGTTACGTCAAGTTACCCTTCCAACATTTCATAAGGTTCAGCCTAATTTGGCCTTTCAGATTTGAGATTCTCTAGTTGTTTGTTTTAGTCAACCGGACTCAGCAAGAAGCCATAACCATGCCATGCACTGTCCAAATATAAAATGTAAGACATGGACCCGACATCTAGTACAAACGCAAAAAAGGTAGCAATTAGATAACATATTGTGTTTGTACTAGATTGTTCATGTCTTACATTTTATTATCTAATAATAAATTGACAGTCAGCAGCTACATTCGAATGTTATACGATCATCAATTATCTTTTTCCCTCGTAAAATTGTCAACATTGTGCCTGCCATATCAGATCCAGTGGTGAAGGACGAATTTTTTTAAGGTCGGGCGAACTTTAAAGCAAAAAAATATAAAAAATCAAAATTTATATACACATTAATGTTCTATATGATCTCAAGCGTAATTATTTAGTACAATGATAATAACAACGTCTTAAATAGAAGTAGAACTACAAATGTAGTAATGATAATGAAGCTTTAATACTGTCTACAATCCTAAGCAATGGCAAAGCTCTACTTTTTTAATATATTTATCAAGATAAACACTTTGAATATCTCTCGGTCAATGTATCACACCATCAAATCAGTAAGCCAATCGTCAGACATCTTGTTGTGTAACTTAATCTTGATAATCTTCATATTCAATTCTCTTCATATGAATGATGGCTAGATAAACGGATCTTGTAGGGCCTCTTTTTTTCTAACATGTTGTAGGGCCTCTTTGATTCAAAAGGATTTTCAAAGGAATAGTATAGGATTCCAGCCCATAGAAAATTTTCCTATAGAGTCCATTTGATTCAAAGGAATGAATCCTTTAAATTTCCTATAGATTCCTTTCCTACAATACAATCCTATAGAATTTCTAACAAGAGGTGAGACCTCTTGGAAAAATCCTACACAAATTTCATGTGTTTTTCTGCGGTGCATCAAACATCACCTACTACCGATTCCTGCATTTTTGGTTCTTGTAGGATTCGGAGTGTCATGACATCCTATTCCTACGATATTCCTATTCCTATGTTTCACAATCCTGCGAATCAAAGAGGCCCGTATATTCTCATGCTCATAATCAGATAAATCCTTATAGAAATCTCTATAAGACAAAGAGACTTATTCACACTAAATCTAACATGACACAAAGCTAATAGTTTTCAGTTCGGAAACAATTTTATACGGTGTTCACTAAAACAAGCATAACTTTTCCGTTTGGAGTCCGTTTTCGACGCACGACCACTCAAAATGCTCAGAAAACACACATGCATCTAAATTTTCACAAAAAATCAAGGTAGGGTGGCCGCCCTACCTTGCCCTAAGGGGAGCTTCGCCCCTGATCAGATCCACTGTAACATATATACTATCCTGCGCCCCCTTGACTTTCTTGAATCTAAATATCAGATCTGCAGATGTGAATTTAAGGTCAGTGCTATTTTCCTCTCCAAGGTGTGCTAAATTTAATCTATTAGTCAACAGCTGCCAGCCATGGAAATTCCTCCCAAGAGCCGCATGTACACAACCAGACATCACTATATGCAAACACACTGGCATAGTGGCATGGTAAATTGGTAATCCCCAAAAGGTCGAGCAGGACATGATAGGGGCAAGTTCTTCCGGTAGCGAAACCGGTGGAGAACTGGAGATAGATACTACAATTCTGGGGCTTGGGAGCTTTATCTTTGAAACCTGGATCACTGTCACCAAGGCACTAGGCAGTAGGCACCAATCGGTCGATTGATGACCTGTACCTCTTTCTGTACGTTTGTTCTAGAATTGTGCAAACAGGTACTCCCTCCGTTTCAAATTAGTTGTATTCTATTTGCCAAAAAGTGGATGTATCTAGACATGTTACAAGTATAGATACATCCACTTTTTGACAAATGGAAGACAACTAATTTAGAACGGAGAGAGTAAAAGCTAGCTAGCTAGCAGTATGCACCAAGTGTTCTTGCTTGAAAGGTGATCTAGAGCCTAGGGTGGAGACCAGCGAAATTAAATGGGACATTTTATTTGGGAGTACAATGGATGGTGCTGTCTTTCTCGCAAAAAATAATAATTCCAGGATGGAATGGTGGCAATGCTCTCTTGGTCTTCTCCTAGAAAAATAAGCACCTTGATCTGATATACTCCGTACTTGAAATCCAAGAAAAGCGTTGAAAAAGTGAGGAGCCACATATCGTCGCGGTTCTCCGAATGGGGACAGAAGAGGTCAATTCCTTCCGTATTGTGTCGGTCGTTGATTCCCAACAACGTCTGCACGTGACCGAAGATCGAAACTAGGTGCGGGAACTTCCTCACGAGATTTCGTACCAATCAATCTACTAGTATTACTCGGCATCTCGGACTTTTTCAGCTTGGTTGGTTGCCGCTAGCTGACGACAAGCCAAATTCTCACTCGGTCCACTCGTGTGCTCCAAGTAGGACGTGCAGAAAATCGTCTCATGTAAGCTTTCCTAATCGTTCGGACAAAAACAAATCCTTTATGTCCGAAACGGATGACTTATCTCCATCTTTTTACTTATTTACGTATTACTCCATCCGTTCCATAATGTAAGGCTTTTTAGCATTTCTCTTTTCATCCGTATCTAGACATGTTGTAGTATAAGGTTCAAATGAATCTTGCACTAAAACATGTCTAGATACGGATGGAAAGAGAAATGCTAAAAAGGCTTACATTATGGAACGGAGGTAGTATTATTCTGCGCGTCATTTGGAAGGGGTTTGAGTTCCCACTATTATTAGGCGATAAAAGGGTCCACCCATGTACGTGCTGTCATTTTGGCAGTAACATGACATGCATTAGGATTGTTTTCCATCCCCGACACCCTCTTCCCTCTCGCGAAGAGGGCGGTGGTGGTGGCCTGGCCCTGCAGGCCCAGATCTAGGCCCTTCGGGCCCGATCTAGGTTAGGGCGGGTTCTACGCCTCGTTTTGCCTCCGGCTGGCCCGACGAGTGGCACGTGACGGAGATGGCAGTGATGACGCCGCCCCTGCTGCAGCGTGGTGGCGGGAGCTTCGCGGGGCTGTCTGGCTCCGGCCGGGCCTATGGGCCTATCAAAAGGGTAGCGGCGGTGGCGGCCTACGTGCAGCAGCATGGCGGCGGGGACTTTACGAGCCCCCCGGGGCTCGGCCGGGCCTGCCCGGCCTGGTGTGTCCCTGCTGTCATGTCCGGTCGGCACCCGCAGGTGGCGGTGGAGGACGCCCTCCAGGTGGCTGTGCTGCTGCCGCCCTCCGTCTACAATGTCCCGGTGTGCTCTTGTCGTTGCGTCCGGTCGGCTACCGCCTATGGCGGTGGAGTATGTTCTCTCCCGCATGGTTGTCATACTGCCGGACCTTGTCTACGGTTGCTTCGTCTCAGGTTAGCCGGCCTTGCTACGTTTGCCATGGTGAGACGACGAAGGTGACCACAAGACCGTGGTGGCGTTTGTTGGTGGATGGCAAGATTGGTGGAGCGCTACGGATTGTCCGGAGATTTGGTTTTTTGGGGGTCGGGAGAAATCCCTGTCATTTGACACCGACGCGGTGACGCTTGTGAGTGTCGCCGATCCTTCCCGAAGGGCGGTGGGTGTACCTCTTCCGGACTACCTGTAGCGTACCGGGGGAAACCCTAGGACCACTCTGGGCAGTAGCGTCGTCGCCGTCGCTTTCCTTCTTGGGGGTGCTGCTTGGTACGCGGCGATTCGGAGTGCTAGGATTGTGGTGGGAATGCTTAGGAGGATGCAGCGGTGGCGAGTCATTTTCGTTTTCGTTGATCCGCCAGTGTCGGCTTTGTTTTCTTTCTCTTTTCTCTTTCTTTTCTTTTGGGCTTGCATGTGTTGTTTGTCCCAGCAATGGACTTAATCTTGTATCGGGTGGTTGCTATATTAATATAGCGGGGCGAAAGCCTGTTTCGAGAACATGACATGCATTAAGGATGAGAAGATATTTGTTGGTAATTAAAAGGGTTTGTGCTTGTTACCCATTCTCACCGGTGAAGGTACATACGTGCTGGCGAAATGTGACCCTTGGGGTGGCTGAAGCTTCAAACCTGCAACTGCAAGTCGTAGATGTTAGATGTATACACAACGTATGTCACTCTAGGCTTACGTCGTGGATCCATGGTAAATTATGTCAGTTGCTTGCTTGTCCTTGTTAATCTATGGCCCTATGATATTATTGTTGGCCGTCCTGCCTCTACGCTCTTACTTTATACAGTTGTTTTATATGTGTTGACTTGTGAAAGCTATGCTCTCATTTTTTTTCTTCTTCCAAAATACTCTCTCTCTCTCTATGATAAATATGGTGCCATGTTATTTTTGTTCTAAGTCAAACCTTCTAAACTTCATTCACGTTTATAGAAAAGATATTATTAACTCTGTTCCACAATATAAACTTTTTTTTTAGCAAGCTAAATTTGCTTTCTAAAAAGGCTTATATTGGTTTGGACCCTAGAATTAGGACTTGTAAACCCGATCTGCTTTATAATAAAGCAACCACGTCCGTACATGAAGTACAAGTCAAGAGGAAAAATATGAGTCGATTGGAGGTAACAACACAAACATGTCGAACTGTGGAAATAAAGAAGTCGTACATATCCAAAATAGAAAGGATCTCAACGTCTAGGAGGCGTGGAGAGGTGACGTGCAACCAAAAGATCAAGTATAGGGGTGTAAACTGGTAGTGGATAGTCCGAATTATTCGGCGTTCATATTTGACAACTTGAAAATGGATGTGGAAATCTCTAAATTCAGACAAAAATGGAAGTGGATGTAGTAAATATCCGGATTTTTTACAAATACATATGTAGTATTAAATTTTGAAGCAAATAGAAATGAATGTATACATATCCATATAAAATTATGTTAGCATTTTTTTGTAGCTCTAGCCCGCTATGCCAACTAACCAAAATAATAATGACGTGGCCAAATGTATTTTTTTGTGACTGGATTTGAAGTTATTGTGTATTATATCAGTATATTTATCTTTAATGTTTTTAAGTTGACTCATTATAAAACATGAGTCTATTATTTTGTTATATTCGATCATAACCATTTTGAATTGAGAAACACATACATATCCATACTCGAGTAACATCCGCTATGCACTCGTATTTCACAAAATATGTACTTATATTTGTATTCATCTTGAAAATATGAAAACAGACGTGGGAAGGACACTATCCCATTCACTTCCACCACTAATCAAGTGTGTCATCTAACCGTTTCCTATCCCGCTGCCTACAGAGTGGATGTCACTGCTTCAAGAATGCTAAAATTTAAACACAGGGTCAGAAACATGCCGTAAAAAAACTGCTCAGTAGCCATCTTATTTCAAATAGTCTATAGGGTCATCGCGGCAAATACTAGACAAAAGATGCGCCTCCTCCTATTATCTAGCTTCAAAAAAACTCTCCAAAGTCTGGGGCCTGACCCTTAGATATGAGAGCCTTATGGACAAATCTCCGTAGAAATCGAGCAGGGAACCAAACTATACATGGTCATTCCATTGCTTCCATAAGTACAAAATCCAAGTGGGGAACCAAACCATTGGCTGGCTGGTGAGAATGTTGATTGTTTTATCGATTTACCAAAGATCAAAAGCCAGGTTTTACATTCTAGTGTCCTACTCAAACAGTTTTTTTTGTATTTCCCTTCACAGTGAGATGTTTGTAGAGCGTGGGCAAATGTAGCCCGAGCTCGAGGGAGCCCTTTATTTTGAAAAAAATTAAATCATATTTTGAAGGTTCAAAAAAATCTAGAAAAATCTGGATGTAGGCAATGTTATATTCTACTAACGTGTAGAAATGACAAATCTGACATTTATAAGTAGTGAACAATATAAAATTTCAACTCTCCCAAATATATCAGATTTTGTCATTTTTGTGTAGTCCGAAATATGTATTATATTGAGTTGAGATTTTGCACATTGATATAATACACAAATGTCTACATGTTGAACAAAAATTCAGCTTTTTTGAAACGTTAACATATAATTTTTGAATTTCTCAAAATAAAGTGCTCTCTACAGTTCAGCCTCCGTTTGTAGTTTCCGGATGTTTGTTATCACTTTGTCGATCTTTTTTTAAGGTGTCTTTCGTAGGTGTTACCGACTATATCGTTTTTATGGTATGACTGTGTGCGCGTACTTGGTGGTGGTGTGTGTATGCTTGCAGGGGCGGACCTAGCGTCCCTTTAGCCCGGGCGGCTGCCAGGGCTTACCGACGGAGCAACGCTTGCATTTTTTTATAGCATTTTTCTCCAAAAAATTGGCATGTTAACGTCCTTTGTCCAGGCTTCCGGAAGTTTCTGGATCCGCCACTGTATGCTTACGGTGCTTCAGGAAAGCGTCTGACCTACTATGCAGGTCATTTCGGACATCAAGCAAAACTTAAGAGTAGGTACACGTAGTTTTTAAGACATAGTACAATATATTGTCGGAAAATATCCTCCTCGAATTTAAAGACCCAAAAGCAGGTAGGTTTCCACGCGAACTGTTACAACTAGAGCGGAAGCTGCTAGAAACACGATGGCCCATGAATTAGGATCAGCCTGAGGTGACGATCACAGGTAGACTCGTGATGTACAGGTAAGTGGCAATTTGTTCAAGCAAAGAATGAATGAACTAATTAAGAGAAGAAGATGCATGGAACCATTCCAGAAAGAGGAGTTTCAGCGGATATTATGAAGGGATTGACAAATTCGACCGGCGTGTCCAACTAATTTAACACCAAATTAAAGGCCCATCAACAACTACACATGGGGGCCATCCACAGAACACTTGCAACTACGCAGAAGACGATAGTGGACTTGGCATGCATCGTCGGCAGCAGGGCAATGGATAGGGTCGAAGAACGAGGAGACGACGACACCTTTGATAAAACCTGGTCGACAGCGAAAGGCAATACATGCCTCTTCAAATTGCTTGACCCTTGGGCATACCGCATACACGACGCTACTACAATATGTAGTCTACTTGCTGCAGCAGTGACGCCGTGGCTGAGCGATTTTTGTAATATGTCTTCTTGTTTGAGAGTTTTCTGTAACACTCAGTCTGTTGGGTAGCCCGTAGCCATTTCATGAAAAGAAAAGGATTGGACGCACGCCTCTTCATTGGCTAGCACGTATGGATGATCTAGAAGTCCATTGTGATGCATGCGTTCGTGCCGTACAACGAAGGATGTAATAATTGGGGATTGATATACGTCCCAGCCTTCTGATCTTGTGCCTAATTTTGAGTGCGACCAGCAAGCCTATATGTTCTTGGAGAAAGATATCGGATGCGCGTACCGTACGGCCCCTTTTGATTTTGTGCACATATATATTTCTGAGCAATCCATGGACCTGCCTCCCCTGGACAGCACAGCTCAACCTCTTCATTTACTCCAAAGTTGACAATGGATGCAAAACTGTACGTACTAGCTACAAGATCAACGGATCGAACATCATTTTTGCCAAATTTGAACCATACGTATATATATCTCTTCTCGTGCATACTCGCGAGATTTTTTGGCCCTCATTTTCTGAATTCTGTTGTGCTGTTCCATTCAACAATTAATCGTTTATTTTCTTTCTTGCGGAGTAGTCATCGTACACCAACCGCAATGGAAATGTATGTTGAACTTTGATATACTCCAACTTGTTATGTCAGGATTAACTGAAAACACAATTCCACGCATGGTTAACTTCAGAACTTCAGAGCAGCAGTTGACATAGTATGCGTCTAGTGTGTTCGATTTCACATTCCAATTTCCTGGTGCTGTGAATATGACATGAGGGAGGCGAGGCATGTCGCTACATGTAGGATCGACTCCTTAGTACGTCAGTCACGAGCTAGTCTTGATGACAATTAACAGTATAATTTAAGAACAATATATGACTGTCTTTTTCCATATCACGTGATGCTCTTTGATCAGCTTTGACTTTATTTCTACCCGACAGGACAACATTTAGTTGCCCCATCTTCAGATCAAAGAAAATGTTCTCATCTCATAATTGATTTCTCAACCACCCAATAGCTAGATATATTTCATCATAGTCTCTCCGTTCATACACTACGGGAAAAACAGACGCTGCCGTGCAGGCGACCTTTGCCGTGCGGCAGCGGCAACAACGTCTTTGCCGTGCGAGATTAGGAAGATGCACGGCAAAGCTGTGGCGCACGGCAAAGCCTAAGAAAAGCGCACGGCAAAGAAGCCCACACGGCAATGAAACAAAAAGGTGCACGGCAAAGAACTATTGCACGGCAGAGACAGAGGAAGGCGCACGGCAAAGGCATTGCCGTCTGCCACCTTTGCCGTGCGCATTGAAAGGTTGCATGGCAACATCACCTTTGCCGTGCGCCTTGTGGAATTTTCCTCTTTTTTCTTTTCTATTTTATTTATTTTAAAACTTATATTAATTCTTTAAATATGACCAGTACTACATCTTGACAATCTGTATACCCATACTTTTGCAATACGACAAGTACTCTACGTCCTCATATCCCCCCTCCCCCGCACATATTAGGGTTTCGAGCAAAACCGTGTTCGGGGAATCTGCTATAAGTGTTATTGCCCGAACGTGAGCAAGGTCACACCGGCGAGGTATGTAGTGCACCATTACACCTTTCACCACACTTCCACACATATATCCTAGGTCCACATGCAAGATTTGGTGGCATACCAGTGCTCCGGCGGTCATCCCCCCCCCCCCCCCCCCGAAAACGGCGGAATGTGTGCCCCGGCCGGTCTACCCCCTAGATTTCTCCGCGCGAGGTTCCACCAATGTACTTTTTCATAGGTTTATGTTTGTTTAGGTCATAGACACATGGAAAACTAGGTTTGGTACCATGTGGCACATTCTATCCCCCGGTATACCCGCAGCGGGACATTTCCAACTACAGGTCCAGGAAACTGCTAAGTGTTATCGCCCGAATGTGAGGAAGGTCACACCGGGGTGCTATGCCTTGCACCATTTGGTGGATCACACCTTCCAACACACTACCACACATATATATCCTAGTCCCACATGCAAGTTTTTGTGGGATTCCGTGCTCCGGAAGGTCTACCCCCGAAAACGGCGGTCTGTGGGCCCCCGACGGTCTACCCCCCTAGATTTCTCCGTGCGAGGTTCCACCAACATACTTTTTCATAGGTTTAGGTTTGTTTAGGCATTAGACAAATGGAAAACCAGGTTTGGTACCCTTTGGCACATATATTCTAGCCTCCGGTATACCCGCAGTAGGACACTTCAGCCCACACGTCCAGGAATCTTCTAAGTGTTATCGGCCGAAAATGAGGAAGGTCACACCGGGGAGCTATGCCTTGCACCATTTGGTGGATCACACCTTCCAACACACTACCACACATATATATCCTAGGCCCACATGCAAGTTTGGTGGGATTCCGGTGCTCCGGCAGGTCTACCCCCTCTGCTTCCAAAGAGCCGGAACCATGAGAGACTCGCTCGCGTCATAAGGATTCTGAAGTAGCGACCAACGCCTGCTATTTGTATTATCGAACAAATACATGTAGCGAAGGACGTGCTCGTCCTCCTCCCTGATACGGCGACGTACCACCTCCTCGGGGGCCGGCGCTCTCTGCACATTCCGTGGCCAATACCACCAAAGAAGATCCGGATCGACGATGCGACCTGGATCCCTCACCAAGGTCCGCGCCCCGAAAGGCAGCACCTCCCAGTGCCAGCCCGGCGGATGCCAGTCCCGGACATCGCCATCCGGGTTGATCAAAAGGGGCATCGGAAAGGCCGGCGCGGAGGAGAAGCAGCGCGTGGAGGAGAGACGGCGGCGCGTGGAGGAGGGCGACGGGTTGGCTCGAACCAGGGACGAGGTCGTGGGTATTTATGCCCAATTAGGAACAAGCACACGGATCGTGTGTTTCCTTCGAGCGTTTGTGAGCCGTTGGATCAGCGGTGTGTTTCTTTCTGGCGCTTGTGAGCCGATCGATCAGCGGGCATGTAGTATGTCCAATCAGCATCAAGCACACGGATTGTGTGTTTCCTTCGAGCGCTTGTGAGCCGTTGAATCAGCGGTGTGTTTCTTTGGAGCCCTTGTGAGCCGTTGGATCAGCGGTGTGTGTTTCTTTTGAGGGGTGAGCTGTTGGATCAACACTATATATAGCCCACATATATATAGTGTCCTCGGAAAATGTTTTCATGCACTAAAATTTTCTTAGAGTATCTCCGACGGGCACCCCTAGTTTTGGTCTATATGTGCTCAAATATTATCTATTTGGAAGGTGTTCGGACACAACATCTGGACAGATGGGACACAACATCTGGACATTTGGAATGTTAAAGAAACAATTTCCCGGGCTTTGGCGTGCAACAGCTCATACCCCCCCGAAAACAGCGGTCTGTGGGCCCCCGGCGGTCTACCCCCCTAGATTTTTCCGCGCGAGGTTCCACCAACATACTTTTTCATAGGTTTAGGTTTGTTTAGTCATTAGACAAATGGAAAACCAGGTTTGGTACCCTTTGGCACATTCTAGCCCCCGGTATAGCCGCAGCGGGACAGTTCAGCCTACACTTTCAGGAATTTTCTTAGTTTTATGGCCCGAATGTGACGAAGGTCACACCGGGGAGCTATGTCTTGCACCATTAGGTGAATCACACCTTCCAACACACTTCCACACATATCCTAGGTCCACATGCAATCTTGCCACTGCTTGGATCCAATGCCCGTTTAAAATGGGTAGGCTTCTCTCTCGACGGACCAAGGCGACGACGAACTTCTTACCAGTTTTTGTTGCAGCAGAAAGAGTGAAGCGGAGCCGGCACGCTGCGCAAGTGGGCGCTCTCCTGCGCGCTGCTGCATGGCTGAGGACGACGGCGACCAGCTGCAGGCACTCACGAGCAAATAGATAGAAAAAATAAGAGAGAAAAAATAAACAGAAAACATAAGAAAGAAAAAATAAACAGAAAACATAAGAAAGGAAAAATAAGAAAGAAAAAAACAAAAGCCTATTAGTACCGGTTGTAATATATAACCGATACGAAAGGGGTGCGCTTCGCGCGCGAAAAACGCCGCGGCCCAAAACAGAGCTTTAGCACCGGTTGTTCTCCACAAAACACACGGTTTATATAGGGTCATGTGGCTGATCCAACACTGGTTTTTCCCATCTGGAAGCTTGCGCATCCGTCTCACGTCGTCATGAGCAGCAAATCGACCTTCGATCCAAGCAGCAGCAAGACTTCTCTGATGATCTAACGACCGTCCCAAAAAGTGTTGCGAATGTTGTAGATCATCAGAGCGCCTTGCAGCTGCTTGGATCCGACCGAGGGGCATGGCTACCACTTCCACCACCACCACTCCCACCTCCTCGGCAATTCATCATTGTGTCACCCTAATCCAGTGGTTGGATTCAACCTACCCGAGGGCTTGTGTTTCCAACATCGTCGTTGTGTTGTCCTTATTCACCGACCTACAGGAGGTGGCTCCAATGGCTGGGCGGCGAACAAGGACAAACACAATAATGCCAGGGAACATGCCAGCAGGTAGGCTAAATTCAACCATTGGGTTCGGTGGCAAAGGTAGAAGCTCGTTGTGTGCCGTTCGCTGCAGGGACGTCGCTATTTATAGGCGATTAGAAGGTGTACCTGTGGATGAGGTGGGAGTGCAGATCTAATAGCTCACAAGCCTTCAAAAGAAACACACCCCTGATCCAACGGCTCACAAGCACTCTAAAGAAACACACGATCCGTGTGCTTCCGATCAAACGGCTCACAAGAGCTCGAACGAAACACACGATCCGTGTGCTTCTGATCCAACGGATCACAAGCGCTCGAAGGAAACACACAATCCGTGTGCTTCCGATCCAACGGCTCACAAGCGCTTGAAGGAAACACACGATCCGTGTGCTTCTTCCACCCCTTCCCGCCTTCGTCTGCCGTGCATCGCTTCTTTGGCATGCGCCGTCGCACGGCAAAGAAAACTTTGCCGTCCGGCAAAGAGACGACGCACGGCAAAGATAGCGGCGCATGGCAAAGATAGCGGACCACGCACAGCAAAGAAGCAGGGACGACAGTCTGTGGGCCCCCGGCGGTCTACCCCCTAGATTTCTCCGCGCGAGGTTCCACCAACATACTTTTTCATAGGTTTAGGTTTGTTTAGGCATTAGACAAATGGAAAACCAGGTTTGGTACCCTTTGGCACATTCTAGCCTCCGGTATACCCGCAGCGGGACACTTCAGCCCACACGTCCAGGAATCTTCAAAGTGTTATCGGCCGAAAGTGAGGAAGGTCACACCGGGGAGCTATGCCTTGCACCATTTGGTGAATCACACCTTCCAACACACTACCACACATATCCTAGGCCCACATGCAAGTTTTGGTGGGATTCCGGTCCTCTGGAGCTCATACCCCCCGAAAATGGCGGTCTGTGGGCCCCCGGCGGTCTACCCCCCTAGATTTCTCCGCGCGAGGTTCCACCAACATACTTTTTCATAGGTTTAGGTTTGTTTAGGCATTAGACAAATGGAAAACCAGGTTTGGTACCCTTTGGCACATTCTAGCCCCTGGTATACCCGCAGCGGGACAATTCAGCCCACACGTCCAGCAATCTTGTAAGTGTTATCGGCTGAAAGTGAGGAAGGTCACACCGGGGAGCTATGCCTTGCACCATTTGGTGGATCACACCTTCCAACACACTACCACACATATCCTAGGCCCACATGCAAGTTGTGGTGGGATTTCGGTGCTCCGGAGCTCATACCCCCCGAAAACGGCGGTGTGTGGGCCCCCGGCGGTCTACCCCCCTAGATTTCTCCGCGCGAGGTTCCACCAACATACTTTTTCATAGGTTTAGGTTTGTTTAGTCATTAGACAAATGGAAAACCAGGTTTGGTACCCTTTGGCACATTCTAGCCCCCGGTATACCCGCAGCGGGACCCTTCAACCCACACGTCCAGCAATCTTCTAAGTGTTATCGGACGAAAGTGAGGAAGGTCACACCGGGGAGCTATGCCTTGCACAATTTGGTGAATCACACATTCGAACACACTTCCACGCATATCCTCGGCCCACATGCAAGTTTTGGTGGGATTCCGGTGCTCCGGAGCTCATACCCCCTGAAAACGGCGGTCTGTGGGCCCCGGCGGTCTACCCCCCTAAAACGGCGGCACACCAAGATTTCTCCGATCGAGGCTCCACCCCCTATGGTTTTTAAAAATAATTACAAGTACATTATAAAATAATTTGGAAATAAAACTAAATATCAATAACAATAGAAATATTGGAAATAAAAAAAACATCTTTGCAGTGCGTAGGTGCACGGCAAAGGAAGAGGCTGCACGGGAAAGATTTGTTTGCCGTGCAAATATGCACGACAAAGTAGATGCTGCACGGCAAAGGTTTGGTGGCGCACGGCAAAGGTTTAGTTGCACGGCAAAGCCCAAAAGCGCACGGCAAAGAAAGTTTGCACGACAAAGGCGCGAGGAAACCCTAGACCTTGTCCCGACCAGGTAACCCCTGGCCATTTTAATTTCCCCACGCGCGCATGTCCTGCCCCCTGCCTCGCCGCCCCCCGCCGGCCTGCGCCGCCCCCTGCCTCGCCGCCCACCGCCGTCGCCACCTCACTGCTCCCCGCCGGCCTGCGCCGTCCCCCTGCCTCGCCGCCCCCCGCCTGCGCCGTCCCCCGCCGTCGCCACCTCGCTGCTCCCCGCCGCCCCCCACCGGCCTACGCCGCCCCCCGCCTGCGCCCGCCTCGCCTCCGCCTCGCCGTGGTGCCGGCCGGCTTAGCTGGGTGAGCTCGGCCACTCGCCCGCACTGATCCGAGGTACTCTCTCTTTTTCTTCTAAATTTGTATGTTAATTAGTTAGGGTAAATTAAGGATTTAGGGCAGAATTTAGGCTAGAATTTAGGATATATACCTCTGCTCCATGGTTGTTGTTAGTCTAAGATACAATTTTTTTTTACTTTTGTGCCAGTTGTGTTGTGCATGGTCAATATAGACTTTAGTCTACTGTATTTTAAACATGTTTCCGAAGATCAAAATAAATTAAAAAAAATGTTCTCGCATAGTCCATACTGGGAGTTTTAACTTTTATATGAGTAACATCAAGTCCATATGGTCCATTTTGTTGTAGATGAATCAATGTTGACTATAAAACAAATGTACCGAAAACATGCGAATAGTGGCTTCACTTGTGCACTCACGGTCAGAACTTGAAAATGGAACCAGAAAAATAATCGCCTCTTGTCTATTTTGTATATCACCTAATTAATTAAATGTGTGGGATTAAATTTAAATTTTTGTCCCTATTCCATTTAATTTTGATTACCTTGTTCCTCCTTGTTAAATCAACATTTAATTTTTTAGGTGATGTTTCGGGGTGGAGACGGGGGCCGACGTTGTCGGGCTGTTTGAGGAGCGTTGCTCAGAGGGACCGTTTTTCCGGAGGGTCGTTGGTCTTCTTCGCCGGCCGGCGATCATGCTTCGAGGGTGAGAATCCGTTCGCCTCTTTTGTACCTAGGTTTATTTTTGTGTCTAGATCACTAAGTATGTCGTGTTACCTAGGCGTCACTTCCCGGCCGTAAGGGTTACGCGGATAAGTATGCATTAGTGGTCTCGCATATTATGAACCGTAACTCTTACGGCATTTATCGGGACAGCCGGCAGATGCGTAGTTGGGTACGTTCTCCCTGCTCTACCCCGATTCGAGACAGAATTTCGGCAGCGCCTCCCCGTTGTTCTCCGGATACACACCCCTCTCGGCTTTTTGGCGAGACGTGTATCGGGAGAGCAGCGGGGAGGTGCTGCCGAAATTCTGTCTCAGATCGGGGTAGAGCAGGGAGAACGTACTAAATCTACGGATCCGGCGCCTGCTAGGAGCCCACCTAGTAGAGATTCAGGATGATGCATGCGTAAAAAAAATAAAAATATGATGCATTTAATTCCTATTTGATATAAATGCTATGTTGGTCTGTTTTGGTGCTGATTAGAGGATGGAAAATCGCGACTGGATGTACGATGGCAGAATCAGTCAGTGGAATTATACTGAGGAATGGGCAGAAAAGGCCAAGCAGTTCGTGGACAGGGCGTTTGACATCCCTAGCAGACCCAGGGTAGTTTTTTGCCCTTGCAGTAAGTGCGCTAATGGAAAAACACAGGACAAGGAAACTATGAGTATGCACCTGATAAAGTCCGGGTTCAAACGGTCCTAATGTGCCTGAAAGCCCTCATGTAGAGGCGGAGACATCTCAGGATGCAGAGACACGTGAGGAGCCGGAGGAAAACACAAGGAAGTATTATGAGGCTTTGTTTGCTTCGCAGAAACCCCTACACGTAAATACAGATGTATCCCAACTAGATGCCATCGCTCGCCTTTTGGCCTTCAAGTGCCACAGGAACCTGTGCAGAGATGGGTTCGATGAACTTCTGGTCCCCGTTGGCAGCATCCTACCGAAAGGGCACCTCTTGCCGCAAAACTTCTACCATTCGACCAAACTGCTCAGTGACCTTAAGATGTCATCTCAGCAGATACACGCTTGTCCAAAGGGTTGCATGCTATTCAGAAATAAGCATGCTGACACAAATTATTGCATCCATTGCAAATCCTCTAGGTACTTTGAGGTTGACACTAATGGTGATGGCCAGAAGAGGCAGACCCCGGTTGCCCAGAAGATCCTCCGGTATCTTCCAGTCCTACCGAGGATCCAACGGCTCTTCATGACCGAGGATACTGCCCAGCAGATGAGGTGGGCCGTAGAAGGGACCAGAAACAGCGGCAAGATGATACATCCGTCGGATGGTAGTGCATGGAAGAGCTTTGTCAAGAAATATCCTGTGAAAGCCGGTGACTCGAGGAGCGTAGCAGTTGCGATATCAACCGATGGGTTCAATCCATATGCTATGTCAGCTGCGGTATACAGTTGTTGGTTGTGTTTGTTATTCCGCTGAACCTCCCCCTGGCGTCTGCATGACATCAGAATACATGTTTGTGTCGATGATTATCCCAGGGCCTAAATACCCGGGTAAGAACATGAACATGTACCTGGAACCGCTGATTGATGACTTGCTTCTTGTCTGGGAAGATGGCGGGATCCAAACTTATGACGCAGTAAAGAAGGAACACTTCGATATGTATGTCTGGTACCACATGTCCCTGCATGACCTACCTGCACGTGCTTTGTTCTGCGGGTGGTGTACACATGGGAAGTGGCCTTGCCCAGTGTGTAGGCAGGCTGTGACTTTCTTCTGGCTGGACAAGGGAGGCAAGTATTCCTGCTTTGATGAAGCTCGACAGTTCCTTGAGCAGAATCATGAATACAGGAGTGATGTAAAGAGTTTCAAGAAAGGCCGTGTTGTCCATGCCCCGAAGCCAATTCCTAAGACCGGAAAGGAAACCAAGGCCGAGTTAGATGCTCTCCAGCCTAGTCCCGATGGGAATGGTTTCTTGGGATATGGGGAGACACACCAATGGACCCACAAACCGTGCTTATGGAAGCTCCCTTACTTTGAGGATCTCGAGCTCCCGCATAACATTAATACAATGCACACCGAGAAGAATATCAGTGATGCCATTTGGAGCACCGTGTGGGGTACTGATAAGACAAAGGATAACGCAAAGGCTCGAATTGATCAAGAAAAATGGTGCGATAGGCCAAAGTTGAACATGCAGCCACCTGATGGCTCCAAAAAAACGTGGACTAAGCCACATGCTCCATTCTGCCTTACAAAGGCCCAAAAAATGGAGGTCTTCAATTGGATGAAGCAGAGTTTGTTTTTCCCTGATGGGTTCGCAGCCAACTGGACGAGGAGTGTGAATGTGGAAACGTTGCGAGTACAAGGACTCAAGAGTCATGACTACCACGTATGGCTTGAGCGGATAATGCCGGTGATGATTCGAGGCTATGTCCCCGAGAAGACTTGGCGAGTGCTTGCGAGGTTGAGCTTTTTCTTCCGCCAGATTTGTGCTAGGGAGTCTAGACATTAAAGTGATGGAGAGGCTAGATAAAGAGGCACCCGTGTTGCTTTGCGATGTAGAGAGGATCTTTCCTCCGGGGTTCTTTAATCCGATGCAACATATGATCCTGCACCTCGCGGACGAGTGCATAAAGGGTGGACCGAATTGGTGCCGTTGGCAGTATCCGCCCGAGAGAGAAACACAAAAGCTTCGTAAAATGACAGGCAATAAATGTAAGATCGAAGCATCCATAGCCGAGGCAGTCGTTAACGTGGAGGTGGCAAACTTCACCACTAAGCACTATGATCCCAACATTCCCACAAAGCACAACCCGGTCCTCCGTTACAATGCCGCCAACTTTGAAGATGTGCCCAAGCTTAGCATCTTCATAGGGCTTGGTGGCAAGTCAAGTGGCTTGAAGCCGTACCCAACGAGTGTACATGAGCGGGAGTTGATCCACTCGCATGTCTTGAACACCATGGTGGAAGTGAAGCCGTACATCAAGTAAGTGCTAACCATTTAGTTATTCGTAAGCATTCACTCGTATGTTCGTGGTTAACACTTCCTCTTTTCATTAGTATAGACGATTCACGGCTAAATATTGGAAGTACCATAGGGAGCCTACCCCGGAAGAATCCAAGCATATTTTCGAAAAGGGCGGTGGTCACGGTTTCAGTAGCTGGTTCTGTGGTTTGGTACTATCCTATCCAAATTTGCTTGCACTGCCGACATTTGTTGGTCATATATCGTTCTAAACTTCTCATGCTAAACTTGTAGGCAAGAACTGACAAAGAGATGAATCCCTTGCTAAGAAAAATTGCTAGGGGCTTTAGCCATACCGTTGACTCGTTCAAATCTTATGACGTGAACGGGTATCGTTTCCAGACCCATGAATACTCAACAAACCGGCCCAACAAGAAGACAATAAATAGCGGGGTGGTATGTCAAGGTGATGATGGACTCCATTACTATGGAAGAGTCGAGGGTATATACGAGCTGAATTACGAGTTTGACAAAGGGCTAAATCCCGTCGTATTCAAATGCCATTGGTTCGACCCACGTCGGGTGAGACGGGATCCTGAAATTGGATTGGTCGAAGTTGAAAGAAGCTCTGTTTATAAGGGAGAGGACGTGTACATTTTGGCTACCCAGGCCTTCCAAGTATTCTATCTCCCGTACGCGTGCAAAAACCCGACAAAACGTCTACAAGGATGGGATGTTGTGATGACGGTACCTTCACGCAACAGGCCACCCCCGCCAAACAAGGACGATTACCACCCCTCAACAAAGAATGTCGAGTTTTTTCAAGAAGAAGGGCTCCCCAGTCATTTCACTACCGACTTGCCGGCCGTTGATGACATGGTCATAGACGATGAACAAGAAGAAGATGCAGGTCTGGAGGAAGACAATGCAGAATATGAAGCTGAGGATGTTTGTGACAATCAAGACCTGAGTTTGCTCGAGGCGTTCAAATCAGGCCGTGACCTCGCTCCAAATGGACCACCTCCAGGTTTCATCGATGATTATTGGTTCGCCGAGCCTGATGACGATGATGAAACATGTGGTCCAATTACGGATGTCGATATAGGCTACTGATCTATGTAGTTGTAATTGTGAGGCTAGCCTATTTGTAATAACTCTGTGTAATAGTTGCATTTGTGTAATTGTGAGGCTAGCCTATTTGTAATATCTCCGTGTAATAGAACTATGTGCTATGTTTGTGAGAACACTATGCTATTTGTTGCTTTTACTAATAATGTTCATCTATTTGCATCATTGTTGCTTTCACTAATATTCATCTACTTATATCTTTGTTGCTTTTGCTGATATTCATCTATTTACATCGCATACTAATAAACCACTCTTTTCATTGTGTTTGCAGGTGATTGAAACATGCCGCCAAGAAAAGGCAAAAAGGAAGCTTTAAAACAAAAGCTGAAGAAATTGGGTGAGATTGCGGGAGTTTCGGGTGGTTCGAGGCAAGAACCTCCTCCTAGCCCTTCTCCTAGCCCCCTCCAGCACGTAGGAAGAATGCCCAACCACGGCGGCGAGGTCGTAGCCCTTCTCCTAGCCGTCCCCCAGCCGATGGTGATGATGATGAGGTGGAGCACGAGAGTGGGGAGGACGATGGGGAGGACGAGGAGCACGAGGGTGGGGATGACGGTGGGGAGGACGAGCCACACAGGGGTGCGGAGGACGGTGAGGAGGACGAGGAGCACCTCTCGGAGGACGAGGGGCTTCGGGGTTTACCGCTTGAGCTTGACCCACGCCTAGCTTGGGAGCCGCCGGAGGAGGAGGAGGGGTACGTTGCGCGCGAGGAGAGGCTGCAGCCACGTCAGACGAAGTAGTATAGGCGTGGGTATACGCTACTCCCCAAGCTAAAACTTCCACCGCAATGTTGTTCTCGTGCCCGCTGGAAAGAGGTACATACTGATTTTGACATTTCATTATCAAAATTTTATCATTATCGAAATTTTTATCACATACATACTGATTTTGCCATTTCATTGTGCAGCACGTTTACGCTTGGCGACCCAGATAACGCACCAACCAAGACCTACGCGAACATCCTTGGAGGCCTACTGAGAAAGTATTTCCCTGGGATTGTCGATCTCCCTGGTGATGGCCGTGACGTGGCTTGGACTTGGACGCACTACAGCTACGCCGACGATCCTTGCGGGAAGTTCGAGAACATGCAACAGCGGGTTATCCGCCAATTCTGGGTACGTGACTTTTGGCTTCTTAGCATTCAAACACTCCTTGGGAGACAATAGTTGCTCCAATTCCCCTTGTTTTACCTATGTGCATGCATGGTTGCAGAAATACTTTAAGAAGGCTGAGGGTCAGGAAGCGAGGTGCGACTCTACCTTACACGAGTTGTGCAGGGTGAGGGTGACTGGCATGCACTACGAGGCAAGCTGGCACCGTGAGCGCAATATTTGGATGACTAAGGCTGATTGTCGGGAAATGCTCATGGCACAGTGGCAGTACCTGCAGGTATTTGCATTTATGTGTTATTGATTTCCGTATTGCCATGTAGTTTCTGTTCTAATAATGGGTCTATCTTGTGTATGTAGCACCCTCCTCAGTACGTCGGGGAAGACAAGGAGTGCTTTCTTGCGATGGTCATATGGTGGACATCCCCCCAGTACCTCGCGAAGCATGAGGAGGGCAAGCTGAAGCGGGCAGAGATGCGAGGTGGATCACATAACCTTGGCAGCAAAAACTTGGCCCTTACCTTTTAGCAAGAGGTAAATGGTTTCTTCATTATTTGATTTCACATTATTGTTAACTTCCGCAAGGGTGTCCCTCTTCACTTAATTACATGTACTCTTTTGCAGGAACGTAAGACAGGCGTCAAGCCAAACCCATTTGGCTTTTTCCGAAAGTCGAAGACCAGGAAGGAGCCGCATCCTGAGACGAAATCCATGTGGGTCAACGAGATAGCCGAGGCCCAGTGTGGCGCGTACGTGTCAAAGTTCAAGGAGAAGCACGGCGATGCCTCCGACCCATCCACCGAGGACTTTGACGTTGAGGTTGCGATGCTTGTGGGAGAAGGCAAGAAGGGTGGCCGCCTATGGATTGGTGGCGGGTTAGTTGACCCAAGGACCATTCCATCTCTACGCCAGATCCGTCGTGGGCGTACGAGCGAGCAGCCTCGGGTAGAGACCCGCCCACGGGCTTCGGATCTAGCTGTCGAGCGGTTACGGGTATGTTCTTCCTCAGTCCTCTATGCTTCATTACATGTTTTCGATTGCAATGTTAATGACATCGCGACGACACAACGTAGGCGGAGATGGAAGAAAGGGAACGGAGGTACCAAGAGGAGAGGACGCAGATGCAGGAGCAGCTTAAGGAGAGCATGCAGATGCAGAAGCAGATGTATCAACAGCAACAACAGATGATGAGCATGTTTATGAACCAGGCCGTGCTGACTTCCCCACCGGGGAGTCATCCTACTCCTCCTGCTTCCGTCTTCAACTGGGTAACTGGTTAACTTAATATCTCCATCTTATTTTCTCTTGTTTTGTTGTCTAACCGAACATCAAACATTGCAGCCCGCGCCTGATCCAAACATGTTGGCGCTCCTCCAGCGACCACCCGGTCAGAGCCCGGTGACTCCTCCTGCTTCCGCCTTCAACTTGGTAAGTGGTTAACTTAATATCTCCACCTCTTGTCTTATTGAATCACCCTAACATCACATATTACTGCAGGGAACTATTCCGAACAACATGATGCTCACCCAGCCACCGCCCGATCAGACCACTTCTACACCGGAGACGGCCATCAACAATCTGAACATCATCCGGAGCCTGACGCAGTTTCCAGGTGAGTTATCCTACACTTATTTTCTTCCCTATCCACCTGATTTTCCATAATCATGCTTTGAGTGATAAAGGAGAGATCGTTAAACTGCTTAGCTATTCCAATTAGCAAATGATAGATCAATAAATTCAGATGCAAACCTTATTATTTAGAACATGGCGATGGACAAGGTATATGCATCCTGAATTACCTCATTTTCTTGAATATTTTTGGCTCCCACATAGGTATAGGCCATAATGGCTAGCAATTGACCAAAATCACATGAGTAAATTGTCATATAGGTATAGGTATTGGCAACAAGCAAAGGTCATATAGGTGCTTTATGTCTTGATTTAGCTAATTTTTTTTTGTATGGAGAATCCTTCATCCTACCATTGACTATTGTGTATGAATTCTACCTCGTAGGAGAACGACAAAGCAATGGAGAGCAAGGTTGATGCCATGGAGAAGATCAATGTTGATTCCATGAGCTACTTTGATGTGTTATGGACATGGATTTGATATTTGTGTGTTATGGATCATATATAGATATGTTGTGATATTTGTGTGTTAGGGACATGGACTTGATATTTGTGTTTTATGGATGTGTTATGATTATATATTTGTATGTTATGATCATATTTCTGTGTTATGATATGAATTTATGTGTTATGATCATATATGGATCACATCTGCTATTTTTGTCCTATTTGTGCTGCTATTTTCTGGAAAACAGAATTAACAGGAAAATCTGGCGCCTCCTTTGCCGTGCGTATGCACACGCCAAAGGACATTTGGTCAGCTTTGCCGTGTGCATACGCACGGCAAAGGAGGCTCGGGATTTTGCCTGTTCAGGGTCTTTGCCGTGCGGCCAGGCGAGGGGCGCACGGCAAAGCCAATCTTTGCCGAGCGGATTTATAGCGGGCGCACGGCAAAGGCAGCTCGCACGGCACCGTACCGGCGCACGGCAACGCCCTGCTGCACGGCAGTGGGCAGGCGCACGGCAAAGGAGGCTGCACGACAAAGATCTGTGGCGCACGGCAAAGAAATGTCGCACGGCAAAGGAATTGGTGCACGGCAAAGACGCTGCCATGCGGTTTTGGCGTGGCGCACGGCAATGACAGCGTTGCCGTGCAGAACGTTGCCGAGCGGACTTTGCCGTGCGGTACCGCACGGCAAAGCCTTTGCTGAGCCAATTTGGGCCTTTGCCGTGC
>QRDG01000520.1:476393-713356 GCA_012064385.1 Puccinellia tenuiflora
TCCGGTAGTGCTGATAAATTGACATCCATTAAGCGTTAAACTAAAAATAACCAGTACAGCAATTTTTCGCGGGTTGAAGCCCCCAAAAAATCTATATTTAGTGGGATAGACGACATAATTAACAGAGACAATCGAAACATTTATTTCGCTGGAATATATTATATAATGATGGATACTAATTAGAAAGAGGCGAGTCACATAGCCAAAAATCTTCCCAAATACGAGTATTCAAACCATTACCAACGTGGAGTGGAACGACCCTCTGCCTCTAAACATACCCGTTTCCCTCTCGCCCTGTCTAAAAGGGCACCGCACCGTCGGTAGAAAGAGCAATTCGCCGAGAATCTGTGAGAACGGTGTTGAATATATGAGCAATTTAGCATATGATTTAATCCACGAAATTAGTAAATATTTCATGAGTGGAACAACGAGTATTAAACAAAACATGTGATATACTAATACAGTAGATAAACGGATCAAATCTACAGTATAAACTAGAAACAAAAACTGTTGCATGATCTTGAACAGAAAGGATTGGATCACGTACACTACTGCGGGAGCGGAACCGTGGCCGTCCCCGGTATCACCATGTCGTCGATGAAGAGGTTGCCGATGTCGGGGAAGAAGTCGTCGTTGGGGAAGTAGCTACTCGCAGCCAGTAGTCGCGCTAGTGCGCTCCCTAAAAACTTGATCGCCCTCTCCGTACAGGATCACGAGATGCGTGGTTCTGGAGGCCTACTGTCCTTTCAACCGATGTACGCCGGAAGACGGTATGGAGAAGAGTTGGAAAACGGCGGCGCAATGGTTTGGAACTGGAACAACGAGAGACCATGTGTTTCGCATAGGCAGCTAGGGTTCGCTCAGCCTGTATATGTAGTGCGAGGCGGATAGGACGTGGGTGCAGCCCCATGTCCGAGTCTGTAACAGTCGCACGATCCAAAAGAATCGGAAACGGCCGACCGGGTAGCCCCTCCAAGAAGATAAAAAACATTGTAACGCTGCCGCTTCCCAAGTAGGGGAAGAGGGTTTTCACCCAAGGAGCTGGGGTGGGGGAAGGGACCTCAACGAAGCCTCCGAGGAGGGAGCCGACACCGAAGAGTCGTTGTCGTGGCCAACCACCTGCCAAGGGTTCCCACAATCCCGAGCATCACGCCACCATCCACCCATCCAAGGCACGGACACGGATGCCATATGGGCCGGAGGGAGGGGAGGCAGCGGGCTCGGGTTCCCCTCAAGTCTCTTCTGAAGGGGCGACGTGAGGGAGGGGGAAAATCCAATCACAAAAAACCATAGTCGGTTGGTGATTAGTTGAGGAAGAATGTCAAATTAGCGGTTGGGCTAACCTATCATTTGGATGGAATAAAGAAACGGCATAGCTCGATCAGACTTGCAGCTCCATGCATGATTAGAAGGCATGTGCAAGTCAATCTGTGGACGTTGCAAGAGCCATGTGCACCGTACGTACATACGATCGTTGGAACAACGATTACATCAACACCGCGTACTTACAATCATTCCTCTCTCATCGGAATCCATGCCCTTCCGACAGCAATCCTGCATTTCTATATAAACACCACCATTGTCGCAATCAGTCCTCACCTCCAAATCCTCAACATCTAGCAAGCTACAGCTCCATCGATCAATTAATTACCATTGTGCATGCAGGACAAGATGGCTGCTGGGAAACGTCTGATCCTGCAGGTGTTATTTGGCGCCGTGGTCTCAGTGTGCTTGGTGCCTACTGCGAGGTCGGCGAACTGGCTCCAGGGAACCGCCACGTTCTACGGCGGCAGCGACGGCTCCGGCACCATGGGTAAGTTAGCAAGCTGCCTGCCCCACTGAATATTGCATGCAGACATGCAGCTGATGCAACTGCATATGCAGGTGGCGCGTGCGGGTACGAGAACCTGTACAACCAGGGGTACGGGATCAACAACGCGGCGCTGAGCACGGCGCTCTTCAACGACGGCGCCTCCTGCGGGCAGTGCTACCTCATCATCTGCGACACGGCCAAGTCAAGGATGTGCAATGCCGGCAAGGCCGTCACCGTCTCCGCCACCAACTTCTGCCCTCCCAACTGGGCGCTCCCCAACGACAACGGCGGGTGGTGCAACCCTCCACGGCCCCACTTCGACATGTCGCAGCCGGCGTGGCTCAACATCGGCATCTACCGTGCCGGCATCATCCCCATCCTCTACCAGCAGGTCAAGTGCTGGAGGACGGGCGGGGTGCGGTTCACCATCATCGGCTTCAACTACTTTCAGCTCGTGCTGGTCACCAACGTGGCCGGCAGCGGCTCCTTCAGGAGAATGTCGGTGAAGGGGACCAACACGGCGTGGATCCAGATGTCCAGGAACTGGGGCGCCAACTGGCAGTGCCTCGCCGGTCTGGCCGGCCAGGCACTCTCCTTCAGTATCACCTCCACCGGCGGGCAGACAATCGTCTTCCAGAACGTCGTCCCCACCGGCTGGAAGTTCGGACAGACCTACTCCACCTGGCAGCAATTCGACTACTGATGAATTCATTCCGCACGACCATACGTACTACATGCATTGTTGCATTCCTCGATCATCACATTGCTTCTCACCCTCCTCCCTTACAGTCGCTGGATCACTCGCTTGCTTAATTTATTACCTGATTGGGTGTAGATTCGTCCAATTGTACAATTGTAATCCATATATTCAATGATGTTGTTTCACATGAATCTATGTGTGGAGGGGACAGAAAAATGGTACCTAGCCATCGCGGCCTTAGGATGTTGCAGCAGCGGGCCTCTACCCTTTTCGGTCACGCCCTCTATTCTGGCCTTGTTAAGATTACATGATGTAGCCGTGTTATGATCGAGCTGGTGGGTATTGATGTCAATCTCTCTATACAACAAATGTGTGATATGTTGTACTATATATATGTTTTGCGTGATGGTGTACTATATGTTCTAATTACAACATTTGTAGACCACCTCTCTACAGAACGGTTGTAATTAGAACCTAACTACCACCGCCTTACTATGACTATGATTCATACTACTCCACCAGTTATCACCTTCTTGCACACTTGATCAACTGCCGCAGCAAGTGTAATAAAATAAAAATGTTCGGGCGCCGTTGGGCTGGGAATGATCTGGAGGTAGCCGGTCGATAGGGTTTTGAGCGCTGTCTCTCGTGGCCGTGTGGGTGTGCCACCACCATAATTCCATGGCCCGTACTTGTACCTGTAGTTGTAGCTGTAACCGCATGCATTGATGCCGGAACTACTGTACCTGGACTCTGTCCTTTTTCTTTCTATTGATCTCGACACGCAAGGCTTTTGCGTGTTCACAAAAAAAGGATATGATGTCAAACTTCTTGAATGTCAGAAAATATCCTATCTTCATGTCCCGCGTCCATGGAAATATTTCTTCGTGCTCCTTCACGTCGACATCTTAGATGCAAGCAGTGGAGGTCTTCAGTTTGATGGTATCTTGACACTCATTGTCGAACCGGATAGAAAGCGACTAGGAATGACAAGCATCTCTAACCCGTATATCTAACCAATTGCCGATAATAGAGGGAGGCGGGAGGGCGAGAGATGTGTAGATGAGGGGAGTCAGAGAGAGGGAGTGGTCGGTGAGGGAATAAAACAATGTGTCTCGAAAGGAACAAGTCCATGTACCCTAGCGTCCAAACATAGAATAACCACAGTGGAAACTTGCCCAACATAAATGCAAGCTATTTGACTCTTAGATTTTTCAAGATTGTAGAATAAATAATATATTGCATCTTGGATTTTTGTTCATATTTTCTTGAAACCTTAAAATCGGGTTTTTGAATATTTCAAAATACTGAGCTCTATGTAGTTAATTAGCTACAATACGAATCATCAAATCACACATTGTAACTAGCATAACATCACATAGTAAATTAAACTAACATAACACCAGTCAAAAATATATAGTTACAAACCACACTACTTTAAATAATAACATATTACATCATGGGATATTCGGTCCCTAATACTTAAGCCAAATTCTTTAACATCATAATCATAGTGGGGCTCTACCCTGGTCCAAAATCAACATCTAGTTGCATCATTAAAATATTGAGTGGTTTCCTTCAGCCCCTGATCGTTAGCACCATAAATCATGCATGCAACTAAGGATTATCAGCGCAAAAGGTCATTCTATGGGTGTTGGTGTTACTGTCATAGATCTCCACCTTCATCAACGAATCATTTTTCACCTTGAAGGTTCATCCGTGTTTGGGTTGTAGTTCATGTGCTTCTACGAACAGTAATTAACCATTCATAAAGAGCAGCTCACCGTTGTTGTCCTCGATATGCACAAATCAGGATCACATAACACTGATCTTTCAGCCGTTTCTTCAACTCTCTAAGATGATTATCATGTATAGGTCATCGTCGATGAATTTTACGTAGATGTGTGATGACTGAGAGGAGGGCCCACCACGTGGCCAAGCTTTATAGGGTTGTTCGACCTGTCATTATATATCCATGTCAACGTCCTGCGAGACGCCTCGGGCACAGTTTTTTTCGATAAAGGGAGTTTTTATTGCTTAAAAGTTTAAGCCTTACACCCGGCCTCTGTATAACTGAGATGCACACAGCCAATCCAAATCCAACGGACAGAAAAAAGAAATAAAAAAGGCGAGTTACATATCATAATGAGAAATTGTAAACACGCCTATGGTGGTGGAGGGCCAATCCGCAAATTATGCTGCCATCCATGGAGGGATAAAAAGTCCCTTGCCGCCGTCTCCAGCCTTGTACAGACCTCCGAAAACAGGTCCCGATGCTCCGCACGTTGCAACGGAGACCACAGACGGAGCGTCGCCGTACTCCTGTAGATAACCTGCATAAGAGACGAATTTTTATCATTAAAAACCTTGTCATTTCTACATAGCCAAAGCGACCATATAATGGCTAATGCTCCCACCCTAATAAGTAATTTAAACCTACGATCCACCCCATTAAGCCAATTGCCAAAAATATTAGCAATACTTCGTGGGGGATATAAGGTAGAACCTATTTGGATGATTGACCATATAGAACTAGCAAACTGACAATCAAAGAACAAGTGTTTAATAGTCTCGTCCTTATGACAGAAGACACACTTTTTACTTCCATGCCAATTACGCTTTGCAAGGTTGTCTTTAGTGAGGATTACTCCTCGACGAAGGTACCACGCAAAAACCTTGTTTTTTAGCGGAATCTTCATCTTCCATATTTTCTTATTGTTATCGACTGGGATATCCGGTTGGATTAACGCATTATACATAGAGTCCACCGAGAATTTACCATTAGTATGTAAATTCCAACGAAACTCGTCAGCCCCCTCCGTCAGATTAACCAAAACCAGACGTTGTAGCAACTCATTCCAAGATGCTAACCTGGGACCAACTAGGTCTCGTCTGAACGACACATTAGGTGGGAAAGTTTCCATCACCTGAGCGAGAGAATCACTTTTGTGACGTCCAAGGACTATATTGTATATCGCTGGATACTGTTCACGGAGCGTGGTAGGACCTAACCACTTATCCTCCCAAAACCGTATCTCCGAATCGCTTTTAATGGAGAAAGATCCAAAAGGGAAAAAGAATTTCTTCGTCGCCATCAGACCAGCCCAAAAATGAGAATCACCTGATTTCCATGAAATCTGTGATAACGCATTAGAGCCAATATATTTCCTCCATAGAAGAGTTTGCCAAACCCCATCTTCGGTAAGAAGCTTGAATAGCCATTTACCAAGAAGAGCTCTATTCTTGACCTCAAGGTCTGGGACCCCAAGACCACCATGATCTTTGGGGCGACAAACAACCTTCCACTTAGCCAGTCTATACTTCTTTTTCTCATTATCCCCTTGCCAAAAGAATCGCGATCGGAAGTAATCCATGCGATGCAAGACTCCTTTAGGCAATTGAAAGAAGGAGATCATATACAGTACCATATTACTCAGCACTGAATTTATGAGGACCAACCTACCACCGAGGGACAATAACTTTCCTTTCCAACTACTCAGCCTTTTTTCCAGTCTTTCCGAAACATGTTTCCATTGAGCAATTGTTAGTCTCCTGAAATGAATCGGGATACCAAGGTAGCTTATTGGAAACTGGCCTTGCCCACAGCCGAATAATTCTGCATACAAAGCAGCATCGTCTTGGGCATCACCGAAACAGAACAATTCACTTTTATGGAAGTTAATCTTAAGACCAGAAAGTTGCTCGAATGCTGCCAGAATGAGCTTTAAATTTCGAGCCTTTTCCAAGTCATGTTCCATAAAAAGAATCGTATCATCGGCATATTGAAGGATAGACAGGCCACCATCGACAAGATGTGGAACCACTCCTTCAATCTGGCCACTAACTTTTGCACGCTCTATGATTATGGCTAACATATCAGCAACTATATTAAATAGTATTGGTGATAATGGATCGCCCTGTCTTAAGCCTTTTTTCGTTTGGAAGTATCTACCAACATCATCATTGACTTTGATGGCTACACTTCCGCCAGAAACAAAGCTATGAATCATAGCACGCCACTCGTCCGAAAAGCCTTTCATCCTGAGTGTTTGCTGAAGGAAAGACCACTTGACTTTGTCATAGGCCTTTTCAAAGTCAATCTTAAGAATTACCCCATTCAACTTCTTCCGATGCAGCTCATGAACAGTTTCATGTAAGATCACAACACCATCAAGAATGTTGCGACCTTGCATAAACGCCGTCTAAGTGGGACGCACAACATGATCAGCCACCGAATTAAGCCTAATAGTAGCAGTTTTGGTGAAAATTTTGAAGCTAACGTTTAGAAGACAGATAGGCCTAAATTGTTGGATCCTTTCTGCTTCATTAACTTTTGGCAACAAAATTATCTCACCAAAATTTAGGCGAAATAGCTCTAGTTGTCCAGCATGCAAAGCACTGAACATCTCGATCAAGTCCATCTTGATTGTCTCCCAGAAATTCTGATAGAATTCAGCTGGGAAACCATCCGGACCTGGGGCTTTGTTATGCTCCATTTGGAAAACCGCCGTTCTTACTTCCTCCTCAGAAAAGGGTGCAGTAAGATGGGCGTTCTCCGCATCGGATACTTGTGGTATATCATCAGTTCGAGATTCGTCCATCGAGAAGTTACCTTCCTCTGGCTTGCCGAACAGATTTTTGTAATAATTTGTGATATACGTTTTGAGTTGCTCATGACCTTCGATCAGCCCGTCATCTTGATTAAGCGAATAAATACGTTTCTTCCTATGCCTGCTATTAGCCAGACTATGAAAATATCTCGTATTCGAATCCCCTTCCAAGATGAATTGGGCTTTTGACCGTTGATACCATTTGAGTTCCTCTTCACGGAGGAGACCAGCTATCTCCGCATTGCACTGATTTTTAATCTCAAGCTCATGCGGGGACAACGGTCGAACCTCAGCGAGAGCCTCGAGTTCATCGATAACAGATGAGAGACGAAGCTTCTCCTTTTTTAATAGACCAGCCATATGTCGCGCCCAACCGCCCAGGTGTTTACGCAAAGCACGCATTTTGTTGTTCCACCTTTCAATTGGGATCTGGCCCGGTACATGTCTATCCCATACATTCTTAACCATTTCAGAAAAGCCTTCCCGCTGTAACCATCCCAATTTAAATTTGAATGGACGATTACCTTGCGGTCTAGATGTTCCTGTAGTCAATAATATGGGAGCATGATCTGACAGAGCTTCGATGCGCTCGAGAGCCCTTACCGATACTAATGGATATTTGGATTCCCAATTTGAATCCATCAGTATCCGGTCTAGCTTCTCGTATGTCGGCTCAGGGAGACTATTAGCCCAAGTAAACTGTCTCCCAATCATTGTAACCTCTCTTAAATGAAGACTGTCAATAACAGCATTGAATAAAAAAGGCCAATGAGTGTCAAATCTGCCTCTACTCTTCTCATGAGAGAATCTAAGCAAATTGAAATCCCCTCCTATAATAATAGGAAACGGATTATCCTTTGCCAGATTGACAACCTCCCGGAGAAAAGCAGGTTTGAACTCGTCCTGGGCAGCTCCATAAACGGTGACAAGACTCCAAGTGAAATTATCAACTTTGTTGCGGATGTTGACTTTAATATGAAAGTCACCATCCGAACTAGTCAATACATCCATGGTATCCTTTCTTACACCGAGTAGTAAGCCCCCGGATCTGCCACGTGGCAGACGGGAAATCCATGTGAAGTCCACACCACCAGATAGGCGGTTAAGTAGACTAGACGAGAAGTCCCGTTTACCAGTTTCCGAAATGCCAACAAAATCCAACGAATGATCCCGAATAAAATCAGCGATGCGAACGTGTTTAGCCAAGTCCCGAAGACCTCTGCTGTTCAAGAACATGCCATTCATTGGGAAACAGTTGGATATTGTGTCACATTCGCCTTTTTCCGTGGCGTTTTGTTTTTATTTTTTAGAGAGTCCGCTTTAGATTTCCGGCCCGACGCTTTGAGATCATATAATGAACTAAGCGTCGCCTCATCCAAGCCCCCCTCTGAGACCCCCCCAACCAGATGTGTAAGGAGATGGACATCAATTGTGTCATGCATTTCCTCATCATCTAATTGAGATTGGTCCGACTTGCACGAATCTTTTGGGGCAACCGTTAACCGGTCGAACTCCAAATGTCTCAGTGCCTTAGTCGAAACTGCAATTTTTTTATCACAATTACCTAAAGAAACTCCTACATTACTCAATTTAGCAGAAATACTTGAATTTGAGAATGCAAGAAAAGACTTAGATGAATTAACCGTACCAGCACCATCACCGAGCATGGAGGCCTTGCGACGCATCGCCTTCGCCAAGGCATCCTCGTCCGTGCTAGATGAACCGTCCGCCGCCACAGCATGGCGTGCGCTCCTCCTCAGAGGCGTCGGCACAGGGGGAGGCTGGGCCGGTGTAGAAACCCCCCCCCCCCGACACCGGAGCACCAAGTGGTGACACAGCAGGAGTCGACGTAGGCTGTGGCACCACCGCAGACTCGACCGAAGCGTCACCTCCATGCGCCCCACCTGACCTAGCGCAGTGCTGCAGGTCAAGGATGGGGGCCGCATGGACCACGTCCACCTGCCCGACCCGAGGCCCCGCCTGGGCAGCAGTCGGCAAGCTAGCCGACCCGGGCGAACCCGGTGGGGACACCGGTCCCAGGGCCTGTAGAGGAGCACCACCACCACCCGCCCCCTCCGACACCGAGATAGCAGGAGACAGTGACATAACAGGCGGCGAGGAACCCCTCAACAGCTGAGCAACAATCTCCTTACCTCTCGGAGTCTGAGGGTTCGGATTAATGGGAGTAACCGCATAACCAATCAAGCCGAGGGAGGAGGTCCCCGGCCCAGAAGCTGACTGCACCTGAGGCATAGGAGTATCCTCCTCAACTGACTTTGCTGCATCCAAACCATCAGCCCCATCACGATTCCTATCCTCCATACCCTTCCCATCGTCCTCCTTATCCTGACGCCTCCATACAAAAGGAACAAAGTCCGGCTCCGAGACATAATCATCTGCCTCCTTCTTGAAGCGGAAAGCGTAACCCTTAAGCATGACAAACGTGTTGGATTTGATAGTGATAGTCTCAAACACTGCAGGGTCACGCACCGCAACCAAGATCCTGACAATGCCACGACGTCGAAGAGTGAGAAGATCAACATCCATGGTCTTACCAGCAAGTGTACCAACTGCCCAAAGACCAAGAAAGTGCCGAACAGTGTGTGGTACCCCTGTCACATGGACCCAAATAGGAGTCAACTCCTGCGACGGCACCACCTCCTCGGCCGTCCACACACTGAAGGTGATCCGAGATCTCTGCAAAGGAACTCCGAGCTCGAACCCATTCACTCTCTCCAAATCCGCCATCGAAGGGAAGCTGATCAAAAAAGAGTTATCATTATGTGGAAGAGCCTCCCAGGTCCAAGCAGACTGCACCGGGCAAATGCGTGCCATCATAGACTGGATCACATCCACAGACACCGGCTCCCCTGTCACTGTCACAAGAGCAATCGGCATAACACTCGGGGCAAGCTGCGGCTTGAAGACCCCATCCGGAAGGTGGCTGAACATGGTCTCATCACTCCCAATTCCTGCCAATCCAGCATAGGGTTTAGGCAACCTCAAAATAGGACAACGTGCAGTAGGATGAGCAATCTTATCACAAATGTAACAATAGTGCTCCACCGAACACTCCTTGGTGTCATGCGTATCAACACAGCAAAAGACACATCTCTTCTTCTTCACCTTTTCAACCACAGCAAAAGAACCCTCTGACCCAACAGCAGGCGCCGGTACCATCGTTCCCGCCTCCACAGTCACGGCCACACCCGAAGACGCAGCAGCAGCGTTAGCGGTAACCGCAGCCCCAGCACCAGCACCCTGAGCCGCTTTCTTCTTCTTCTTCTTCCTTTTGTTCGACTTAGCCGCTGCCGCCACCGGTGCCGACCCGACCCCAAGGGCAAACGGCACCGCCACCGAGCTCTGCGGCACAATCAATGGCGGAGCAAGCGGAGCGCCAACAGCGGGTAGAACGGCTGCCGCACGAGAGCCCGACGCAGCAGCCAGCGCGGAGATCCCCGTCCCCGGACCAGCGTTCCTGCCGAAGAGGCCGATGGGGGTGGAGGATGATGTGGTGGCGGAGGCGGCACCCTGCCCTCCCAGCACACCGGCAGGCTGAGCCGGCTGTTTCCCGGACATGCTCGACGACGGCGTTGCCGCAACCTCCGCGTAGGAGCGACGGGGCGACTGGACGGAAGAAGGCGGCGGCGCAGGCGTAGGAGAATCGGGAGTTGCGATCACCGAAGAACTCCTGCTGCTTGCGACCTTACCCTCCCACAGGGCCTTGAACCGACGGCCCAGATAGGCCCAAGGCGACGAATGGCCGAGATCGATCTCAGAACGGGCCCCACCTGCATGAATTTGAAACGTCGCCGGCGCCGGAATCACGCGCCCGTCCCGATCCGTTGAGGCCGCCGGCGATTGCGCCGCCACCTCCGCACCAGACGAGCCGACGACTCCAGCCATCGACAGAAACTGGCCCAGCACCGGCGGTGGCGTGATTCGCGGTCGAGGTAGAGGACCACGCCACCCCAGTTTGACCGGTCTGGAGACGGTCGCGCCACCACGGCCCGGCGGCGAAGAAGGCGAACGCCGAAGCCTCCCGGCATCCGATGTACCGCCCACCTCCGAGGGCGAGGCCGGCGCAGAAGATCGGCCGCCACCTGGTGAAGAAGAGCGGCGCTCCCAGAACCGCGACTCCGGAGTAGGGTATCCGACCTCCTTCCAGAAATCCGCGGCGATCTCGGCATCGGTCTTCCTCCCCCTCCGCGCAACTGTACACCATCCAGCCCCAGGCGATCCCGATCCACCCTCCTCCAGCACGTCGAGGGCCGCCTCAAAGGGCCTCTCCGATGAGCAATCATCTTCCGAATCCAACGGATCCTCCTCAAGGAGAGGAGAGAACCGAGAACCTCCGGCAGACCCCCCCGGCGAGTGGAGCGGGGAACCCGGCGTCACCGGCGAGAGGCCGTGCGGTGGCAAAGTTAACCGGCGCCGGCGCCCCGCGCCTAGCCCCGGATACATCGCGCTTCAAGCCAATCTAGGTCCTATCCATGTTCTACCTCCGATATTATTTCATCCTCGGGCACAGTTGGTTTGTTCGCCAGTGAATTTCTTGAAATTCCAAACTCCGTGTCTGGGGAGTTAGAGGACATTCGTGAACCGCAATACACGATGTTTTTTTTTTCTTGCAAGATCTACAGATTTGACTTCCGCTTGAACGATCGTATGCATGCACATGGCTGCAACGTCCACAGACTGACTTTCCCTCAGGAATGATTACGATTAGCTACAGAACAAATTGAACATTCTTCCATGGTCTAACTGCACGGCTATTCGCACCATAGAAGTCAGAAGATACAGCAGTTCAATCATCTTGGCTACCTACATTCGGACCGTTCAATTTTCAATGCGACAACAGAATGGAGTTTTTTTTAAATCATAACTGTTCATTCGGTAGTTTGGACTAGCGATACTAATTAAATCTTTCTCTAACTGCAAGCCCAAATCACACGAATCCATGCAGCGTCGCAACAACTGGCTGTATTTTCTATCAAGCTACTGCCGATCCAGCAAAACATTGCTGCTACCTGCTAAGAGCAGGTACAATGCAGGCGCTTATTTAGAGACGCTAGGATTTTGTTCCCGTTGCAGGGCCGTTACGTCATACAAGAGTAAAATCCATCGTTAGTACTCGAACTTGTACAGCAAAATCACTTCGGTCATCGTACATAGGGAATACAATTTTACGGTCATTGAAGACGTGTTTGAGTGTCACAGACGGTCACCCGCATCAGCTGGAGCGATGTATTTGATGATGTGGCACTGTTGACCGGTCAATTCGTTTTGCAAAAAGACCTTAAAAATGTTTCCCTGTTTTTTCCCCTTCTTCCTCTCTCTCCCTAATCTTCCTATCTCATCCACCCCGTCCGGCCGCCCCCAACCCTGATACTGGGTGATGTCGCCGCCGTCGCGGGTAGCGCGACGAGCACAGCACGACCTGGACGTCCAGGGTCACGATGACCAGATGAGCATGAGGCGACAGCATGCGCTGGCGATGCCCGCGGCAGTCCGCCATGCCCAGTCCGTGCAACGGCCGCTCGTGGCCCCTATGCACTACCACGCACACGACCTTGCAACGACATCTATGGTGGTGTTGTTGGTGTTCATCGACCAGTCGGACACGCACAGAGCACGGGCACGAGCACGAATACCACACACACGTACGCACAAGCTCACCACACACGCAGGTCACGCCTGCTCGATCCAGGCCACCGTGTGCTTGTCGGTGTCTGCTCGATGGAGATGACGAAGGAGTGGTCGTTCTCCGCCATGCCTTCCTCCGCCGTTGTCCACAGTTCGCTGCCACAATGTCCCAGTCGCTGCCATGGTAGCCGTCGCCGTCGATGCAGCGGATTCGACCGAGCCGCACATGTCGATGCGGCGCCACAGTGCGGGCTCGGTGCGTGCAGCGCGGCGCCGTGCTCTGCGCGAGCACTCCAAGCCCAGCCAGGTCGCGAGCACTCCGCCTGCGCCATGGGAGCATCGGTCGGGTCAAATTCGAGTGCCCGGGATGAGCAGCAAAGGGGCCGAGGGCCTCCGCGCGCCGGTCTGCTACCTAGGGACGCACGCGCCGCCGTTCGCGGTGTGCGGCAGCAGCCACGCGACGGCGCAGGGCAGGCCCGTCGTGGATGACGAGCACAGCGCAGGGTGGGCACGTTGTGGATGACAAGCACGGCGGTGGCACCGCGCACACGCTCAGGTCCGCCCTAGATCGCAGCTCCTCGCTGCCTCCCTCCTCGAAGTGGACGAGATCATCCCCGGTTGGTCCGTCCCCGCGAGGTGGCGCCTCCCCGGTGTGGCCTCTACCATCATCCTGGTCGCCGGCGAAACTGTCCAGGCAACGGGAGCGGCGCCGGCGCCGGCCTCCCGTGCCCTTCCTGCGTGCAAATCGCGTGACGATCTGGAGTTGGAGATGAAAATTCCTAGTTGACTTTATTGCTACGTGTGCTGCTGCTCTTTTTTTTGTTAAGGGGCCCTTTTGTAAAATTATTGACCGGTCAATCAGTGTCAGGTTGTCAAATACACCGTGACATCAGGCCCGGTGACCGTAGATGAGCCGCAAAGTCGTCTTGAATGACCGTAAAATTGTATTCCCTATGTACAATGACCAAAGTGATTTTGCTCGACAAGTTCAGGTACTAACAATGGATTTTACTCGTCATACAATCCCAGCCAAGGGCGTTTATTTGAGAGCATCGCCGCAAAGCTTTGCGCCTGGAGCTTAGTTCGTTTTTACCTTCCGGCAATATCGGAGTGAGTTAGCTGGATAAATTAAGCGCCTGAAATTGGATGCGCGTTGGAGCTTAGGCTCTTCCATGGAAACCAGGATCGATTAATGGCCCGATACTTCTGTGCTTAAGCGCCTAGATAAGCACCAAGCAATGTACATGCCCTAACTCGATGTCAAACTAAGTACCAAGACGGCATAATTACTTAGCCTCATTATGTTAGAAGAACCATTATTTGTGTGGCCAGGATTATGCATGTCTTATATGCATCCAATTATGGTGTCTTTTATTTTCGAAAAAAGGGGCGTATCATTCAAGTTATTATTATATCATGGATCGGAAAATGCCGACACAAAAATCAATCATCGGAACAGATCTAGTATGTATCACACCACATAGTTTTTTTTTAGCTTCGACGGATAACTATAGAAACCTAGTATGACTATTCATAAGGTTCTCATACATAGATTTCACGAGATTTTTTTGCCAACTTCCAAAAAAATGAAAACATGGATGGCGACTAAGTTTTCGTGACAAAAAAAAGTGTAGTATTATGAGCAATGCAACTGTATAATTCTAGGGCGTGACTTATAAACAAGCTATCCACTCTAAACAGGGCTATAACTGTAAGGGGGCGGAACTACAAAGAAATCAACCTAATATACCAGCATTAATCCTGGGACAAGAAGACATGGGCTGCAGCATTAGTCATGGGCCAAAAAGACATGTGTTGCAGCACTAATCAAGGGCCGAGAAGATCGCTTAAGTCCACGGGCCCGAAGTCTCCACTGCGTTTTTTATTTTTGTTTTTGAAATGATCTCCCCTTTCCCTTTGTTGGCTCCACCGTCTAGAGTAGGGATTGGAGGGGTGGCCGGGCCTCCTCCTTTGTATGTAGTAGGTGTAGTAGGTCCAATTCTGGGTATAGATTTAGGGTTTGTCTTGTCATCATAGCGAGTGGTATGTTGTTGTGGAGTCTAGGCTTCCTGGTACCCACGCGCGTTGCCAGACAGCCGCCGACATCTCTCCTGGCAATTTTTTGAGCTGGGAGCTTGATGTTGGGGACCGATATGTGGAGATCTTCTTCAATAACCACAGCATGGTTCTTAGTCCGAGTTTGCATCGCTGTTATGTTTGGCCATCGTGGCCAACACCGTGCGTCGGTGCCTTAGGCACACCTTAGGTCCTTCGTACTGGCCAACACGATGTTTCTGGAGGATCTTCTTCAGCCCTATCATGGCGCTCATCGTCGTCCCAGATTCAAGCGTCGTCGTCCCAGCGATTGTTCTCGTGCCTATGACGTTGAGCTCTTCTGTGGAGGGGGACCTGATTGCTTCCTCTGCATTCTTAGTGAGGCCCTTTTTGTTAAAGTTGCGGACTACGGTGTAATTTATTTTTTCATCTTTATTTTCTCTTTGTTCATATAGTTTATAGGAATAAAATACACATGTATTTATATTTTAAAACTCATATACATAAAAATATTTTTTCCTATTTCCTCAAACAAATATGTTCATATTTTAAATAAAAAATTATGTATCTCGGGTAAACACGAAACTAGAAATGGAAAATAGAAAATTATAAAACATTTGTATATTTATGGAGAAAACATGATGTCTTCCGAAAAAAGGTCATGTACTTGTTTGAAAAAGGAAAATAATACATAGTGAGGAAAATGAAAACTATGAATAATACAGAAAATTCGAAAAATATCAACTTTAGTTAGATCACAATGCAGACGAATACATTTGGGACCTATTTTAGGTGGATTTTTCATGCTGATTTTGTTCTAAGCTAGCTAGGAATACCAGCGTAGGGGTGCATCATATCACAAAAAGGATAAGTGCATAAAATATGTGGAGTTGGAATAAGTCTGAAACCACGTGCATGAAACCTCATCTGACCACCAATTAAGTTCAATGAAATAATACTTAATAGTACTGTATATCAGAAAACTTCTAGCTAGCTAGTATGTGAACTGCTGGTTGCTGGTGAATGTGAAGCCGAACTTCCACCATGCCGGCACGAGGTTGTTGATGTAGAGCGTCTGGCCGTTGGTGGAGGTGACGGCGAAGGAGAGGCGCTGGCCGACGAGCGCGGCGTTGCAGTGCCAGTTGGCGCCCCAGTTCCGGGTCATCTGGATCCACTCCGTCTTGTCCCCCTTGATCCTCACCGACCGGATCGACCCGGGCCCTCCCACGTTGGAGATGAGCACCAGCTCGAAGCTGTTGAACCCACCAATGGTGAACCGCATCCCGCCGCGCCTCCAGCACCGCACCCGCTGGTACAGCACCGGGATGATGCCGGCCTTGTAGACGCCGATGTTGAGCCACGCCGGCTGCGACATGTCGAAGTGGGCGCGCGGCGGGTTGCACCACCCGCCCTTGTTGCTCGGGAGCGCCCAGTTGGGCGGGCACAGGTTGGTGGCCGTGATCGTCACCGCGCCGGCGCCCGGCCTGCACGACGACTTGGATTTGGAGGCGTCGCACGCGATCTGGTAGCACTGCCCGCAAGACGCGCCGCCGTTGAACAGCGCCGAACTCAGCGCCGCGTTGCTCGCACCGTACCCCGCCGCGTACAAGTTGCCGTACCCACACGCGCCGCCCATTGTGCCGGAGGCGTCGGCGCCACCGTAGAAGGTGGCGGATCCTTGGCTCCAGCCCGCCTGCGCCGGCGTGAAGCAGCAGGCTGCAGCAGCGAGGACCACGAACAGTAGTGCCAACATTCTGTCAGTTGGGATGGGCAGGAGGAGATTGCTGCAAGTTAACTTGGAGTGATTGATGAGTTTTGCAGTGAACCATGTCGTGGCTTATATAGGATAGGAGGAGACGACGATCGAGAATATATGCCTGGCAATGGCAGGGAACATGCTGCCTGCCATATCGATGATCCCATCCATAATATCCCAGTGGACAGTGCATGCTAGGCTGCTAGCTCACATGCAAGCGGAAGTAAATTGATGCGAATTAGGATTTGTATGTTGCGCGTTGATCGGATGCATGCATTTTCTCCTGAACAGTTAATGATTTCAGACAAAATGGGGAATTTATGCGTACGTACGTACCTTCCATGCATGTTCCGTCGTTCCGTACTTGCCGGCTAGTTTGAACAGGGACAGTCTACGCAATTCGAAATCCTAGTGTGGTAACATGCTACTACTAATCAAGCTCACATGCAAGTTGGATTTGCGCGTTTGATCGATGTAGCTAGAGGCATTTTCCTCCTGGCAACTAGTATTAATTTTAGAGTGAACACTCGCTCCAGGCAAGCATGCATGTTCTGTAATTCCGTACTTGCCGAACAGGCGGTCTAGTTAATTCAGAATGCTAGCTAACTAGCATATTGTTTATGGCATAAACAGTATGCTCCATGCATGTAGTAGTGAGTAATCGGGAATATATAATGAGTTAGCATATATAGTTTTAGTATCTACTTTTTGTACCCTTAAACCCTGAAAATTATTTAAAATCTGCAGTACGCAAGTACTGTTTTTCGCTTCAAAAAAAAAAAGTTAGCATATATATGGCTTAACCTCGACCCAGATCGATGAAGCATGTGAGAGGGCCAGCGATGTCACCGCATATATATATATATATGCACCATGCTCCATGGCTTAATTAGCAGCTGGGAAGAAACGAGCGAGTTCGTGCTCATGTGATTACTCCAGCTAGCTAGCTGAAAGAGTCAGCTAGCGATTAGGTGTCCGTACATCGCCTAATTGACATACGGAATAAAAAAACTAGTCATCAAGTTGTACACACTGAAAGCTTCCAACTACACTGTACTACGCGATGATGTTTTTGTTCCTGGATATCACAATTCACAAGTTGAGCCGATTTAACCAAAGAGCGGACACTAGCTAGTATAGAACAGGCATGGAATAAATTTCCCACTGCGCACAAATTGAATTCGCAGGACCATGAGGGTAGGTGTTAATCAAACTGCAAACCATGCATATATCAAGAATATATTTCATCCAGTATCAAATCTTAATTAAATTTCAGTAATCGTTAGAAGAAAATGTGGCTTTTACCATGCACGATTCATTGTAGAAGGGCTTTTCTTATGGATAAAAATGTTTTAACCACGTATAGGGTACCGTGGTAAAAGCCGCGTGGCTAAACAATCTACCACGGTCCGTAGAATTCGTGTTAGATGATTTGGGCATAAACCACTGAAAATGATGTCGTGGTAGATGGATATAATGGAAACCTGAATGGTTACCGAGGCTTAACAACGAGAAGCATGTTTTCTGTGCGACGTCCAAAATATTCTACCACGAACTTCACCATGGCAGGTGACCTGCCCATTAGAAGCCCATAAAAGTTTAGGCAGGCCGGCCCAACATAAAGCCCATCTAGGTTAGACACGCCGACCCATTCAGTTTAGGCACGACGGACCATTAAACTAGCAGGTAGGACCCGAGCGCTATATATCGCTCTTTGCGAGCTGTATTCTCGCCTCGCCCGCATAAAATTTTTCTTGGGCTGGCCCAACTATGTACGTAATCGTTCTGTGTGGATTCCTTCAGTTCTTCTTTATTCAGGACAGAGCGAATCCCTGCGTCAATTTCCTAGCACGTCTTGACACCCCCGTGCGTAGGTGCCTCGGTGGCAGACACATGTACAATCGATAGTTTGGATAGTACAGTTTACTGTTTATATGATTTATTATCTATTTATTTGCTTTCCTTTTTTCTGGGTTAATATGTGGATACTCGCTTTCATTTTTTTGTTCTTAGTTTTTTCCTTTGTTTCTTTCTTTTGCTTTTTTTAGTTCCTAAAATATATGAAAATTTTCACCGAACTTCCATTTTTGAACATTTTGTAGAAAAGGTGAATATTTGTTTTTCCTGTTTCTTCTTTTTCCTTTTTTGCTTCTACGTTTTATTTTTCTCTGTTTTATTTTTGTTACCTTTTTCTATACCATTTTTATTTTCTCATTTTCATGTTTTCATTTTCGTTTTTTATTTTCTGTTTTTGGGTAATACAAGATTTTTTCTGAAATCTTTGTATCTTTTGCTGTTTCTTTCCTATTTTTATTTCCTTTGTATTTTTCCTGGTTCTGTTTCTTTGTTTTACGTTTTGTTAATTTTTATTTCTTATTTTCGTTTTCCTTTTGATTTTCGTTTTTACATTTTCCTCATTTTTCCTGTTTCTTTTTTTCTTGTTTGTTTCTTCTTAAAAAATAAACATATTTTAAATCTGAACCATTTCTCAAAAATGAAAAAAATTAAATTTGAACCTTTTTTTGAAAATGAATATTTTCAAATATGAACCATTTTTCATATATGAACCATTTTAAAAAATGAACAATTTTCAAATATGAACCAATTTAAATTATGAACAATTTTTCTAAATTTGTTTTTGGCTCACCATTATTTTCGGTTCACCCGAATTTTTGGTTAACTATTATTTTCGGATCACCCGAATTTTTGGTTCACTATTATTTCTGGTTCACTATTTTTATGGTTCGTCGATATTTTTGGTTCACTATTATTTTTGGTTCGCCAGAATTTTTTTGGTTCGCCAGTATTTTTGGTTCACTATTTTTTTTGGTTCGTCGGTATATTTTGGTTCACTATTATTTTTGGTTCACCCGAATTTTTGGTTCACTATTATTTTCGGTTCAACCGAATTTTTAGTTCAATATTTTTTGGTTCGCCGGTATTTTTGGTTCACTATTATTTTCGGTTCGCCTGAATTTTTGGTTCACCCGAATTTTTGGTTCACTATTATTTTCGGTTCACTATCTTTTTTTATTCGCCTATAATTTTGGTTCACTATTATTTTCGGTTCACCCGAAATTTTGGTTCACCCGAATTTTTGGTTCACTATTATTTTTGGTTCACTATTTTTTCGTTCGCCGGTATTTTTGGTTCACTATTATTTTTGGTTCATCGGTATTTTTGGTTCACTATTATTTTTGGTTCGCCAAAATTTTTTTGGTTCGCCGGTATTTTTGGTTCACTATTTTTTTTTGGTTCGCCGGTAGTTTTTGGTTCACTATTATTTTTTATTCACCTGAATTTTTGGTTCACTATTATTTTCGGTTCAACCGAATTTTTGGTTCACTATTATTTTCGGTTCACTATTTTTTTGGTTCGCCGGTATTTTTGTTTCACTATTATTTTCGGTTCACCCGAATTTTTGGTTCACTATTATTTTCGATTCACTATCTTTTTTGGTTCGCCAGTATTTTTGGTTCACAATTATTTTTGGTTCACCCGAATTTTTTGTTCATTATTATTTTCGGTTCACTTGAATTTTTGGTTCACTACTATTTTCGGTTCACTATTTTTTTGGTTCACCGGTATTTTTGGTTCACTATTATTTTCGGTTCACCCGAATTTTTGGTTCACCCGAATTTTTGGTTCACTATTATTTTCGGTTCACATGAATTTTTGGTTCAATATTATTTTCGGTTCACACGAATTTTTGGTTCACTATTATTTTCGGTTCACCGATAATTTAGGTTCAGCCTAATTTTAGTTTTTAAAAAGGCTCATAGTTGAATAATATTTGTTTTTTAAATGGTTCAAAATATAAAAATATATGCTCATTTTTTGAAAATACTCATTTAAAAAAATGTATTTTCTAAAAATCTTCAGATTTGAAAACAAAGAAGGAAAAATAAAACACGAAAAAAGAAAAATAAAACACCAAATCTGATTTTTTTTAATATGGAAATTTGTCCAAACTGAATAGAATACAAAAAAGGGGAATGAGAAGAGGAAAGAAATACGAGATGTGGAAGCACTGGGGAAAAATCGTAATGTTTTTTTTTTTTTTTTGAGAATCGAAAAATGTAATGAGAAGAGGAAAAAAAAATAGGAGACATGCGTGCACTGGTGAAGCGTCGCTCGAGGAATGCTACTCCGCGCTGTTCACTGCTACTCACGTAAGCTCGCACTAGGTAGTAATTTATTTTGTGGAACTGTTTGCAGATCATCCGGGAGTATGCAGTTGCCCTATGGGCAAGCGACGCGGGCGAGTTGAGATGTGCGAACTCCCTTGCGGGCGAGTCCGATCGCTCGACTCGCTATAAGCGAGCTATAGGGGGACCCGACCCGGAGATCTTTTTTGGTCCATCAGAACTATTTTTCGCTCACCTTATATTTGTTGTTCCTATTCACTTTCCTATTTGGACCCATTTAGGAATCCCATAGACGGCCAATATATAGGGGATTTTTTTACCTATATCCGATAGGTGGATTGGTGAAGTTATTTTTATAAACCTCAATCTTTTCTAAACTATAATATTGGGATCCGTGACGATGGTATGGTACGTCAAACCAGCGACTCACGCAATGACGCAAGCGTACGAGAAAAAAAAAATGGACGGGAGAAGAAAATCGGGTCGAAAAAGGATCGGGAGAAAGAGATTGGATCGGAAAAAAATAGCTATAGAGGAAACGTACGTACATAGTCTACTCTTCCTGCACCTGTTGTCCGGATCGCCAGCACCTAGCCACCGACGTACCCGCAGTATAGATGCCGGTCTCGATGGGCGGCACTGCCCCGCCGTTGTCATGCAACCTGGTGGACAAGGCCCCGGCACCAAGGCCACGTGCATGTGGTTGGAGACGCGTTGATCGTAGCCTCGCAGCGGGTGTCCAGGCTGACCTTGGCCGCGACGGATCGGCTTAGCTAGGTCATCCTGCATGCGGCGAGGATGATCCAGCTAGGTGCCTCTCTTGATGAACTTCGTAACCATTGTCTTGCCCATGCCATCACGCAGAACACTCCCACCCCCAAATCTCTCTCATACACTTGCAGATGCCTGCCTGGCCGATCTTCAATAAAAGAAATTCAATCAGAATATTCAAAGATTTGGAGGAAAACAGGCAAGCCTATGAGGGTTTGAACTTTCAAGTTGTGGAGTTTCCTTTCAATGAAACCTGGCGAAAGCACGTCTGCTCTTTTCATTGCAGCAGAACACAAGCACGCAGACAACTCATTCGGACCCGTCTTAATTTTCACGCTACTGTAGATTCAAATTGTTGTTTTCTTGTGATCTAAATTCGTATACGAACAACTAAGTTCTGCAAAGTGAGTGAGGCCTCGCCGGGAGGCTGGGTCGAAAGTGCCAGATTGGCATAGGCCGTAATGTTTGTAACCTCACTCGATTATATTTAAGATTTGCTGGCTGGCGTCGTGGTTTTTTCTCTTCCTCATTAAAGGTTTTTCACGTTAAAAATCTTGTGTCCACCCTTCCTCACACAACGCCTTTGAAGTTTGAACATCCCGCTCGCCTATAATTTCTTCAGCACATGATGTAGTTGGGCACGAGGAGGATGTCGCCGCACGGACATGACGTCACGTCACTGCCCGTAGATTTGAATAAAAGAGGAAAGTGACACGATTTGTGATAGAAAAAATGCAAGATGTTGGTGCATGCACTTGTTTGTGATATATAAACAATCATTTCATCTATGATTTTAAATATCACGTTATATCCCGTTGCAACGCACGGGTATTTAGCTAGTAAACTATAATATTGGAACCCGTGAAAACGAATCACTAACACACACGGTGATGGTATGGTACGTCCCAGGCTGGCCAATGGCCTGGACCCATGCACTGGTTGCGGCCCAACGTCAATAAACAAGAGCCCAATAAAAAAACACCTACGAGCCTACGACACAATCCCTATTCCGATACCAGCTCAGCTCAAACACGCGCCCAAAGGCGACACCCTACGACACAATCTTATTCCGATACCAACTCAGCTCCAACACGCACTACGGGAAAGCCACGCTACGCCGACGGCCGGAAGCCGTCGGCGTATGACCAGAAACCGTCGGCATATAGGTACGCCGACGGCCGCCGTCGGCGTATGGCCGTCGGCGTATCCTTCCGTCGGCGTACGATACAAGCCGTCGGCGTATGGTAGGTGGGGCCCACAAGACGCCGTCCGTCTCCGTTTCCGTCAACATATCATACGCCGACGGCAATACCGTCGGCGTACTTGTCGACGTGGCTTGCTCCGGTGCGTCCGGCAGGCACGTCTACGCCGACGGCCTTGCCGTCGGCGTATAAGCCAGATCCTGACAGCCCGGCCCCACCCCTGCGCGTCTGGCAGGATTCCTACGCCGACGGCAATGCCGTCGGCGTATGTGCCACATAAGGCGACGTGGCCGTTCCCTGTGTGCCTGGCAGGCATCCTACGCCGACGGCATTGCCGTCGGCGTATGGGTGACCATACTGCAGGTTTAATGGACGCTGGTTTACAGCACATTTTAAATACAAATAAAATTGCAAAAATACAAAACATCACAGAACTCACATAATATCATACATATATATACCATACCATCATAGAAACTTCAAATGGCAAATATAAACCAAAATTACACTCATACAAAGTCGAAATGGCACAAACATAGTTCAAACTCATCCAAACACACCCGGAGACATCCGACGGCTATTTATCGCTCGAGGTACCCATCTCCGACCGCGTGAGATTAGGCGACCGACCGCGTGGGCCAGCCGCCGTCGAATCACACTAGGAACCCGGCGAGGGACGGGACGGTGTGGAATCCGGCGAGGGACGGGATGGTGTGGCATCCGGCGAGGCATCACCACCGCCATGCTGCACGCGAGCGCGAGTGGAGGCCGGCGAGCCAGAAGCACGACCAAAGGGTGCAGTCCTGGAGCATCCCGTGCCCTACATGTTTGAGTCCAAGTTAGCAACTTTGAAAGCACAGTACGGCGGTAACAACTGGTTTGGCAATAACTTACCGGAGTCCTTTGCTTGTATGTGAGGGCGACCGCTTCCCTCGATGGGCACTTGGGCGGCATCCCCACGCTAGGTGGACGCGGAGGCAGCGGCTCCCGCTCTCCAGTGGCAAAAAACTTCTCATGCGCCTACAAGATAGTTTAGATGTCAGGAGTTGTAGAAAAAGAAGGTTCAAACTAGAGCAAATGAGACTTGTCATATTGCAAATATTAAGGTTGAAACTTACAGCATCGCGCAACTCTTGCCACTCGTCATACGCCGCTCTCTTCTGCAGCCACACGTCATACTCCGCCTCATAGGCCGCGTAAGCGGCCTCAAAGGCTGCCTCGAATTCGGGCTACAATTTGAAAATAGAATGAATCTCATCAACTTAGCAACTTAGCTAGGAACGAATGTCGGAAAGAGAATGAAATTGAGGAAAACTTACATCGGGGCGAGCTCGGGAAGGCTGTCGAGGAGGCATGACAGGGGGGTCATCGGCGGTGAGTGTAGCCTTGACACGCACGAGGCCCAACTCAGGAGTACGCGGGGTTACCGCAGTAAGACAGGTCAAACGGCCATGCTCCCAACCGTGCCCGGCGAGGACCAACGCTCTCTTGTCGGTGTCATGCTCAAGAGGGTCATCCACCTCCGGATTAAGACCTCTGAATGACTCAACGTAGTTTCTTATGTTCTCGTCGGCGTTGTTGTAGTAAGTGGGAAGCGAGGGCCGAGGCTCGGATAGATCGGGCTTCTTCATCTTCATCCTCTCCCATGCTTGCATGTCCGACACAGGACCTATATCGGCCACCTGCATTGCCAAAAAAATGGTATGCGTATCAAATTAGGAACATGAGGGGAAATGAATGAAACGTATCAAATAAGGACCCATACCAGCTTTTCCTTGAAGCGCTCATGGTTGCGGGCTCCCGCACAATGTGTCCCCCCCGTCCCGCGGTTTGCCTTGTTCCGAAAGCGGGGCGACGAAACAGGGGCACCGAGGCGGTCCCTCCTCAGCTGGAGAAGAAGCCCCGCAACGACACGCGGGACCGACGGTGCTGGCTGGCGGGAAGCTACGTTGTCTGAAAACGCACAAACAATAAACATTAGCACACTATATATGGAAGGACCCACATATAAAATATTTTGCATTTAAATTTGCCAGGCACCCCACCGACACCCCCTTATCCTCACCGATGCCGCCACACTCACCTCACCGGCGGCCACTCACCTCTCCGATGCCGCCACACTCACCTCACTGATGCCGCCACACTCACCTCACCGACGGGAAGTTCCACCACCGCCGCCACACTCACCTCAGCACCGCCCTCGCCACACTCACCTCACCACCGTCGCCACACTCACCTCACCGACGGCGTACCTATGCTAACTAAATTTGCTAACTAAATTTGCTACTTAATTTGCTAACTAAATTTGCTACTTAATTTGCTACTTAATTTGATACTTCCTAAGAAGAAGTAAAAGGGAGGCTAAAATGAACTAAAATCATGTCTAAGCAAATGAATTAAAAGAATCAAGCTAAAAAAATCTAACAAGTTTAAAACTAACCCTAAAATCTAACAAGTTTAAAACTAACAAGAATCAAGCACTAACCCTAAAACTAACCCTAAAACTAGCACACACATTAAACATAATGCAATTTTAACAGAAAATTAACTAACATTTCTAACATTTTAACAGAAAATAAAAAAACTAAAAAAAAGCTTACCTGCAGGGAGCTAGCACGGCGGGCTCGGGTCACCGGTGGGCGGAGGGGAGCGGCCGGAGGGTTGGGGAGGGGAGGAGGTGGTCGGGGAGCCGGGGAGGAGGTGGGGAGGGTGGGTCAGCCGGGGAGGGAGGGAGGGGGAGGTGGCCGGGGAGGGAAGGGGGAGGTGGCCGGGGAGGGAGGGAGGGACAGGGCGGTGGCCGCGGAGGGAGGGAGGGGGAGGTGGCCGGGGAGGGAGGAGAGAGGGAGGGGAGGCCGGGGAGGACGGTGGAGAGGGACGGGCGGAGGCCGGCGACGGCCGACGATGCGCGCGTGCGGGCGCGGGCGGCGATGCGCGCGGGCGGCGGCCGGACAGGGGCGGAGGCGGCGGCGCGGGAGGAGCGGCGGCGCGGGAGGAAGCCGGCCGGACAGGGGAGGAGCGGCGGCGCGGGGAGGAGGAGGAGGCGCGGGGATTTGGGTTTGATTGAATCTCCCGACCAGGTGGATTGCATTAACTAGGGATGCCTATACGCCGACGGCATTGCCGTCGGCGTACATCCCCCATTTTTTTGAAACCCATACGCCGACGGCAATGCCGTCGGCGTACACCCTTTTTTTATTTTTATTTTTTTCCTCTTTAGTTGTACTACACAAAAATATAATTAATCACAAATTTAGTTGTAGTACACAACTATACTATTAAATATTTCAAAAACCAACAAAAAATATTCTATAAATTTGGCGGCGTTCCGACGCTCCGGAGCCCCTCTCTGGCGAAACCCTAGATCCGCTGAAGAAAACCATACATTTTCCGTCTACAACCTCTAGAGCAATTTTACACATGTTATATGGCACCCCCTAACTTTTGATGGGGTTCCGACGCTCCGGAGCCCCTCTCCGGCGAAACCCTAGACCCGCTGGAGAAAACCCTAGTTTTTCCGTCTACGACCGGCACGGGCGTCGAAAGTGGGTAGCTAAGTCGATCTTTTTGCTTGGTTGGATTATGTTAGTCACTAGGTACAATGAAAACACACATATAGCCCAACTCTTTCAACTCTTGAGAAAACCCTAGCTTTTCAAACGTTATTTCATGCTGGTTCCGAAAGAATCAAACCGTTATTTTATGCGGGTGGGATGCAGAAATAAATAAATCTACAAGCCAAAACACACTTGTACACATGTGATATGGCACCCCCTAGCTTTTGGTGGGGTTCCGATGCTCCGGAGCCCCTCTCCGGCGAAACCCTAGACCCGCTGGAGAAAACCCTAGCTTTTCCGTCTACGGCCGGTACGGACGTCGAAAGTGGGTAGCTAAGTGGATATTTTTGCTTGGTTGGGTTAGATTAGTCACTAGGTACAATGAAAACACACATATAGCCCAACTCTGATTCATTCTCTTGACTTGAGTTGTGGCAAGTGTCTTCATTCCATCATCTTCTTTTTTCACATCTCTTCTGTTCTCTCAGTGCCTCTTCTGGTTATATGACATCGATCGCACCTGATTGGACAAAGAAGCATAAGAAAGTAGCTGAAGAGCATAATCGCACCGAAACTGGGAACGTTATTTTATGTTGTTTCCTCGTCTCAGCTTCTTCCTTTTCACGACGCTTCTGTTCTTCTAGTGTTTCTTCTTCTTGCCTTTTATGTTCACATGGTGGGACATGTGAACACATAAGGAACCCAATTTGGGCACATGTCATCACATGATCCCATCGGTTCCATCCGGAATGGGAGTTTCCACCTGGAGGAGCTGAACTCTTGCAACTCCAGAGAAAACCCTAGCTTTTCCTAGTTTATCTGATTCATTCTCTTGACTTGAGTTGTGGCAAGTGTCTTCATTCCATCATCTTCTTTTTTGACATCTCTTCTGTTCTCTCAGTGCCTCTTCTGGTTATACGACATCGATCGCACCTGATTGGACAAAGAAGCATAAGAAAGTAGCTGAAGAGCATAATCGCACCGAAACTGGGAACGTTATTTTATGTTGTTTCCTCGTCTCAGCTTCTTCCTTTTCACGACGCTTCTGTTCTTCTAGTGTTTCTTCTTCTTGCCTTTTATGTTCACATGGTGGGACATGTGAACACATAAGGAACCCAATTTGGGCACATGTCATCACATGATCCCATCGGTTCCATCCGGAATGGGAGTTTCCACCTGGAGGAGCTGAACTCTTGCAACTCCAGAGAAAACCCTAGCTTTTCCTAGTTTATCTGATTCATTCTCTTGACTTGAGTTGTGGCAAGTGTCTTCATTCCATCAATCTTCTTTTTTCACATCTCTTCTGTTCTCTCAGTGCCTCTTCTGGTTATACGACATCGATCGCACCTGATTGGACAAAGAAGCATAAGAAAGTAGCTGAAGAGCATAATCGCACCAAAACTGGGAACGTTATTTTATGTTGTTTCCTCGTCTCAGCTTCTTCCTTTTCACGACGCTTCTGTTCTTCTAGTGTTTCTTCTTCTTGCCTTTTATGTTCACATGGTGGGACATGTGAACACATAAGGAACCCAATTTGGGCACATGTCATCACATGATCCCATCGGTTCCATCCGGAATGGGAGTTTCCACCTGGAGGAGCTGAACACACCGCTGATCCAACGGCTCACAAGCGCTCGAAGGAAACACACGATCCGTGTGCTTGATGCTGATTGGACATACTACATGCCCGTTGATCGATCGGCTCACAAGCGCCAGAAAGAAACACACCGCTGATCCAACGGCTCACAAGCGCTCGAAGTAAACACACGATCCGTGTGCTTGTTCCTAATTGGGCATAAATACCCACGACCTCGTCCCCGGTTCGAGCCAACCTGTCGCCCTCCTCCACGCGCCGCCGTCTCTCCTCCACGCGCTGCTTCTCCTCCGCGCCGGCCTTTCCGATGCCCCTTTTGATCAACCCGGATGGCGATGTCCGGGACTGGCATACGCCGGGCTGGCACTGGGAGAGGCTACCTTCCGGGGCGGGGACCTTGGTGAGGGATCCAGGTCGCATCGTCGATCCGGATCTTCTTTGGTGGTATTGGCCACGGAATGTGTTCAGAGCGCCGGCCCCCGAGGAGGTGGTACGTCGCCGTATTAGGGAGGAGGACGAGCACGTCCTTCGCTACATGTATTTGTTCAATAATCCAAGTAGCAGGCGTTGGTCGCTACTTCAGAATCCTTATGACGCGAGCGAGTCTCTCATGGTTCCGGCTCTTTGGAAGCAGAGCGTCCGCGGCTCAGCACCGCGCGGCTTAGGACCTGGTCGTAGTTAGTTTGAGTACCTATGTTGAGTAATGTGTGTGTTCTCATCTATGTTGAGTACTGACTGTTGTGTGTGTGTCCCCACCTATGTTTTCTTCATATGTTGTTCCTCTTTCTCCAGGCGTTTTGTTTCGTTCCGAAGTTATTTTTGTATGATATGTGTGGAAGTGTGTTGGAATGTGTGATTCACCAAATGGTGCAAGACATAGATCACCGGTGTGACCTTCCTCATGTTCGGGTCATAACACGTGCCAGAATTCCACGAACACAGCTAGCTCCGAAACCCTAATATGTTGGGGGGGGGGGGTTGAAGACGTAGAGTACTTGTCATAATGCAAAAGTATGGGTATACACACATTGTCTTAAGATTTGTTTCCTCTTAAGTATGGGTTGAAAACGTTATTTCATGCGGGTTCCGGAAGAATCGAACCGTTATTTTATGCGGGTGGGATACAGAAATAGGGACGAGAATTATAGACCCAATTTATACATAAATAAATAAAAGTAAATACAGAAATAAGTAAAACTTTATTAATAAAAAAAACCACTACGCCGACGGCATAACCGTCGGCGTCTATATTAACAATACGCCGACGGCATTGCCGTCGGCGTCTATATTAACAAGACGGCCGTTTCGTCGCCGTCGGGGCGTCCGTTAGCGGTGGGTTCTACGCCGACGGTATTGTATAGGCCGACGGCCGCCGTCGGCGTATTAAAGTCTACGCCGACGGGGTTTGTTACGCCGACGGGCCGTTCGTCGGCTTTCTCAGCTCGTCTTGTACGCCGACGGCCCCGACATTTGGCCGTCGGCGTATAGGAAGGCCGTCGGCGACTTGTCTCATTCCCGTAGTGACGCGTACAAAGGCGACACATAAAAAGAAGACAAGCTCAATTGTAAGTTCCAGTCCAAATCGAAAAATTACAGTGTTCCCTAGCTTGCCGTTCTTCACGGGCTCGACACTGCCGCCATCTCAACGTTCTGCCGATTCCACCCGTGCTATTGTCCGTGCTCATCACTTTCCTCTGGTCTGCACATAATACATGATTCCACCCATGCTATTGTCCGTGCTCATCACTTTCAATATCATCCCTATGTTTGATCGATTGGTAACTGCATGAAGTAAGCGTCATATTGCTTATTTTAGTATAGATTTTCTTCATTTTCTTACTATGAAATGTACTGTGGCACCTACTGAATTATGGATTTAGACTACTGAAGCATACAACAATCTGAAAATGAAAATGGCACTACACTGGGAGGTGTACTACCTAAGCAACGATGTTCTGTAAATACTGATCAATATATTCACGTTTTTTTTTTTTTTGAGATTTTCCCTCGTCTTAGTACAAGCTGTTCTGCTACTGCATCGAAGCATTGAATGGCTGCTACCTATGATACATCTCAATTTTATATTGCATATATGGTTGTTGGTACTTTGAGGCCTCGGTCTGTTTCAACAATCTGAGTAATTTTGGTTGTGGTTGCAGAAAATGGCAGAGCAAAGTCAATTGATTGCAAATATTTCAGAAGATAGAAATCAAGCAAGACGTGAACGTGATAGAGCTCGGCGAAACAGTTTAACGGCCGAGGAGAAAGAGGAAATTAATGCACGTACTAGGTTCTGCTGAGGGGGAACGATACTTTCTAAGGGTGCTTCTAAACCACGTACTAGGTTCAAAGTCCTTTGAAGACCTGAAAACAGTTGACGGTGTGCTATGTGATACATTTCGTGAGGCCGCTGAGAGGAAGGGTCTAATAGAGGCCGACAACACACTGGACGAGTGTCTTACTGAGTCAGAGCAGTTCGCCATGCCAGCCTCACTCAGGAGGCTATTTGCAACGATCTTGGTATTCTGTGAGCCTAGCGATGTGCGCGGTCTTTGGGATCGACACCTTGAGGCTATGTCTGACGATTACCGGAGGCACCACACATGTCCAAAAACGGTGGAACAGATGGTGTTGCTTGATATCAGGGGCATGCTAGAATCGATGGGCAAAGACATAAACTTGCTCCCCCTACCGAAGATCGACAAGACGTATGACAACACTGGAGGCGAGTTCAGGGAGGTAATCGAGGAAAACAATATAAAGGTTGACGAGAAAGACGCTTGTCTAGCGAACTTGCTTAACCCTGAGCAGAGGTTTGCCTACGACGAGATACTAAAGGCAGTTGATGGTGGAAATGGGGGCGTATTCTTCGTCGATGGCCCGGGAGGCACTGGGAAGACATACCTTTACAGGGCATTGCTCGCTAGGGTTCGAGGAGAGGGTAATATCGCGGTGGCCACAGCGACGTCGGGTGTTGCCGCTTCAATAATGCCTGGGGGCAGGACAGCCCACTCGAGGTTCAAGATCCCACTTAATCTTGAAGAAGGGTCGTCGTGCGGCATTAGTAAGCGGAGTGGGACAGCCAAGCTCCTCAACATGGCTAAACTCATACTATGGGATGAGGCCACCATGACGAAGCGGCAAGCGGTTGAGGCGCTAGACAGAAGCATGCGTGACATCACGAATTGCAAAGACCGACCGTTTGGCGGAAAGACCATCGTGTTCGGTGGGGATTTCAGGCAGGTGCTTCCGGTAGTGAGGAAAGGGTCACGAGGTCAGATAATCGACGCAACACTACGGAGTTCGAACCTCTGGAAGGGCATGCATCAACTAAGACTCGTCACCAACATGCGGGCGCAAAATGACCAGTGGTTTGCGGATTACCTGTTGAGGATAGGTAATGGCACTGAGAAAACAGATGAGGAAGGAAACATTCGGCTACCGGAAGATATATGTGTGCCATCTACGGGCGACGACGTGGCTGACATAGAGAAGTTGATCGACCATGTGTTTCCTTCTCTAGACCACAACATGGACAATCCGGATTACATGACTTCCCGAGCGATCCTATCCACAAAGAACGACAATGTTGATGGAATAAATATGCACATGATTGAGCGTTTTCAGGGTGAGGAGATGATATACCATAGCTTCGATAGTGCGGAGGACGATCCACATGGCTACTATGCTCTTGAGTTTCTTAACTCTCTCACTCCTAATGGGATGCCCCCGCACACACTTAAACTTAAGATAAACTGCCCCGTTATACTACTGAGGAACATTGACCCGGCTAACGGGCTGTGTAATGGCACGAGGCTTGTGATACGTGGGTTTCAGAGGAACGCAATCGACGCGGAGATCGTGGGTGGGACAGCACGCTGGGCAGAGGGTGTTTGTTCCTCGGATAGCTCTCTGTCCGTCAGATGGTGACATGTTCCCGTTCAAATTCAAGAGGAAGCAGTTCTCGATCAGGCTCAGCTTTGCCATGACAATCAACAAAGCTCAAGGGCAGACCATCCCGATTGTCGGCGTGTACCTACCAGAGCCGGTGTTCTCTCATGGTCAGTTGTACGTCGCGTTGTCACGAGCCACCGCAAAGAGTAACATCAAGGTCCTCGCCGTCAAGGACAATGGAAAGGACAAGACCAAGAATTCAAAGAAGAGAAAGAGAACCGAGTCCTTAGTACCGACCACGCTGAACATAGTCTACACGGAAGTCCTTAGCACTTGAACTCGCTAGAACAGATTTGAGCAGCTTATTTAATAGTATCTTCTATTCAAAATGAAATGGATGCAAACATGTTGGAAATTTTCATTATAGGAATATTTATGTGCATTTGTATTTACACGTAGATATTTGTGATGAGGGAAAAATAAAATAAAAGGTAGAACATTCAATTTACATGTACCATTTTATAATCAAAGGCTATACATGTTCTTGATGGCAGCGAACGACAAGAAGAAAAACAATATCAATATAAACAGCAGGCCTTGCATGTAGTTCAACAGAAACAAAAGGAAACATCTTATCTTATATATATATTTACTAAGAAAGCAATCAAAACTCTGCGTGTGAAAAACACTTTTTTGTTAGGAATGTCGCTCTCGGTTTCGGTTGCTCCCCCGACCGCACCTACCACCTCTCCCGCTGTCGTCGCCGCCTTCCCCACCGCCTCCCCACCCAGCCACAGCGCCGCCGCCTGCCGCGAGGGCCTCGGGGTGACCTCTGACCACCTTGAGTCCCGCTCCATTGCTAGGCCGAGTTTCAACCCTACCCTGGCGGTGCTCCGAGCGGATCTCCATGGATCCAGATCGGGTTCCCGGGGAGCCGGGCTCGCCGGAGATGGAGAGAGCAGAGGCGCTGCTGGAGACTTCCAGGGGAGCTCCGATGGCGGGCGAGACAGGACGGGTCGGAGTACTGCACTTCACCGACTTGTCGCCGGAGTCGATGATAGCGCTCGTGCAACCTCTCGATTCGAGGTACGCATCGATCATGGAGATTGTGGCGCTCTGCCACTCGAGGAGCTGGGAGCTAAATCTGCAGCGGGATCGTTTTGGGCAGCCATTCCATGCGATCGAGGTCAGGGCCTCGACCGCTGTTTTGCTGCAGAGACCGACGTTCGTGCGGGCGCCGTGCTCGAGCCAGCCCGCCATGGTGATGCGGATTTCGACCATGTTGACCTCATCCTGGAAGATGATGGAGGATTCAGGTTCCAACCGCAGGTGCGGGCACCTACTCTGTCTCTGAAGCGCAATGTCGTTGGAGCAGGGCAGAAGCGGGATTTCAATTTTGGGGAAAAAGAGATCGAAACCTTTTTTCTCCAGCTTTGGCATATTCCCCAGCATCTCAACCACTCCATAAAGCGAGGACAAAGGGCCCTTGCAAACCCTAAATCTCGTAGAAGCCTTCTGCCTGATCTAGAGAGGTCGACGGAGGAGGGAGAGAGTGCTTTGGCTGGAAGGATTGGCGTCGAATCAGTGATGGGAGACCGTGGCCGTAGCCGGAACAAGGGTGGGACGGGCCATGGTGAAGGTTGGCAACAGCCTCCGCCGCCGTTTCAAGCTCCTCCCCAGCAGTTCCCCTTCCAAGCACCGCCGCCGTTCTACCCAGGCCAGATGCCGCAATGGGGATATGGAGGCCCCTACCCTCCTTTCCCACCTTATGCGCCTCCTGCAAATCAATGGGTTGCACCCCAGCAGCCGATGGTGCAGCCCCCGCAGCAGCCGATGGGGCAGCAGCAAATTCCAGTGCAAGGAGGGGAAAAACCGAAGACGCAGCCGCCAAAAGGGACACAGAAGAAGAAATTGGTGAGGGATACCTCTGCTGTGAGTAATGCTCCAAATCAACTCACATATGCCAGTTCCTTCTGTCCTGTTTGTGGGTTGCCAGGACATGAGAAAGAAGCTTGTACCAAGCAGCCTTTCTGTTTCATATGCAAGCAAACAACACACTTGGTTGATGAATGCCCCATCAGGAAGAGATCCCATCAAACAGCAAGATACATTGGGAGTTCTGCTACTGGCTTGGGCTTCTACCATGTGGAGACGCCAGAGAACCCTGCTAATTCTCTGAGCTCGACACACAACTGTGGTGTGGTGACAATTGAACAGGGTGTGATCACAAAGGAAGAATTGGCCAAGGAGTTCTCCACCATATACAAAACCAATTGGCCTTGGCAAATTAGGAGTTTGGGTGATTGGGAATTCCTGGTTCAGTTTCCTCCACACATCCAGGTGGACCAGGTTATTGGATATCCTAGGTTTGGCCTGTCTAAGGAAGGTACCACAGTGAAAGTGGAAGCCTGGAAGAATGATCCTGAGCCAATTGAGACTCTTATCTCCACATGGTTACAAATCAGGGGCCTTCTGCCACCGTGGTGTGAGTGGAATGTGCTGGACCAAGCAGTGTCTGTGTGTGGCTTGCTCAAAGATGTAGAGTGGCAAAGCATCTTTAGGAACTGTGCTGAGGTAGTTAGAGTGAAGATCCTATGCAGAGACCCCCTCAAGATACCTGCTGGGAGGTTGTTCAATTTCCATGGAAATCTGTTCGAACTGCAGTTCACTGCTGAACTGGAGCAAGGAGCTGCTCTCTCTGCTGCGAATTTACCTCAGGAGAGTGACACCGCCAATGGGAGGACAGAGGACCTGGGAGATGAATTGCGAGAAAGGATGGACACTGATAAAGGAAATGCAAGTGCTAGAGACAGCTCGGGTGCACCAAGCAATGGTAGGCAGCACACGGCGCCTGCTTCCCGTACAAGGCAGTCTAAAGGGGTGGATACTACTGCAACAGAGACCAATGAGGAGGTGCTGCCAGGGAGTGTGATTTATGATCTGCTCGTGAAGGCCGGTGCCATTGGTAGCTCTGGACAGTTTGTGTGGGATTCTACTCCAGAAGGAAATACTGCTGCTGAAGTTTCTCAGTTCTGGGAGGAGGAACAGGTCTCTTTTCGGCAAAGGATAGACGAGGAAGCGGCAAATGTCGATGGGGAAATGTCCTTGCCTGAAGACATTCTGGCTACTGTTGCTGAGGTGCAAGCTGCCTCCAATATCTCCAAATGGGGCCCTGTGCAACCTTTGAGGCAGAGCAACAGGATTGACAGATCCAAGAGGGTTGTGGACAAGGCTATTGAGTACAAGAAGATGACCAACCTTGAGATTCCAAAAAAGAAAAAAATGGCAGGTATAATGCATGCAAACCCCTTTAATTTGCTCTCTCTAGATGCTCTAGATGGTATGGCGAATGATATTGGTGTTTGTATTAGTAGAGATAGCTTTACTTCCTCACCTGATGTGGCATACACCATAGACAGGATTGATGTTGATAGCGGTAGTATAGATCATACTCCTGATCAGCATATGTATGCTGGAGAACGGGATGATAGAGGTGAAGGTATGTGGATAGAAGTACACAGACGTCGGGGCAAGCACCCCAGGAAATCGTTTAGATGAAATGTGTCTTCTGGAACAGCAGGAGCATTTCTGCTCCTGGTAGACAAGAGTGCGTAAATGATAACATTGTGCCCCTGAACCCGGATTATGTGGGATTTCAGGAGACTAAAAAAGAAAAGTTCACTCACTCTTTTCTTAAGAATGTTTTAGGAAATAGGGATTTCTCCTGGAATTACTTGCCTGCTGTAGGTACTGCAGGAGGGATCCTAGTAGGAATTAGTAACGACACTTTTGATGTTGTTGCTTGGGAGATCAAAAAATTCTCTGTTAGTGCAGTTCTTAAGATTAAACAGACAGGGGTAATAATTCGAATTACAACTGTTTATGGCTCACCTTATGAAGAAGGAAAAGCTGAGTTCATTTCTGAACTTCATGAGCTTTTTTTGAACTGGGAAGGTCCAGCCTTAATTGGTGGTGATTTTAACCTTGTTAGATCACAGCAAGATAAGAGTAATGGTTCGGTAGACCAAAAGTGGGCGGACAGATTTAATGCTTGGATAGATCTGTGGGCTTTAATGGAGATAGGTCTAGCCGGCAGAGCTTACACCTGGAGTAATAACCAAGAAAATGTGATCATGAGTCGTATAGACAGAATTTTCTGCACCACTCACCTTGAAAACATTTTCCCTTTAGCTCATGCCAGAGCTCTAACTAGAGTAGGAAGTGATCACACTCCCATTGTATGGGATGATGGGATTTCGAATGCGCCTAGGAAAAGTAGTTTTAAATTTGAAAAATGGTGGCTTTTGAGGCCGGAGCTTAAAGATATTGTTCTTAAAGCTTGGAGTACTAGGAATGTTAAAGGAAATGCCATTGATATTTGGCAAAATAAACTTAGGTGCTTTCGTAGATTAGCAAAAGGGTGGAATGCCAACCTAAACGCTGAAATCCGGAAGCACAAAAAAGAGCTTATGGAGGAATATGACCTGCTTGATATCAAAGCAGAGTCTCAGACCCTTACTGTTGAGGAGAGGGTCAGATTTAACTCCATTCTTAGAGAACTCAATGATTATTGGATTATTGAGGAAACAAAGGCTAGGCAGAGGTCTAGAGATAGAGATATTTTAGAAGGTGATAGGAACACGGCATATTTCCATGCGGTGGCCAATCAAAGAAGGAGGAAAAAAATGATTCATGTTTTAGAAGGCCCTGATGGCCCTAAAACTGAGATCAAGGACATGATTAGAGTAGCCTCGGATTACTATAAAGAGCTGTTCTGTTGGGAAGACAGGGCTGACATCAGGCTTCAGCCTGATTTCTTCTCGGCGGAGGAAAAAGTCAGTGTAGATGAGAACCGCTCTTTGGAGGCTAACTTCACTGAGCAAGAAATTAGAGAAGCTGTTTTTGGTTCTTATGCGGATGGAGCCCCAGGACCTGACGGTCTTTCCTTCATGTTCTACCAATCCTTTTGGGACATCGTGAAGGGGGACTTGATGAACATGTTTGATGCCTGGTTTAGAGGTGAACTAGATATTTATCGTTTAAATTTTGCTATGATTACTCTCATTCCAAAGGAGGATGATGCAAAAACTATGAAGAAGTTTAGGCCAATCAGTCTTCTTAACTGTAGCTTTAAAATCTTCACTAAGGTGCTCACCAATAGGTTTGCTAAAATTATAGATAGGTTAATTTCTTACCAGCAGTCTGCCTTTATTAAAGGAAGATTCATTTTGGAAAGTGTGGTGTCGGCCCATGAGATTATTCATGAGGTCCATCACAAGAAGAAAAAAGGGTTGATCTTTAAAATCGATTATGAGAAGGCGTATGATAGGGTTAATCTTGATTTCCTTTACGAGGTGCTTGAATTGAGAGGCTTTGGTCACAAGATCATCGCTATGATCAAACAGATCACCCAGGGAGGCTCGGTTGGTGTTAAAATCAATGACACCGAGAGCGATTTCTTCCTTACGGGTAAAGGATTAAGGCAAGGGGACCCTTTCGCCCCTTTGTTGTTTAACTTTGTTGTTGATGTTTTTTCGAGAATGCTTATTAAAGGGTGTAGAGCCAATCTGATTAGAGGGCTGTGTACTGATTTTGTTCCCGGGGGAGTGGTGAGTCTGCAGTATGCGGACGATACCCTCCTCTTTTTAGAGAATGATGAGAGAGTAGCCATTAATTTGAAATGGATATTGTCTTGTTTCGAACAGCTCTCTGGTATGAAAATCAATTATCATAAGAGTGGGCTTTTGTCTATTAACATGTCTGAGGAAGAAATGCAACCTTTCTTAGATGTTTTTCAGTGTACCAAAGGGGCTTTTCCCATGAAATATCTGGGAGTCCCTCTGCATTTTAATGAGCTGCGAAGGGAGGACCTCCAACCTCTCATTGACAGCCTCCTTAAGAGGATGACAGGGTGGAGAGGCAAGCTCCTGTCAACTGAAGCAAAAAGGATACTTATTCAGACTTGTCTGTCTAGTATTCCCATCTACCTTTTATCTTTTTTAAATTCCCTAAATGGGCGTTGGCTCTTATAAACACTCAGCTTGCAAATTGCATGTGGAGTGATGAGGAAGGAAATAGGAAAATACACTTGGCTAATTGGCAGTCCATTTGTATGAAAAAAGAATATGGTGGCTTAGGGGTGCCAAACCTTAGTGATCTTAACCTGTGCCTGTTGGGATCCTGGGTAAAAAGGTACATTAGAGGAGAAGGGAGCCTTTGGAAGAAAATTATTGATGCGAAATATAATACCAAAAACCCTAATATTCTCTGTTGCAAAGATCTAAACCCATCCATTTTCTGGAAAGGTGTGATGTGGGCTACGAAAGCAGTCCAATTAGGATATAGATGGCAAGTTGGGAATGGCAGATCTGTCCGTCTTTGGGAAGATGTATGGTTCGGCAATTCAAACCTAGCGACTCAGTTTTGGGATCTCTACTTTATTTGCAATCAACAAACCATGACCATAGCTGATCTATGGGATGGTGATGAGCTTAAGTGCATGTTTAGAAGGACTTTCACCGAATCCTTGATGATCCAGTGGCAAGAACTACTAAGCGTGGTAAGAAGTATTTCCTTGTCGAAGGAGGATGATCAACTTCTTTGGAAATATGAGTCAAAAGGAGTGTATTCTTCGAAGTCGCTATATGCTGTAGTGAACTTTCGTGGGATTCAACCTATATACCTTCCTGCGGTATGGGACATTAGGGTCCCGCCAAGGGTTCAAATTTTTTTGTGGCTGCTGTCACAAAATAAAGTTATGACTACAGATAACCTTAGGAAAAGAGGTATGCCAAAACCTTTGGAATGCTGCCTCTGTAAAGAATTTGAGTCTGTGACACACTTGTTCTTTGACTGTATTGTTGCTAACCAAATGTGGTCTACGGTGCAAGAAGTTTTTGGAGTAGAAATCTGTGATTACTATTCTTTAGCTTCTAAATGGCTCTGTGGTAAAAGACATCTACAGTTAAATGTTGTCTCTTCGGCTGTGTTGTGGAGCTTGTGGATCAACAGGAACAATATTGTGTTTAACAGGAAAATTTGGCTTAATCTTAAACAGGTCTGGCATCTGATACTACTGCACCTAAGGAATTGGAAGGTCCCCTCAAGCACCTGGAGTGGCCGATGGTGGACAAGTTCGTGATCTTGCTCTCAAGCAAGCTCCAGTCGCCCCTGGAGATCATGCCGGGCTGACTTGCAAAGGCTTCGGATGGAATTCTTCTTGGGCGACTACTGCCACCACCGCCAAGCACGGAGGACGCGCAACGCTGGCATACTTGACAGCTTACCCGGAAGAGGCGGACAACATTCATGTTATCATCGACTGAAGCCGCTGTGGGCATGTCTTTTGCCAAGCTTCTGTAATGAGTTTTAGGTGTAGATTCGTCTGAAATCTGCCCCAGATCTTAGGGTTTCCTCTATTTAGCTGTTAGTGCTCAGCTGGGTATGTTCTGCGTAACAAAATGCCCCTGAGCTTCAGTTTGTTTCCAAGACTTTTTCCTGCCTGGCCGTTTTGTGCCTGCTTGTTTTAGTTTACTTTCTAGCACTTGATATTGTATCAAACCTGTGGTTTCGTTTTCAATGAAAATGGAGCCGGGGGGCGCCCCTGTTAGTCTAAAAAAATGTTAAAAGTTACTCGGGGACTCGGTTGAAACCGAGTCTAGTTCTCGGTGCTTAGAATCTGTTGTTAGACTTAATTTCCGTCGTATACTAGAACTAGTTTACTTCGGTTAATGGAATTACTGTTTCTGTCAAATATTCTTCACATATATATATCTGCTTGAGCTAACACTAAAAGGTGGAATCGGTTTTATCGATGGAACGTCCATTACCGAGGCATGGTCGACTCGGATTCATCTTGGATTCATTATGGTGTCAGAAGCAAATCATATATATGATCTTTAATATCGGCTTGCCGAGTTATGAATGGCATATCATCCCGGCATTTCCTATGTCGGCAAATCAGAGTATCAACAGCGCAATATCTCGAATCGCCGTTTATGTCGGTTCGCCAAAATATCAGGGCATTCTGCAATATCTCGAATCGCCGTTTATTTCGGTTCGCCAAAATATCACGGCATTTATCTCATATCGACAGGCATCTCACAAATCTTTATCGGCTTTACTGACTATCATGATTCTTCAATTATCAGAGTTTATCAGAATATCATAGCATCAATATCTCGAGGTATCAAGTCAAAAAATATCTAAACTCACTGAGTATTACGCATTGAGAAATATCTCAGCTCGTCGTCTGACAAATGCCCATGAAGGCAGAATGTCAAATTCAGTCAAGGACGACTATATGTCGACCCAGCTCGCGCTGCCGACATACAATTTCGGTAATGCCCAAGAAGGCTAGAAACCGGTATATAATGATGCCCAAACAGGCTATATGTCGGTCTAGCACATGCTGCCGACATGTCTATGAGGTAAAAGCCCAAAGTGGTAGAAACCGACATATAAGAGATATGGCCAAGGGGCCAATATGTCGAACCAGCTTATGCTGTAGACATCAGATGTCGGTAATCCGACATCAGAAATATGTCCATGCGGGCACTATGTCAATCCAGCAAAAAGTTGTTGACATCCGGCATGTGAAACATGCTCGCGCAGGCAGTGTGCCAAATTGCACAATGTCGGCAGAGATATCTATGTATGGCCATGCCCATACATACAACATATTTCCGGTGCCAACTGTCCATCTTGTTGTTGATTCGGGTGAGCTCGGTCAACCGGATGTCGCATTTGGCCAGGAGGGCATGGCTAAAGAATCAACATGTAACGGTGCCCATGCTGACAAAATATTTTTTATGAAGATTTTGATGTTGGATATTTGTTTTTGTAAGTCTGCGCGCGACTCTGCGAGTCCCCCGCAGCCTCGGGGACTAATGTCGGGGATGTAATCCCCGGTACCCAAAGTTATGTGGAAATTGAGATAATAAAAGAGATAAACGGGAATTAAATAGGTGCGGGATAAAAGAAAAACAGAGGAAAAGGCTCCTGGGCCGACTCTGATGCAAACCAGTCCGAGATACCCCAGACCCGGCTGGGCCGAGTCTCCCATCCCGGCTGGGCCGAGTGATCAGCACCCGGCTGGGCCGGAACCACGCTGACCCGGCTGGCCGGATCTCCACCACCCGGCTGGGCCGAGCTCTGGAGACCCGGGTGGGCCGAGCTTTGGTGACCCGGGTGGGCCAAGTCGGGCACACCTGGCTGGACCGAATCAAAGCACACCTCGGAGCCGGGTGGGCCGGATCGTGGCGCTGAGTTCTGGCCGCCAGCGATCGATCCTGGACTCGCTGCTTCAACCGGATCGCTGATCGCCGCCGGGTCTCTGTGACCGAATCGAGGCCAGGCCGGATCGGCACCACGGACCGTTATTCGGTATCCCGGGTCAGATTGATTCCTTCGATCGGTAGCTCTAGGCATGCTCCTGCCGAGTCAGTTACCGGCCGGAACGTCACGGTCCCAGCACTCCACGACAGGAACGCAAGCACCGATGGGAATGGGAGGCCGGTGTGTGCGCTCCCGGGTCAGCTTATACTGGAGTCACTCCCGACCAGATCTGAGCTTCCGGTCGGATCATTCCTGTAAGAGGACAGCTGCTGCCGGCATATACAAATATCTGCTACCGCTTCCCAGGAGATAAGGGCAAGGGATAAAGTGACGAGGACAAGGACAGAACGGCGTGGCTGCAGTGTGCGCACGTCGCGTGTGCAGTATCGACAAGACCCCAGTGGTCAATTCATCAGCAGTGTGTAGGGCACAGTACTCCTTGTCCCCTTGTCTCTTGCTTGTCCCCTGGGCTCTGCCTTTATAAAGAGCACCAGGGGGAGGAGACAGGGGACGGGCGGACGAGCGTAGACAGCCCCTTGGGCTCTTTCTTCCTCTGAGAGCTCATTCTCACTTCTTCTCTTAGCTAACTGGGCGTAGCTCTGCTCTCACATACAGCTCGAGGAGCATTTGTATCCACCGCATATGAGAGGAGAATACACCAAAGTAGGCTAGATGCTGCAGTAGGGGTTTTATCTCTCACGAGAGCCCCGAAGCAGGGTAGATCTTTGTGTTTGCCGTGTTCTTCGTGTGCGACTCCATCGCGCAATCCCTCCCCGAATCCTCTAGCGTCCATCGGCCCCCAAACTCAAGCCTACCCCTAGGCATCTGTCGTGCACCACGACAACATGGGGCCTATGCAGCATGGGGTCGTGTCCCCAACCCGCGTGGCCACCTCAGACGCCGCCTCTCAACTATTGTCCCCGTTGCGAAACCTACAGGGACAGACTCCTTTCCCCCAATTTCGATATCAAGCCGCCACCGTCATGAAAACCAATCTGGAGCCTTGTTCTAGCAAGCTGCCGGAGGGGGAATCGACGCCGGAGGCATCTACACCAACCTTCTTGTTTTCTCCATGATGATGTGTGAGTAGTCTCATCTTGGACACGGGTCCATAGCAGTAGCTAGACACGTATCTGTCCTTGTTCGTCAATACAATGGTCGTGTGAGCTACCTAACATGATCGAGATCCATTCGATGTATTTGCTTATGTTGTTGTGTTTGCTAGGACATGATGAATTATGATATTATGATTAGTTTGTACATGTTATATCTATTATGAGATTGTTTAATTTATGTTCTTGCATGCTCTTTGATCAAAGTAGTTACTCTGGCCAAGTGGTCGCTTTATATCTCCAAGAGGGAGTACATGCTAGATAGTCGATTTATGCCTCCTTTATCCCTAGGTTTCAGTTGACAGAAAGGACTAATAGTAAGGATGTGTTGTTTCTACTAAGGATAATACAATGGTGTTTATTTCTTCGTGCTATAAATATTGCTTACATCATGTACAGTGCTTAAGGCGATACTCTGTTGTTTTCAACTTAATTCTTAGAGATGCATGCTGTATAGTGGTCTCGAAGTGGAGTATTAGTTATAGATGCGGTACCGGGGTGCGGTCTATATATGTTTGAAGTGATGCCTACATTGATATCTTCTCATAATTATTTAATCGTAGTTCTATCAATTGCCTGCCTGTAATTTGTTCACCCAACAACGTTATTATCTTTGGACAGATACCGCTAGTGAAACTATGGCCCCGGTCCATTCTATAATTTTGTTTACAAACTCGTTCTTTGTAGTCCCGTTTGTACTTTTAATTGTATTCTCGTTATTTTCCGTAGATTATGTTTAATCTCTTTGTTTTCGACGAGACGGGAAGATTGACACATTCCTGGAACGTTGGGAATGAGGTTGTTTTGTGTGTTGTGCGCAGGTCCTACACCAAACACTGTGAACATACACACTCCCACTGGTTCGATAAACATTGGTTCTTACTGAGGGAAATTTGATGTTGTGCTACATCATCACCTTCCTCTTTGGTGAAAATCCAATGTTCGACATACACAAATTTTATCCAACAACCCTTCGTCTTCTTGCCCCTAAGATTTTCAAGACCACTAGGAAGAAGCGCGCGGTTAAGGTTGAACTTCTCAACGACACTTGGATTCATGATACGGACTTCGTCAACATGTGAACATTGATTAGCCACACCGCCCTGGACCCACAGACACCTGACTCAATTTCCTGGAGGTGGACCGCTAATGGCGAGTACTCATTGGCTTCTGCCTACTCTATTTAGTTTCAGGGCTGTTCTCTCCCGAATTTTGCCTCAGCCAAGGTCTAGGAGGCCCATGCCGAGCCCAAGTGTAAGTTCTTTGGGTGGCTCCTTCTCCATGGAAGAATCCTCATGACCAACCGCCTGGCTATCCGGGGATGAACCCTTGATCCGATCTGCCAGTTGTTCCTTAGTGCCTACGAGTGCGCAACCCACCTATCCAAGGACTGCCCTTTCTTCGATGTTGTCTGGATTCTTGTGGTAACTTCGTCTGGTGATGCCACGCTTGGGGTGGCTTCTTCCCCTCCATAGATGCTTGGTGGAACGCCATGACCAAGTCAGTCTGAAGCAGCTACGTCGTAAGAGAAGTGGTCTCTTGCTTTTTTGCCCTTTGGACCATTTGGAAGGAGCGTAACCGATGCATCTTCACTGAGAAGCACCTCATTTACGTGGAGGTGGCTCAACTTGCCACCACCGACATTAGCTTGCGCCTCCAGGTTTTTTGTGCTGTTGAGTCAAGCAATTTTCTACCCCTTGAGTGTTTGGGGGGGTGGTGTAGGGGTTTTCTTGCTTTCCGTCTAACAAAAATGCAAGCCCAATGTATAGTTTTATTCTTCTTACTCAATGAAAAGGCAAAGCCCTACCGGTTGCACCAAAAATTAGATAGGATTTCGGGAAGGGAGTTTTAACACCCGGGAGCCTATGCTCCCTATTTGAAAAAAAAATTAAAATGCATTTTGAAATGTCAATAAATCGGACTAAAAATGTCGCACGTACGTCTTGACATTATATATGCTCACAAAGTCGTTACATGTGAAAGTGTATGGTTGCCCCCATGTGTGGTTTTGGTAATTAATGACGATCTCTATGTATTAACGTTTATATTGAGCTACTTGTAGGTGTGTCCATTTGCGTTGCTTGATCTCCATATGTTGGAGTCAAGGCTATGGGAAGAAGATTATATGTTGATCAAGGCTAAGTACGGGTTGATCAACACTCAAGTCCAAGTGAAGATATGCCGAAGAGTGTCTCTCCCATATTGGTGTACGGGGGAGCTATTAGCAAGTCTTCACCAAGCGAAACGCAATAAAGAAAGGTGGTTCGTCTTGAGGAGATGAAGATCGTCATCATCGACCTCAAGTGGATTATGCGCAAGGCAAAGGTATGATCTTAATAGGGTTTCTATTTTACCGGTCTCATGATGTTAGTGAGAGACCGGATTATAGGATAGTTAACCGTACTATCAATAAGGGCTCTCGACCGAGTATCTTGATCATATCGTTCATGGAGAGCTCAAACCTTCGCATCCTTGGCATCATCTTTATTGGTTCTTATTTGTCTCTTATCGTGGTGTGGTCTTGGTGCTTGTCGTGCCCATCATGACAAGGCCAAGGTCACCAAAAACGGATTTCGTATGCGTCTTCTATTGCGTTTTCGGTTTTGGAGATTTTGTCGGTTCGTCCATATGGAGGGTTTCACTCTTCCATTTATTAGAAAATCTCCCCTGCTTGGTTTCAATATTTTCACTTTTTATAGGGTAGCATTTGTCGTCCTATTTCCAACAAAATTGGATTCACTCGATTCGGACTTCATTTGCAAAAGTTATGCCAGTTCAGGTTTTACTGTTTGAATCTGGCCCAGAAGAACACCGGAGATTGTCCGGAGTCTCCGGTCCAACCGGAGTCTCCGGTCCAAAGGACCCGGAATCTCCGGTCCATTGCTTTTCGCAGCCAAGTGACCTTCTTGTGGTGCGGTTCTGGATAGTGGTCAAGAGGTACACCAGAGATGGTCCGGAGTCTCCGGCCCACAGGACCCGGAATCTCCGGTCCATGGTTTTATTTGCTAAAATGGCCAAGTGTGGCGCGCCTCTGGATAGGGGTCCGGACTTTCACCGGAGTATGTCCGGAGTCTCCGGCCTGGCCGGAGTATCTGGCCCCTCTAGACCGGAATCTCCGGTCTGCCCCGATGATCCAACATGTGGTGCGCCTCTGGTGCCCTGTCAAGAAGGAGCCCGGAGCCTGGTCGGAATCTTCGGCCCTGGCCGAAGTCTCCGGTGCACTTACACCGGAGTCTCTGGTCTAAGCTGCCTGTAACGACTAGTTTTTGAGGGGACCTATAAAAGCCCCCTTCTTCCCCAAATCTCTTAAGGTTTTTCAGCAGCACGAATTTCTCTCTCTCTCCCACCATTGTTGACCTTGGAAAACCTTGCCCTCTCTCAATCCCTCCAATGATTCTTGCCCATCTTTAGGGAAATAAGAGAGGAGACCTAGATCTACATTTCCACCAATCAATTTCTCCTCTAAGTGAGGGGAACCTAGTGGATCTAGTTCTTGGAGTTCTTTTGTGGTTCTCCTCTTTGTTCTTCCTCTCAAATCCCTCCCTAGCATTAGTTGCTTTGGTTGGATTTGGGAGTGAAGGACTTGACTACCTTGTGTGGTCTTGCCTTTTGCATTTGGTGCATAGGTTTGAGTTCCCCACGGTGATACGTGGGATTGAAGTTCGAGAAGCTTGTTACTCTTGGGTGCATTGTATTTCCAAGAACTTGTGCCTCTTGGGTGCATTGTGTACCCTAGACGGTTGGTGGCGTCATGAAAACTTCGAGTTGTGAAGCTTCGGGCAAGGTTTGGGAGCCCCCGATTGAGTTGTGGGTGTGTGCCCCAAAATTGTTGTAAAGGCTCCGGATTTCGCCTTGAAGGATTCCGATAGTGGAAGGTGAACCTAACCCTTGGGGTGAGGTTCATCGGAGAATAGGGTGAGGCCTTTTGAGGCATCTTGAGTAGGCCTTTGTGGCGAGCTCACACCCCTCCAACGAGACGTACTCCCTTAACAAGGAGGAACTCGGGGATACATCCTTGTCTCCGCGTGCCTCGGATATTTCTATATCCGAGCTCTTTACTTATGCAATTTACATTGTGATAGCCTTCATGCTTGAAGTTTTATATCTTGCTATAACCTTGTTGTTTGTCTTGCTTAGCATAAGTTGTTGGTGCACATAGGTGAGCCTAGTTTATTTAGGTTGTTGACTTGTTAATTTAAACACCTAGTTTTATTCCGCAATTGTCAAGACTTAAACCGGAAAAGTTTTAATCGCCTATTCACCCCCCTCCCTCTAGGCGACATCGTTTGCCCTTTCAACATGGAAAACCGACATTTTTTCTATGGTGTGTAAAACAGATAAAATTCGGAGCTGAAAAAAGCTTTTTACGAGACATATTTTTTGTCTTTTTTATATATGTCACAAAAATGTCGGTTTTTCTCCAAACTTGGAGTGCCCTCGTAGAATCTCAAGATATACACGATAATTTTTTGTTCAGATTTTTTTAACATTTTAAAATGTCTTTTCTGGTGGCAGGAGTATACGCTTCCATGTGCGGAATTGAATTTCCCTAGGATTTCAGTCTTTATTTATCTCTGACGTAAGCTTCGCTCCCTGACCTAGCCGCCGCCAGAGCTCAGGGAGGCGACTGTTTTTCCGCTCGATCTCCACCGGCGATCGTGCTGGCCCCCTCTCCCTCCGTCTGCTGCTGCGGTGGCGGGAGGGAGGGGGGTCTGGTTCCTCCGCTATGTAGTTAGGGTTTGGTATTGTAGGTCGTGGAGCGCCGTTGGGGGTGGTGAGAGCGACGCCCAGACGAATAAATCTGCCTCAGCTCCACTCCCACACCGGCGGTGTCCTTTCATGGCGGCGTCTCGGAGTTAATGGCATCGTGTGTTTCCTGATCCCTTAGATCAAAGATGGTGTATCATGTGCTGGGTTTGTGGTTGGAGGCTGACAGTTCTGGTTTCCTCCTTCGACATCGTAGTCGTGCGGGGGTGTCAGTTCTGGAGTTCGATGGCTTGTCCGGGGACATGTTGCCCCGGTCTGATTCTTTCAACGGCAATGGTTTTGCTTGTGACAAACTACTTCAGTGGTCCGTAAATCTGTTGATCAGCGATGGAGCCGTGTCGAGCTCGGGTGAAGAGTGATTTGTCTTTCGTCCCTTCAGTGGTCATCTTGGTGGTGTCAAAGGAGGTGGATAGACATTGGTTTTTTTTTCAATTGATTTATGCTATCTTTTCAGCGGTGTGTAACTTGATCTTTAGTATATAAATAAAACACGTATTATCCTGAAAAAAGAGAGTAGTATTTCAGTCTTTATAATTGTTTTCCATTTAGAATGGCTTGAGTGTGAATTGGTGTTCATATGTGCCCATGTGCCGGCACCGCTTGTTTCTGGGTAAAATACATCTTCGATCCACCCAAACCCAGTTTACCCTTCAATCCCCGCTCCGATTCTTTACCCCTCCTCCCCCATTGGACTGGATTGGATTTAGCCGAGGCGCGGAGGCGAGGAGGAGTTCCCTTTCTTCTCTCGTCGTTGCGGCCGCGGTGAAACGTTGATAGGGGACAGGGGTGGGCCGTGGCGGCGCACCCGAAGGAACCGAGCGAGTCGCAGCCGCCGTCGCCATCACGACCTTTCCACCCTGGGATCGACGGCGGGTGTCGCCGCCGATATAACCCCGCGCTCCCCCACCCTGCTCCACTCACCCAACCCATGCCCACTGCGGCCGCGTCTACGTCGTGGCCTTTGGCGGCAGCGATGGCGGCGGGTGGCCTCGACCAGCAGCCTCTGCCCCTATTCCTGCGGCCGGTTCTACTCCACGGCGTGGGCGCCGCGGCACACCTCCTGCTCGCCCTTGCCGTCGCCGGCCGGCTCGTCTTCGCTGCCGGCAGCCACCGCGGGAAGGAACCGGCGGCGGCGGCGAGAGGCGCCAGGCTCCGGTGGTGCCGGCTCGCCGTGCGCACCACGTGGGCTCTGTCGGCGTCCGAGGTCTTCTTCTCTGCGTACTCCCTGGTCTCGTCCTACCTGGACAACACCGGAGGCGGTGGATGGGGGACGCCTGACGCGGTGGCGGACCAGGCGGACGCCGTGTCTCGCGCGGTGGCGTGACTGCTGCTCGCGGCGTATCTGCAGCTCGAGTACCGCAGCCGCGGGGAGGAGCGGTTCCCCGCGCCGCTCAGGCTTTGGTGGGCGCTCTTCCTGCTGCTCTCCGTCCTCGCCCTCGCCGCCCACGCAGAGGCGGGCCTCCAGTACAAACTCCCCGTGCCCGCCCTTTCGTGGGCGCGCGACGCCGTCTCGGTGCTCGCGGGCGCGGTGCTGCTCGTCGCCGGGTGGTTCTCGGCCGAGAGGCGCGCGACGGGCAGCTCTGCTTCCCAGCAGCCTCTGCTCAATGCCGCTTCTGTGAACCGCAGCTACGACACCGTGCACGCTTCCATGTTCACGGGCGCCGGCTTCTGTTAGAGATATATTCCATGTACGTATAAACGGATAGTCTAGGATAGAGATAGGACTCTCGTGTCTTGTCTTGCACTCCAAGATGACCCCTGTACGTCTATATATACTCGCCCATGAGGCTCAATAATATATCCATCATATTCCGCCAATCTCTATCTCATTCTAACATGGTATCAGCCTAATTAGATCCTACCCTAGAGCAGCCGCCGCCAAGCCCTCGCGCCGCCGCCGCCGCTCCCAAACCCTAGCACCGCCGCCCCCATGGCGCCATGCTAGGCGTCGTCGACACGCTTCCGCCGCGCCGCCCCCGGGGAGGTCGATCTCCATGATCTCCGCCGGGGGCTGCGCAACCCGTACGCAGGGTCCGTCCGCCGATCCGTGATCGGCTGCCCTGCACGTCTTTTCTCCGATCTCTTGATCGGTTTTCTTTTTTTGGCTTACCGATCTTAGATCGGATTGAGTCGCCCATCGCCGTCATCATCGCCGCGTCTCTACTCCGACCATCGGCATCGACGATCTACACCGCGCCCGTGCGTCTGCCACCACCGCCGCCGTGCCTGCCTCGGTAGGCCGTCACGGCCTCACGACAGGCTGCCGCGCACCGCGGCCGGCTGTTGCGCCTTCCTCGGGAGGCTGCCGCGGCCGTCCCCCTTGGATCGTCTTCGTCGTCATCGCCCGGGACTTCACCGACCACACCGCCATCGCCACCGATCTACGCGTCATCCCCGCCATGGCGCATACGTCGCCGCCAAGCACGTCCCCGAGCACGCGCCTACCACCGATCGAGCTACGGGCTGCCGCTGCGTCGCCCCTTCGGGTCGCAGCGCCACGTCTTGGTCTCCGCCTAACGGCTGCCGACGCGCCTCCCACGCGCGTACGCGCCGGTGGCCTCCAGCCGCTGCACCGACTCGCGCCCTGCAGCTATGCCGCCCCCTCGGGGTGTAGCGTCGCTGCATGCTGTCACCTCGCCGTCCCCGCGCACTGGCGTCCCCGGCTTCCACCGCGCCGCTCCACGGCGCGGCTCGCCGCCGTCTGTGCCCGTCTTCGTCGTCCCGCCCGGTCCCACGGCGCCAGGGCCCGTGACACCGTCCGCGTCGACACTGTTCGCATCTGCGACACCGTCCGCGTCGACACCGTCCACGCCTGCCTCTCCTTCGAGCACCGCCGCCGCGCTCCAAAAGGTAACCTGCAGGACGACTTCTCGTCGTCGCAGGTCCCGCCGACTACCCCGCGCCCCTCTAGGCGTCTAGCGTGCCCACTCCAGGCTGTTGCTGGTTCTGTCGTCTTCTACGTCTTCATCCACTACAACTTCGCCGCCAGCGTCTCGCCTCGTCCCCGTCTACACCACCTGCTACTCTACTCCGACACCCGCGGACAGCATCGGCATCTCTCCCTCGCCGCTCTACGTGTCGCAACCGTCGTGGAGTCCTCCTCTGCTAGTCTTTCTCTGACATGGCGACAAGTTTATGATGGTCCCTGCCCCTCGTACGCCTGGTACTGGCAACACCGGGAGTGTCTTCATCCCCGACGCGTTCCCGAGTCTGGCAAACTCGGATCGGCGCCTCGTCTTCATCGGCCTCGACAACGTCTTCTACGGCATTGACCCTTCTACGACCGCCTCGACTGCATCACCGACGAGTTCTTCTTTGCGTACTCGGTTCTGGCAAAACCGGAGTATGCCTTCGTCCCCGACGTGCGCCTAGTTCTGGCAAAACTATGTCCGCACCTCGTCCTTCTTCGATGACTGCCTTGATGCGTCTCCGTCATCCTCCTCGCGCACTATGCGCATGCGGCTTCATGTGCGGCTTCCTCGACACCGGCCACGACATCGACCACGGCGACCCTTCGCACGACTACCCCGACCATGGCACCGCCGAACGCTCTCGGCTCCCTCGACATCGGCACAAGGGCTACCACCTCACTTGAGCACTCACCAGCTACCTCTACAGTCCAAGCTTCGCGCCGCGACACCATCCACGACACTCCCGCTCGGTCTGCGGGGGAGTGTCAGCCTTCTGGGGTCCGAGGTCCACTTCGGTTTATCTCCAGTCTGACCGTTCGCGATGTTCCTATTGTTCACGACGCTACCGCTACAACTGCGGGGGAGTGTTAGAGATATATTCCGTGTACGTATAAACGGATAGTCTAGGATAGAGATAGGACTCTCGTGTCTTGTCTTGCACTCCAAGATGACCCCTGTACGCCTATATATACTCGCCCATGAGGCTCAATAATATATCCATCATATTCCGCCAATCTCTATCTCTTCTAACAGCTTCCTCAGCGTCCTCACCTTCTCCAGGATGGCCCCTCTGCTAGCCGTCGGCCACAGGAAGACGCTCGACCTCGACGACGTCCCGGACCTTGACCACGGCGACAGCGTGGCCGGCGTACTACCGTCGTTCAAGGCAAACCTCGAGGCGCTCACCGGCGACGGCTCTGTTGGCCAGAAGGTCACTGCGTTCAAGCTCACCAAGGCCTTGGTGCGCACCGTCTGGTGGCACGTCGCGGTAACCGCGCTCTACGCTCTGATCTACAACCTGGCCACCTACGTCGGCCCGTACCTCATCGACTCCCTGGTGCAGTACCTCAACGGCGACGAGAGGTACGCGAGCAAGGGGAAGCTCCTAGTTGTCACCTTCATCGCAGCAAAGGTGTTCGAGTGCTTGTCGCAAAGGCACTGGTTCTTTCGGCTACAGCAAGCTAGGATTCGTGCACAGTCCGCACTTGTCGCCGTCGTGTACCAGAAAGGGCTCTCTTTGTCCAGCATCTCTAGACAGAGCCGGAGCAGCGGCGAGATGATTAACATCACCAGCGTGGATTTTTTCGATAAAGAGCGCTTTATTAGACTTTAACCAGTTTACATCAAGGTGATACAAACCAGAAATGTCCACATCCAGCCTCTGCATTACTAGGATGCACACAGCCGAAGAAGAAGAGGAGAGAGAGAGCATCTAGAGAGGGAGAAAAAAGACTCATAGGAAAAAAACATGTCACATATGACAAAAATAATCCTATGGTGATGGTGGCCCAATACGCCGATTATGCTGCCACCCATGCCGGGTAAAAACATCTCTCGCCACTTGCTCCAACCACGAGCAAACCTCCATAAACAGGTCTCGGTGTGCCGGATGCTGAAGAATAGACCACGCCCGGAGATAGTGAGCACAGCGGAAGATCACCTGCATAGGGGAAGATAAGATAGCATTAAAAACTCTGACATTTCTACATAGCCAAAGCGACCATAATAGCGCGATCGCTCCCACCCAACAGTGTTTTCTAAACGAATGATCAATACCATGCAACCGATTGCCAAAAATATTCGCAACGGAGCTCGGTGGATACAAGTTCGAAGCCACTTGGATGGCAGACCATATAGAGCGCGCAAAATGACATTCAAAGAACAAATGCTTAATAGTCTCATTATGATGACAGAACATTCATTTTGTACTTCCTTGCCGGTTACGCTTTGCCAGGTTATCTTTAGTTAGGACTACCCCTCCGAAGGTACCAAGTGAATATTTTAATGTTCAATGGTACCTACATTTTCCAGAGGTATTTATTGTTTATTGCTGGCATATCCGAATGTACTAGTGCATCATACATGGAGCCCACTGAGAATTTACCATTCTTGAGTAGGTTCCAACGGAATTCATCACGATCTGTTGACAAGTGGATTTCGGCCAAACGCTCTTGAAGAGCTTGCCAAGATGCCAATCTTGTACCCACCAGATCCCGCCTAAAAGACACGTTCGGTGGGGAAGATTCCACCACTGCAGCGAGTGAATCACTTTTGTTACGTGCAATGTTGTATAATGCTGGATATTGTTCTCGAAGAGGATCAATTCCTAACCAGGAGTCCTCCTAGAACCGTATCTCCAACCCATCCTTTATGCGGAACGATCCATATCGAAAGAACTTAGCCTTTACCGACATGAGACCTGCCCAAAAGTGCGAGTCTCCTGCTATCCAAGACGACTGGGATACAGGTTTTAAACTCACATATTTTCTCCTCAGGAGTTGTTGCCATACCCCATCCTCAGTTAAGAGCTTGAATAGCCACTTACTAAGGAGTGCGGTATTTTTTGCCTCTAGGTCTTGGATACCTAGTCCCCCCTGGTCTTTTGGTCGACATAGTACGCTCCACTTGGCCAGTCTATATTTCTTTTTCTCATTATCCCCTTGCCAAAAAAATCTCGATCGGAAGTAGTCCAAACGTTTGAGTACTCCTTTCGGTATTTGGAAAAAGGATAACATGTATAAGACCATATTACTAAGGACTGAATTAATCAGTACTAAACGACCTCCAACTGAAAGTAATTTCCCTTTCCAACTGCTGAGTCGTTTTTCCAGACGTTCCTCAACTTGTTTCCATTCAGCATTTGTGAGTCTACGATAATGTATCGGTATCCCCAGATATGACATAGGAAACTGGCCTAGCTGGCAACCGAAAAGGTCGGTATACTCAGCGAGATGGTCAGTTGCTTCTCCAAAGCAAAAAGCTCACTCTTATGAAAATTTATTTTTAGCCCTGATAATTGCTCGAATGCTGACAGTATTAACTTCAGATTCAATGCTTTCTCAAGATCGTGTTTCATAAAGAGTATTGTATCGTCGGCATACTGGAGGATTGATAATCCGCCATCAACAAGATGCGGTACCACTCCTGCAATTTGATCCGAGTTCTTTGCACGCTCAATCATGATAGCCAACATATCAACTACGATATTAAACAATATCGGCGATAGTGGATCACCTTGCCGTAGTCCTTTTTTAGTTCTGAAGTAGTGGCCAACGTCGTCATTGACTTTGATGGCAACACTGCCTCCAGTAACAAAATTATAGACCCATGCGCACCAAGTTTCGGAGAAGCCTTTCATTCGTAGAACTTGATGTAGAAAAGGCCATTTAACTTTGTCATAGGCCTTCTCGAAATCAATTTTCAGAATCACACCGTCCAATTTTTTACGATGTAGCTCATGAACTGTTTCATGCAAGGTGACGACACCATCTAAAATATACCGTCCTTGCATGAAGGCTGTTTGAGTGGGTCGGATCACGTGATCCGCCACTGTGTTCAACCTTAAAGTTGCCACTTTAGTGAAAATTTTGAAACTCACATTAAGTAGACAGATAGGTCTATATTGTTGAATCCTTTCTGTTGTTCTTAACTTTCGGTAACAAAATTATCTCTCCGAAGTTCAACTTAAACAGCTCAAGCTGTCCATCATGAAAAGCATTGAACAGATCTAGTAAATCGACCTTAATAATATCCCAAAAGCTTTGATAAAACTCCGCTGGAAAACCATCGGGCCCCGGCGCTTTATTATGCTCCATTTGGAAGATAGCTCTCTTAATCTCGTCCTCTGTAAAGGGGGCGGTGAGAAAGTCATTCTCCATGTTGGATACTTGTGGGATATCTTCTATTCGGGATTCATCAAGAGTGAAGTTACCTTCCTCAGGGGCCCCAAAAAGAGTTTTATAGTACTTTGTTATAAAGCTTTTTAACTGCTCATGTCCCTCAATAACACCCTCCTCCTGGTTGAGATTGTATATGTACTTCTTCCTGTGGCGCCCATTGGCCAACAGATGAAAGTATTTTGTATTATTATCTCCTTCCAGAATTAACTGTGCTTTTGAACGTTGATACCACTTGAGTTCCTCTTCTCGGAGTAAGCGCGCAAACTGTTCATTCGCTTGATTTTTTTCATCAAGTTCGGAATCAGAGAGGAGCCGGTTTTCCGCTTGTAGGTCAAGTTTATCAATTATTTCAGCAAGCCTCTTTTTCTCCTTTTTATAGAGACCAGTGATATGGCGAGCCCAGCCTCAGAGGTGTTTCCGCAACATGCGAATTCTGTTATTCCACCTCTGAATCGGATTTTGCCCATGCACCGGACGCTCCCATACTTCTTTTACCATTTCCGCAAAACCATCACGGTTCAACCAGCCCAATTCAAATTTGAATTGCGGTTTTTTACCATGAAGTTTTGTATCTCCGGTATCTAGTAGTATTGGAGCATGATCCGAAAGCGCGTCTATACGCTCGAGCGCACGTACAGAGACCAGAGGATATTTATTTTCCCATTCGGTATCTATAAGTACACGGTCGAGTTTTTCGTATGTGGGTACTGATCTATTATTCGCCCAAGTATATTGCCTTCCTGACATATTAACCTCCCTTAAATCCAAACTGTCAATGACAGCATTGAATAGGAACGGCCAATAGTTGTCGAAACGGTCATTGTTCTTATCTTGCTGAAACCTTAGGATGTTGAAATCACCTCCTATAAGTATAGGGTATGGGTTATCTTTAGCAAGATTCACAAGTTCCCGTAAAAAGGCTGCCTTGTGCTCATCCTGGGCGGCGCCATACACAGCAACAAGGCTCCAAATAAAATCATCAGATTTATTACGCAAGTGTAGTTTAATGTGAACTCACCCGACGAACAATCTAATAATTCCATAGAATTATCCTTGATGCCAAGTAAAATGCCCCCCGATCTGCCGCGTGGAGGTATCCATTTCCAAGTGAACTCATAGCCACCGGCAAGGTGGTCTAAGGTTTGCACTGGGAAATCTCGTTTACCCGACTCCGTAATTGCGACAAAGTCCAACTCATGCTCCCGAACGCAATCAGCAATATGTAAATGTTTAGCCAAGTCTCTTAGACCTCTGCTATTCCATATTTTGCCTTTCATCGGGAAACTTTTGTTGAAATGGTGACTCTCGCCCTTTTGGACGGTTTGTTGCATTTTTTTGAGGATTTGGATTTACGACCCGAGGTTGTTAAGTCCATAAAAGACTCCAACCGGGTGTCATCCAGTCCCACCTCTGACACGTCTCCGACAAGATGAGTTATAAGATGGCCGTCATATCGGGCGTCCCCTTCTTCCTCATCTACATCCGAGATGGTCAGGTCATCGTGAACACTATTTTTAGAAGAAACTGTAAAACGATCGGCCTCTACAGTTTTAAGCACAGAGACGGACACTAAACTCTCTTCAGAAGAATGACCTAAACTCTCCAAATTTGAAATAACTTGAGAATTCGGTAAAGGAAAGAAAGACTTCGAAGTAGGTGTACCTTGCGAGTAGACGAGGTTGCGAGAAGCTCGAAGCCGCATGGCTTTCGTCATCGAATCCTCATCAGTTGGCTTGGACCCATCCACCACCGTCTTGTGCCTCGAACTGCGCCTAAGGGCAGGGGATGATGGAGTATACTCACGAACCACCGCAGCTCGTGGCGAGTCATTCGTCAGTATCGGCGACACCCTAGGGGAGGTTGTAGGCGGTGTAGAAACCCCCACCCTAGGGGCTGCCTCCGATGCAAATGCAGGAGAAGTTCCAGCAAAAGCTGATGGACTGCAAGGATATCAGGATGAAGGCGACATCTGAGATCCTGCGCAACATGAGGATTCTTAAACTGCAGGGGTGGGAGATGAAGTTTCTATCCAAGATCATTGACCTGAGGAAAACAGAGGAAAGCTGGCTCAAGAAGTATCTTTACACGTCGACCGTGGCCACCTTCGTGTTCTGGGGTGCCCCTGTCATGTATCCTTCACTAGCCAACTATCCCAAAAGTCCGAACTGATGGAAAGACTAGTGCAATACATATATACTGTAACACCCCCTCTCACGTGTGACTCGGGGAGGAAGAGGCCACACGTGCAACCGCAGCCGCCCCGACGGCGCGTAGGTCTCAGAGGTATGGCGCAACAGGCTCATACTTGGACACAAGGGGGGCTACCCGCAATTTTTTATTAAATTGCGCAAACCAGGACTCGAACTCAAGACCTGAGGCTCTGATACCATGTCATGTATCCTGCACTAGCCAACTATTCCAAAAGTCCGAACTGATAGAAAGACTAGTGCAATACATATATACTGTAACACCCCTACCTTCATCGCTGTGGTAACCTTCGGAGCTTGCATGCTCCTCGGGATACCATTGGAATCAGGGAAGGTGCTATCGGCATTGGCCACGTTTCGGGTGCTTCAAGTGCCAATATACAACCTTCCCGATACGATCTCGATGATGATTCAGACTAAGGTATCTCTTGACAGGATAGCATCTTTCCTATGTCTCGAGGAGTTGCCTATGGATGCTGTGCAGAGGTTACCAAGTGGAAACTCCGATGTTGCAATTGAGGTGAGCAATGGGTGCTTCTCCTGGGATGCCTCCGCTGAAGTGCCAACACTGAAGGACCTGAACTTTCAAGCTCGACAAGGCATGCATGTTGCAGTCTGTGGGACGGTCGGCTCTGGAAAATCAAGCTTGCTCTCTTGCATTCTTGGTGAGATGCCAAAGCTATCAGGAGAAGTCAAGTCTTGCGGAACAATGGCATATGTCAGGGAGTCGGCATGGATACAAAAAAAGGACAGACCCAGTGCACGAGGCTCCCACACAAGGTGGGGTCTGGGGAGGGATTATAGGAACCTAGTCTTACCCCTGCAAAGTGCAGTGCAGAGAGGCTGGTTCGAACCCAGGACCTCTTGGTACAAGTGGGGAGGACCTCACCACTGCAAAAATTCAGGACAACATACTTTTCGGCAAGGAGATGGACGGTGAGAAATATGACAAGGTACTTGAGTCGTGTTCTCTGAAAAAAGACTTGGAGATATTGCCATTCGGTGACGAGACGGTCATCGGAGAGCGTGGCATCAATCTTAGTGGTGGGCAGAAGCAAAGGATTCAGATAGCCCGAGCTTTGTATCAGGATTCCGACATCTATTTATTTGATGATCCGTTTAGCGCAGTCGATGCTCATACAGGATCCCACCTCTTTAAGGTATAATATGAACTTTTTGTTCACTTGGAATTTTGAGATAACATTGCTTAAGGTTTCTATCATTTGCAGGAATGCTTGCTTGGAGCTTTGGGTTCAAAAACTGTGGTTTATGTTACTCACCAGATTGAATTCCTACCTGCAGCTGATCTTATTCTGGTGAAAATTCATTGACAAAAGTTTCATGTAAATTAATTGTCATAAATTGCTTTGTTTTCCTTATAGGATAATTGTAATGTAGGCAATGAAAGGTGGGAAAATAGCCCAAGCAGGCAAATACAATGAATTACTTGACTCAGGGGAAGATTTAATGGAACTGGTTGGTGCTCACCAAGATGCTCTCACAGCATTGGACGTGATTGATGTTGCTAATGGAGGCAGAGAGGCTTTCTCTTCCAGTGGCGCAGCAAGCCTTTCCAGGTCGCTGTCATCAGCTGAGGAGAAAGATAAACAAAATTGCAAAGATGGCGTTGGCAAGGTTCAAAGTGGGCAGCTGATGCAGGAAGAAGAAAGGGAAAAGGGCAGGGTTGGGTTCTGGGTCTACTGGAAGTACCTTACATTTGCTTATGGGGGAGCTCTTGTACCATTCGTGTTGATAGCTCAGATACTTTTTCAAGTACTTCAGATTGCTAGCAATTACTGGATGGCTTGGGCCTCTCCCGTGTCAGAAGACGTCGAGCCTCCAGTGAGCATGTCGACACTGATCTACGTCTTTGTTGCCTTGGCTAGTGCAAGCTCGTTGTGCATCCTCATAAGAGCACTGTTTCTTGTGACAGCTGCATACAAAACAGCAACTCTGTTGTTCGACAGGATGCATATGTCCATATTCAGAGCTCCTATGTCTTTCTTTGATTACACTCCGAGTGGCCGCATCTTGAATAGAGTAAGTCAACACTTCCTCAAATTTCTTACGAAGTTTAGTTTATTGAGTTCATGCTCACACTAGAATTAAAAAATTTAGGCTTCAACTGATCAAGGTGAAGTGGACACCAACCTGGCTGAACAGATGGGTATTGTCGCATTTTCCATCATACAGCTAGTTGGAATTATTGCTGTGATGTCTCAGGTGGCATGGCAGGTGTTTGCTGTTTTTATTCCTCTAACTGTTGTCTGCTTCTGGTATCAGGTATTTTATTTAACATATTTATTCTCAGTGCTGTTTAACTGTAAAATTAGCACATCGTTATATTTATCATTTTGCAGCGCTACTACATTGATACAGCCAGAGAGCTGCAAAGGCTGGTGGGTGTTTGCAAAGCGCCTATAATACAACATTTTCCAGAATCCATTACTGGATCAGCAACCATCAGAAGTTTTGCCAAGGAAAATCAGTTTGTGTCAACTAATAGCCATCTAATGGATGCCTTCTCTCGACCAAACTTCTATAACGCTGCAGCAAGGGAGTGGCTTTGCCTCCGCGTGGAAATGCTATCGTTCCTTACATTTGCGTTCTCTTTGATATTTCTGATCAGTCTACCGACTGGTCTCATTCATCCAGGTATGTTGTCACCTGTTCGGAACAGTATTTATACTGAATATATGGTACTAGTAGGTATGTTGTGAGTTGATATGGGCTTGTAACCAAATTACATCTTGCTTTCAGCAATTGCTGGTCTGGCTGTCACATATGGGCTTAATTTGAGCACACTGCAAACAATGCTAGTCTGGTGCATGTGCAATTTAGAGAACAAGATCATATTCGTAGAAAGAATTCTGCAATATATAAGCATCCCCGAAGAGCCCCCTCTTTCAATGTCAGGAGATAAGTTACCTCATAACTGGCCATCAGAGGGAGAAATTCAGCTGCATAACCTCCATGTAAATGCCCTCATCCTTTTTCCTCTGGTTTACTTGCATTTATTTTCTGTGTTACCATATTGTTATGCAGAAATTTCATATCTTTGACATTGTGTTTGAGCTATCAATAAGAAGTCCAGTCTGATGGGCATGCGAACTGTAGCTTGATTGATTTGCCAAACGCGAATAACAATTATTCTATATAGCACAGATCTTTAACTTTTCAGTTAGATGCAGGTGAGATATGCTCCACAACTACCATTTGTTCTGAAGGGCCTTACAGTAACTTTTCCTGGAGCTATGAAGACTGGTATTGTAGGAAGAACAGGCAGTGGTAAATCAACTCTTATACAGGCCCTTTTCCGTATCGTGGATCCTACTATCTGTCAGATACTAGTAGACAGTGTCGACATTTGCACCATTGGACTGCATGATCTGAGATCTAGACTGAGCATCATTCCACAAGACCCAACGATGTTCGAGGGAACTGTAAGGAGCAACCTTGACCCTCTAGGAGAGTACAATGACAATCAAATTTGGGAGGTAGTTTTGATTTTCACATGCTTCATTTCTTTTTGTTCCTCAAATTCTTTTCGCGACAATTGAAAACCTTCAGGAAACTTGTAGTCTCAATATATTGCTCCATTTCAGGCATTGGATAACTGTCAGCTAGGAGACGAAGTCAGGAAAAAGGAGCTGAAACTTGACTCGCCAGGTGTGATATAGTGATATATATACAACATATTTTTTTGAGTCATGCAGTTGAAACTCTGACACTGAATTTGTATATCCTTCACGTTTTTCCAAATACTAGTTTTTATTACTTCCAAAATCTAAAAGTACAGAACATGCTAGGGCTACTGCATATTTGGTTGAAAACTAAAAATTTCATTGAATTTGCCTTGCAGTGATAGAGAATGGAGAGAACTGGAGCGTGGGTCAGCGCCAGCTTGCCTGTCTAGGTAGAGTGATTCTGAAGAGGACCAGGATATTGGTTCTGGACGAGGCCACTGCTTCAGTGGATACTGTGACAGACAACTTGATCCAGAAAACAATACGTGAGAATTTTTCAGAGGCAATGGTCATCACAATTGCACACCGAATCACCTCGGTCCTTGACAGCGATATGGTCTTGCTTCTTGACAATGGTGAGCCGTCAGCTCTTTAAACAAATCACTGTCCTGCCTTATTAATTCATCAAATCCGATATGCTTGGCATGCCTGTTGGTCTGACTAAACACCTTGCCGATCTTTGCAGGTGTGGCCGTGGAGCGCGACACGCCGGCCAAGTTGCTGGAGGACAAGTCGTCTCTCTTCTCAAAGCTCGTAGCAGAGTACACGATGAGGGCGACACATACATAGCGAAATAAGTGAAAAACTCCAGCGATTCTCTCACGCCGTTGAGTCTTCTCAAGTGAGCCTGACTGTCGATAATGCCGGAAAATTGCCTGTAGATGAGATGGTAAGTACTGGCAGATCTACCATGGTGTTAGTGCTATTGATAGTGGCAGTAACTTTACATGGTCTGAAGCTAAAGGCCGAAAAAGGCACCTTAACATCTGTTAAAGTATTAATGTCTGAAGAAAGTAGTTTGCTGAGGATATAAAGAACTGAATCCTGATTCATAGTCGCGTTCTTTACGGTGGACTGCACACGCCCGGAAAGTTATCGTACCAAGTAATATAAGTTGGAACTGTGTGATACCTGGATTAAATAAATGAACAGACATATCAAGGTCCCATCCTGACTGTCGTTCTTACCGTGGGTCTGCGTTGGGTGCAAAAACGCCAAGCATGAGCAGCCACTGTTCTGATGTTTCTTGTACTCTTTTCCTATACAGGCTGCAAGACAATTTCCTCTCTATGTTAACCGTGTCCAAAGATAGGTGTGAATGTTGTGTTTTTTAAAGAATTACAGTTCTTAGTGGAGTTGTATTGAAAGGTAGGAAGTTGTTTCGTTGCAGCACCAAGGGAAGAGGCTCTTGCTAAGTATCATGTTCAGCAAAGAATCCGATGAATTGTAATTAAGGGACCTCTACAGAATGGAATCCTTCAAACATTATTTTGAATTCTTCCAATCCAAACAAGCCTTTGGCCTGTTCTGCACTTTTGAGATGGCGTTTGGCGTTGCTTTCAGCTGGATTCATCTTCCTTCCGTGCCTAGCGCACGGTATTGACCTTGACACTTACAACCACACACATGTTCCAAAAATCCATTTCTAAACAATTAACAGAACAACTGCCGCTTAGCACTATTCTCTGAATTTCAGTCGATGCCAGGTAGGTTTCAGGACGATGCAGGAGCTAGGCCATAGGAACTGAACGTTTCAGGCAACAGGATCTTGAACTGAATCGTCTTCTGAAGCTGTTTCATGCGTTTCGGAACCGAGTTTCATCGACCGGGCCTGCCGATGAGGTAGAATTCTATCTCGAATCAGAACGCCGCTTTCATAGAGGTGATGAACACAACAGTGTAACTAATGCACAACGATGTTCATAGATACTTTCCCTAAGAAGAAGCTACAATGGACAGGTGGACAACAGTGAACATCATGCGAGAGCAAACCGTAGGCAAAAGAAGAAGACAAGACAAGCGTCAAACTACTAGCAGCAGCAGCAACAACAGCGGCAGTGTCCTAACAATGGTCAGATCGCACGTCCACGAGCACCTCCTTAGCTCCTACTGAAGTGGTGGTGCTTCTTGCCGGCGTCTCCTCCGCCCTTCCCGCCGCCGCTGGGCTTCTTCACGGCGTGCGCCGTCGTGTTCTTCAGTATCTGAAACGCACGCAGAGGCAGAGTCCAAGATTCATTCGTTATCGCCATGAGAGCGAAGGGAAACTGTTGAGTGGCGACTGGGGAAGAAAACGATTTGAGTACCTGTCGGAGCGTGTTGTTCTCGTTCTGGAGAGTGGAGACCTTCTGCTCGAGCTCGGCATTGCGGAGCTCCAGGTCCTTGGCCTTCACCTCCAGCTCCGTCATGTAGGCCTTCTTCCGCTCCCGGGCCTGCTGCGCCGACACGCGGTTCCGCAGCAGCCGCTTCAGCCGGTTCTGCTCCTTGTCCCCCGCGGCGCGCCCGCGCTTCTTGCCCCCGCCGGAGCCTGCCCGCCGTCCCCGGCCCCCGCCAGCACCAGCTGCTTGCTGTCCCCGTCGCCGCCCGCGCCGGACGACGCCGAGCCGCCGCCCATCTCCGGCACCCGCCGTATCTCCTCGTCGCTCTCCGCCCCTGCCGCAACACACACAACACGTCAACACGCGTCAGCATCTCGAGCCGCCGGATTCACCAAGCGAGCGCGTAGGAAGGGGAAATCGAGGAGGTGGACGGCACCTCCTTCCTTGTGGTTGTTGGAGCTGGAGGAGCGGTCGCTGCTGGACGGCAGCGAGCTCGTGGTGCTCGTCCTCGCCTGCTGCTCCTGCTCCTGGGCCGCCATCTCTCTCCCCACTCAGACACAAGCAGCACAAACGGATCAAGCTAGCTAGATCTCCCCGAATCCCCCGCCCTACCGCCACCACCCCACCGCCGCCGCGCAGCTCCGGGAGGAAAAAAAAACAAATCTTGGCACTAACAAGAACGTCGAGAAGGAGAAGAAAAGTGGAGAGAGGCAGATGCAGATCGGATGAGAGAGAGAGAAACGGGAAGGGAGGAATGGGGGAGGAGAGAGAAACACGGGAAAATGCGGGCGGGTGGGAGACGGAGGAGGGAGAAATGGGGAAGGCCGGTGTGGGGGGTTTTCGGGATGAGACGCGATCCCCGCCGTGCACGGCACAGCCATCGGACGGCGGCGGCGCGGGTAGCGTGGCGTGGCGCGGCGCCACACGCGCGCCCACCGCATCTGACGGTGACCGCCTCGGGAGCGTGGCCGCGTGCGCCTCCATCCGATTCCCCACGCCTGAGTTCCTTTTCCCGATCGTTTTCCACTGCATAGGTGACGCGTGGAATTGGAAGAATAACGGCACGATGGCCGTGCCGTACGATAGGTGCTGCAGATGCTTTGCATTTTCTGGATTCTGCCTAACCTCTTTCCCATCACCGTGGGAAATCCGCGTCAGAGAAAACCACTAGTGTAACCCACGAGTGACTATTCTCAGTTGACATTTATAATTAGGTGGCTTATACGGTCGACTCAAAGATAATTAGTTTAGTCGTCTAAAAGTGGCAAAACAAACTCCAAAAATATATTCAATGCTTTTTTTTCTTCTTTTGTTCGTTTAACTTGTTTGAAAGTGTTCATAGTCAAAAATTATTAAAAAACTACGCCATCAACAATGACATGCCTCCAATTCCAATGATCCTCGAATTCCTCAGAGAGGGGTAATATTATGGTGACACTAGCGAAAGTAGCGGTCCTTAAAAAAGAGTTCACATGAAAAAAACTATTTGTAAAATATGTCACGTAGAAATTTTAGGGATGTGGAAGACAAAAAAAACGCAACCGAAATGTTTGCATGTTAGTCTAGATTTCTATACAATCTGGGGTTGTTATGCATAACCCTTGGATTGTATGGATGTGGTCCAGGGGCGGACCCAAGTACACCTGAGTGGGGCTGACCCTCACTCAAAATTTTGAATTCTAATAGTAAGTGGTATCATTTTTAAAGAAATCTAGTCATATTCTGCAACTTTATAGAAGGACTGCCCCACACATGATTTCCCCCTAGTGATAATTATGCTATGTCCATCCTTAATGGTTATCTATGACTTGGAAAAAGCAATGGTTAACAAAAAGAATATACATACATATAGATAAAATTTACAAGACACCTATAATGTTGTATATAACTGAAATGGCGTGATGTTACTGCAAGAACATGTCTATGCTATTATACATGCCCGCTAGCACCTTGTTTACATTCTTAAATTAGTGCTTCGACCTTACTTGGTCAGATGAAGATGGGAGTTGAGGTCACGTAGACGAAATGGGAAAGAGAAACGAGAAAGAGGTAGCGCGGACGTAGGTTCACGTCGGTAGCACGCCACCCCACCCCTCGTCGTCTGATCATGTCATACATAGATGTGCATCCCGCCGCTCATGGGCATTATGACATCGTTGCTGATGTGGGAGAGTCTACACGTATGCTATGTTGCCATACTCGATGATTGCTATCACCTACCAACCGGGTTTCAAAAATCCAGTTTCTGTATGAATCTAGAGAAGCAAATTTTGTAGCACAAGAACTCGCCGGATTGTCTCGTGGATCCGACAATTTTATCTGGTTAGATGACCCCCCCCCCCCCCCCAACACACACACACACATATATAATCCTACTTTTTCTTATGCAATTGTGATTATAATGCATAAAGTGGTATGATTTAAAAAAAAGAAAATTCAACCAAGAAAATATCAAGCTAATATCCGTTGTGTTCCCCCGTTGCGCGGTGTGATCCGGCCATGCATCATGTATGTGCTGGTCATGAGAAGATGTGGGACGACGTGGAGGCATGGTGGCCTCCCACAATTCCTTCATCATTCATCATATTTTTCTTTTCATGCATGTAGCAATAAGTAATAAATGATACTCACTCCGTTCTCGTCTAGATACATTCTTATTTGGACAAACTAGGGAGTAGAATCTAGTGGCATCCCACCATTTCAACCACCAAACAAGGTGTATGTTTTCTGAGTCCTACATGCTTCTTGAGAGTCAATCTAGTCTAACCATGCGACATCCCAACACATTTTTTGAGTCCTACGCAGTTCTCATGCCATATCACATCATCTCCAAAATAACCAAAAGCATTTGGAACAAATGTTCATAATTGAGATGATCTAGCCATTAGCTCGTGCTCCCGGTACAACCTTTTGTTTGGTGAAAGATTCTTTGCTTTCATTTCAGAAAAGCGACTTATTCCTGCAATCCGCCCGGATCCTCCTCACCTTTCCTATTTAGTTGACTGCCAACTAATCATGGATGGATGCATGCATGCCCATACTGCTTTGACAATCTTTGACGCTTCAGTTTTATTTCTATTCAAGTACTCATCATCCAACTAATCCGGCTTCTGCCTAACAAAACAGCGAAATTGGTCTATATGGACCGGACGAATTATTATCTTGAGATAGTAAGAGGCCTCTTCGGAGGCACATTTGAAAACTTGAGAGTTTAATACCGTGGTGTGCATCACGAAACATGTCCATGCATGTTTTCATCACTATTACAGATGATACTAATACGGGGCAGGATGCACTTCTAGCATGTCCAAGTACTAGAATGTATATAGCATATGGTGCTAAGAGCATAAAACCGACTTCCAGATGTATACTATTACAAAATGTATCACATAATAAAGGTACTAAAGACAGTTCCTTGTAGAATAAAACGTACAATGCCAACTTATACATTTTTGGTTGACGTTAACATGTAGCTACTACAGTAACACTACAGCGCACATAGTAAATGCAAAGTTGCAAATGGAAAAACTGTTTTGTACAAACAAACAAAAAGGTAAACAAATAAATAAGGAACTTCACATGAGCATTTTGTGAATGATACCTATCTAGGAAAGATCAGGGAATTACAAAATAGCATCTCCGTCAAAGAACGGAATTGCTGTGCGTACGACAGTTTGCGTACGATTCCCGTCCGACACTTGACCTGGGCCGTGAGATGGGCCAACAATCCGTTATCGAACGCTTTGATTTGAGTATCGTACAGGTATCGGACAAGAAAACGTCGGATGTGTAGCAGCGTTCGTCAATGAGAATTATCCACGTATAAAAGAAGCGAGAAATATGTAGGGTGAACCATTTGCCGTGTGCGCGATTTGTCATGAGCATTTTTTCGGGGCACACGAAAAAGGCCTAATTTACCGTAGGCCATCAAGAATACTCACGGAAAATCGAAAACTCATGGCAAATCTAAGAAAAAGCTCATGACAAAACAATACTCAGGGCAAATCTCGGAAAAATGCTCACGCTAAAATATATCCATAGGAAAACCGGTGACATGTGTCCCAGCGACCCAGCTGTCCGTCCTTGACGGCAAACTGGTGACAGGTGTCCCAGCCGTCCGTCCTTGACGGCGAGGAAACAATGCTATTAATTTGCCGTTAGCTATGCTAGAAATCTCACGCAAATCCTATGCTAACCGGCAACAAAATTAATAATATTTGAGCAGTCCAGGCACCACATTCGGCAGTATGGGCCGCAACCCATCTAGGATATTGTCGTGAGCTTTCTGGATGGGTTGGAACAACCCACCATGGCTGATTGTGGCACATGTATGGCCCAATGTTTTTTTGCCGGCGGTTATGATAAAAAGTATTCCCGCGAGCTTTCCAGAAAAACACACATAAAGTCGAAATTGCTTCACTCCGCGCGCCCGAGCGCTCGCGCGGTCTCCGCACACAGATGCAAGGATGGTGGGCCCCATCCATGTGTCTTCTCCCTCACCTTTCTTCTTCCCCCGACACCCAGCCTTCCCCAAGACGCGCCGAAGATGCCGCCGCGGAGCCGCGGGAGAAGTCGACCATCGAGGCTAGACCTTATCGGTGGGGGTGGGGGTGCTCGTGGCCGACGAGATCCCGTGTGTGTGTGTGGGGGGGGGGGGGGGGGGGGGAGTTTAGAGGGATGGTCGGGGCGGCACGGACCAGCGAAGGAGGTGATTTGAGGAGGGCGAGGTGGGCGCGGAAGCACCGCCGGCTGCGGATGGCGGAGGCAGGTGTTTCGGCTGGCGGGGGGTTGCACTCGGTCTTCTCCCCCTAGTGCCTTGTATTGTCGGAATCCGCACGGGCACTCCTGCGCGCGTAACCTAGCCTCGTCTCCTCCATGTCGCCTTCGCTGCTCTGTCTATGAGATCTCATAGCAAGGTACGATGGCAACTGAAGCGGCAAGACCCTCTCTCTCATATCCGGCAGCTTTGCTGGCCAGCATGAGGGGTCACGAAGGGTTTCACTTCCTATTTATTTACTTTTGTGGCTGCCGTCGAGGATGATGCACATGATATGCTTGACAATTTACCTACCCGGTAGGGACATCCTCTCATTGAATATGAGAAGTTTGAGAAAGCTACCAATGGAAAATCATGCAGGGATGCTCTACAACAGGTACCAAGATGTTAGATACTAATTCTCCTTCCAAAACATACAAATTCTAGCTTTACAACACATTCTATGCCAATCATAAATGCATAAATACATCTGGTATGTAACTATTATATTATTGTACTATATTATCTCACACAACGCTGAGAAATAACAGTAGATAGTTAGAAGGGAGGTTTGTAGATTATGTCATCAAATAATCTTCAAGCACCTAAATTATTGGTTGGTTGCTAAACATAGCCAACGTCAAGGCCTCTAGAAATCATCTTCGCAAAATTGGTGATTGTTTGTTCCATGCAATAAACACCTCATGTTTTAAGAAAGAGCAGAGGACATCTTTGTCCCAACAAAATAAAAAAGGTAAAAAATCGCAAACTGAGCTGTGCTCTGGCGGTTTAGGTTCCGTGTTGTGGTGGAATCAGCCCACCCAGGTTCAAGTCCTAAACTTGGCATGGGTGCTCGCTTTTACTTGGAATTATTCAGGATTTAACCGGCGATGTTCTTTAAGTGGTACGTGACGTGCCTGTTGATGTGGGTACACCTTTTCGGGTATGCCACCGTGGCTAACCCTGGTGCGGAAGAGAGTAAAAGGCCCATCCGTCATCAGGCCCAGAAAGGAGGCCCCGAAGGAAAGGATAGAAATATTAGGTCGGTAGGCCCGGATGTAAACCTAGTCGGTATAGGACCCGAGACCTAGTCCCACTATTTAAGGACTGGGAGGGCCGCCGACCTAGGGTACGCTCATACTCGCCACCAGAAACCCTAGCGAGATCGCATCTCACGATCTCGCCATTGTAATCGATCTGTAAGCTCCATCATCAATTCCAGACAAGCAGGACGTAGGGCTTTTACCTTCGGGGGCCTGAACCTGGGTAAATCCCGCTTGTCAGCCGACGAATCCACCAGTACCACCGTCTTCTTCTCTCGTTCTCTCAACCCAAGGATGTCATCCGAGGGATTTGGCGTGGTAACCCCACGTCAATTGGCGCCGTCTGTGGGAAAGACTGGTGCTGGATCTACGGGTTCGGCGGCTTCATCAGCGACCATCAGCGACTCGCCGGATCTGCAACAGCCGATCTACTTCGGCTCACTGGGTTTTCACCCGCACTCACCGGTCGTGCAATCGGCTTTCGAGGACCTGCAAGCTGGCGTGGAGGCGAGCTTTGGCAAGCTGCGTTTCTACGTCAACAAGTGGGGCACGCTCCGTCTCACGGACGCACCCCCTTCTGCATCGGAGGAACCCGCCGCTTCATTGACTTCATCGGCGGAAGTCGCAACTTCATCGACTACATCGGTGGGCATCCTGCTAGCCCGCACGGATTTCGCGGAAGAAACACTCGATGAACCTGCATCGCCCTTGACCGCAGCATCGCGATCTACATCGCCAACCGTCGACTTCGCGCGCACGACCGAGATGCCGGTCGTGCCATACATCTCATCTACTCCGTCAAGCCCTACGTATTCCACCAGCGGAGCCTCGGCATCCTTTGAGTCCGCCTTTGGTGACGACTCCGACGATCAGACGCCATATCCCTTACCGATCGAGGTATACATGACGGTGCCCGCAGGGGGAGGGGCATCAGGACCCGGAGAAACGGCCGCGATAGGAGCCGCAGCCGCCGCCGCCGCAAGGACGGCAGCCACAAACACGAAGGCCGAAGTAAACGCTCCGCCTAACAGGGGTGAACAGCCGAACTACCCGTACGTTGNGCTAGAATCATAATAAAACAATGTAATAAAACTATAATATGAAACACGGCTAGAATCATATACAAGAGGATATCTATAAACTGTGATATGGGGCAATCAAAAGATCAAACGTTCATCAAAGATATACCCTCATTTGTTTAGAGATTGTATTAATTAACCCAAGACTACACTGAGGTGGAGATAAAAAACTCTGATGCATATGAAATCATATAGAACTGAAGTGGAGATAACATTGCAATCATAAGTTTTTTCTATTACTGCGTTATCTATTGGACGAATTAAAGAGGCCCGTAGAGTCAGAAACATATAAACTTTAGATGAAAAGATTCCTCGAAACATATAAACCTGCGTTATCTATTACTGCGTTATGCGATTCTAACTCATCAGAATTTTTATATAGATTGAATTTAGGTCAAAGGAATGAAAATATAATTCTATAGAAATTTTCATACACAATAGTTATATACAATTTTTCTATGCATATGAAAATTCTCATGACTACTAAATCTCTATAGAAATTTTCCTTATTTTTCTTGTGGTGCAACGAAATATCTATTGATCCCGATTCACGTGTTTTCAAATCCTATAGGATTCTACATGGCATGATGTTTTATTTATACATTTTCCCTATTCCCATGTTTTCAAATGATGCAAACCAAATAAACCTTAATAATTTCTCTGGTAACTATCTTAGATTATTCTAGACTATTTGGGTGTTTGTACGAATGACTAACTTAGACTATCTTAGATTATCTCACACCATCATTAGTATTTTGAACAAAGGAATGACTATCCTACGCTATTTTGGCATTTCTATGAAATAGATTGTGCAACGAGAATTTTAGGGAAACACAAACATGAGGTATTCATGCATTTTAGCTCCTAGAGGAATCTAGGATAAATGAAACCTCAACCTCTGCTATTTTCTTCTTCTTCCCACGGTTCAAATTCATGTGTTCCGAACGTGGCTTCGTTAATAACCTAAACAGCCAGCGCAGAGCCCAAAAATATGCAAAGGTAGTACTCCTAGTAATGCAAAGGTGGAGGGGAAGCTTACCGGTCTTGAGGAGGGTGCTGGAGGCAGTGGCGGGGAGAGGAGGGTGCTGGCGACGGCGGCGGCGACGGGGAGAGGAGGGTGCTGGCGGCGGCGGTGGCGACGGGGAGAGGAGGGTTGGCGGCGGTGGCGGTGCGCGCGGGCCGCGGGAGTCGACGGTGGCGGCGGTGGCGCGCGGCGGCAGTACGACGCGAGAGTGGAAAATTTAGGGATCGAATGAGGGAGATCGAGCTCGACCGGCCGGTTATGTAGTACTACCTACCGCTGCCGAACAACATATGTGGTTCGCCAGTGACACTAAACTTACCGCTGGCGAACCGCTGAACTAGTTTGCCAGTGGTAGGTGGCGCCGTTAGGGTTGCTGACGTGGGTACACCTTTCGGGTGTGCCACCGTGGACTACCCGGTGCGGAGTAAAAGGCCCATCGGTCATCAGGCCTAGGAAGGAGGCCCCGAAGGGGAGTTTAGAGATACTAGGCCCAGATGTAAACCTAGTCGGTATAGGATCCGAGACCCCGTCCCACTATTTAAGGAGGGGGAGGACCACCGGCCTAGGGTACGCTGGTATTCACCACCAAAACCCTAGCGAGATTGAATCTCACGATCTCGCCATTGTAACCAATCTGTAAACTCGATCATCAATCTCAGACAAGCAGGACGTAGGGCTTTTACCTTCGGGGGCCGACGAATCCACCAGTACCACCATCTTCTTCTCTCGTTCTCTCAACCCAAGTATGTCATCCGAGGGATTTGGCGTCGTAACCCCACGTCATTTGGCGCCGTCTGTGGGAAAGACTGGTGCTGGATCTACGGATTCGGCGGCTCCATCGACAACCATCGGCGACTCGCCGGATCTGCAGCAGCCGATCTACTTCGGCTCCTTGGGTTTTCACCCGCACTCGCCGGTCGTGCAATCGACTTTCAAGGATCTGCAAGATGGCGTGGAGACGAGCTTTGGCAAGCTACGTTTCTACGTCAACAAGTGGGGCATGCTCCGTCTCACGGACGCACCTCCTTCTGCATCGGAGGAACCCACCACTTCATCGACTTCATCGGCGGAAGTCGCATCTTCATCCACTGCACCGGTGGACATCCTTCCAGCCTGCACGGATTTCACTGAGGAAACGCTCAACAAACCTGCATCGCCTTTGGCTGCAGCATCGCGATCTACATCGCTAACCATCGACTTCGTGCGCACGACCGAGGCATCGGTCGTGCCATACACTTCATCTACTCCATCAAGCCCTGCGTACTCCATCAGCGGAGCCTCGGCATCCTTCGAGTCCGCCTTCAGCGACGACTCCGACGATCAGACGCCGTACCTCTGGCCGATCGAGGTGTACATGACGGTGCCCGTAGGAGGAGGAGCGTCAGGACCCGGAGAAACGGCCGCGGCAGGAGCCGCAGCTGCCGCTGCCGCCGCCGCTGCCACTGCAAGGACGACAGCCGCAAACACGGAGGCTGGAGCTAACGCTCCGCCTAATGGGGGCGCGCAGCCGACCTACCCGTACGTGGTGACTCTGCAGAATGGGCGGACCCAGCTCCACATCGACCAAGCTATGGGTGAAAAGGCAATCAATGCCGTAGCAGACGGCCAACCAGCGGCCGACGTGGCAGCAGCAGACGTGGCGTGCTACCAGTACCTGCTGTGGCAGGAAAGTCTCAAGCTGGAAGCTACGAAGGCAGAACTGGCGGAGCACAGAAGGCAAGCCAGCATATCGAGTGCGCGGCGGGCAGGGCTGTCCGTCCAATCTTCAGGGTGATCCCGTGACCCCCAAGCACAGCCTCGGTACTTACGAATACCCGAGGCAGATCGTACCAACGTCACCTGTAATCTGGAGGCGTCCTTCATGTCCGTGGACGAGCAGGGAATTCCTATCCCCAAGACTGCCTCCGGTGTCTTAATGTCAGTGGCCACATACCTATAGGCTACACAGCCGCCAGAAAGCGATCCGCGGGCGGCGTTGCATCGCCAACAAATCAAGTTCCTCATTACAATGGGGACGACATTGATACCTGAGGAGCCACAACCAGCTGCAGTCGCGGTAGCTGGCAACAACACAGTCAATCGCCGACAGCCGAGCCCGCGCCGGGAGACAAGAATGCGAGAGGTGAGCGATCGTATCACTCGCGATCGCGATCGAGAAAACCGCGTCATTCGCGGCAACAATGAGCGAACAGTGCCGGAGCAAGACAATCGCGTCACCCGCGACCGCCGAAACCGCGGCAATCGCGAGCATGAGGAGCGTTACCAGCTTAACGAAGGTGAAGATGCGCGTAATGCCATCACGCACAACAAGGTCACCAGGAACCGCTCCAGGCGAGTGGCTCAAGAGGACGAAAGCGACAGCACGTCGTCCGAGGATGAACTCGAGCCCTGCGGTGCGCTATGCTTCAGTCGACACATCTGGGAAACCAGAATGCCGAAAGGATTCAGGTTAACCTCGGAAACCCCCAAGTACGATGGCTTGCAGGAACCATCCGCCTGGTTGGTGGACTACCTGACGGCAGTAACCTGCCAGAGAGGATCGACGTCTACTGCTATGCGGTACATACAACTCAAGCTCTCGGGATCGGCTCGAGCTTGGCTCAAGAGCCTACAGAGAGGCGCATACACCTGCTGGGAAGACTTCAAAGAGGACTTCGTCCGCAACTTCATCGGCACATACAAGAGACCTGCCTCATTGGAGGAGCTGCGAGCCTGCAAGCAGCGTGAAGATGAGACGCTGCGTGAGTACATCCAGCGATGGACTCTTCTCCGCAACGGCACGAACAAGATATCGGAGGACAACGCCATATACGCGTTTACCCGAGGAGTATATCGGTTCGAGCTCCGGGAAACATTTGGTCGCGTGAAGCCCAAGACCATCGCCCATCTCATGCAGATAGCCAATGAGTGGGCGGACGGCGAAGATTACATACGCAATGAGCGCGTTGGCACGCCCGGCAACGATGGCGACCAAGCTCTTGGAGTCGCTGCAACAGCGACCGCCGTCGCAAGAGGAAGTCGCGTGTCTACGAAGACACGGAGGGCATGAAACTCATGGCAGCAGGTTTCGCTGATGGCCGCGAGCAAAGAAACCATGACGACAATCGCTACGAGCACGACAGTCGAACAACCGATTACAACAGCAGCAAAGAAGTCAAGCGTGAATGGCGGCCCCGTGAATCGCGAGGTGGTCGAGCTCCACGACCTCCCCCAACGCTCCATGACGCGTGCCGATTCCACATGTTCATGGATGAGAATGGTGTTCTCACATCCAAGCACCTCCTTAAGGACTGCGAAAAGTTCCAAGACCTCCATGCACAGTACGCACAGCTCCTTTTGTAGCAGCAACGGCAGGCGCAGGCGGTACCCGGGGCATTGGCTGTGGGAGCGCCGCACGCTCCACCATTGCCCCCGGGACACATGGCGGGTGCAGTCCAATACCAGCCATGGGTAGAAGAGCCAAGATCTGACGGAGATGCTTACCCAAAGCCCGTGGGTCGCATTTCATGATCCAGAAGGGGCGTCCCTCGAATCGGGACCAAAAGCTCATAACGCGGTAGGTTCACCTTGGCGTCAAATCACCACCCGCGGTACCCGAGTACCTCAACTGGTCACACGCCAGCATAACATTCTCAAGGGACGATCATCCGCCTCTAGTCCCGCGGCCGGGCCACTCTGCCCTCGTTCTGGACGCACAGGTCGGAGGCTTCGCCATGAGCCGTGTGTTCATGGATGGCGGTAGCGGAATCAACATCATGTTCGCCGACACGCTGCACAGAATGAACATACTGATGACAAACTTGGCGCCTTCCGTCAACACCTTCCATGGCATAGTACCAGGGAGACCATTCTATCCCCTGGGTACGATCTCACTCGATGTGATTTTTGGCGAGCCAGCCAACTTTCGGAAGGAGAAGATCGAGTTTGAGGTGGTTGACTGGAAATCGCAATACAACGTCATCCTAGGACGACCGGCGTTCGCGCGATTCATGGCAGTGCCACATTACGCATACCTGAAGCGGAAGATGCCGGGACCCTACGGGACAATCACCATCAGCGGAGACTTCGAGCGGTCTGACGAGTGCGACCGCAAGTTTAACAAGATCTCTGAGTCGTTCGGGGCGTAGGAGCAGCTCCAGGAGTTGGCTGTCACCAACGACCGCACCCTCTTTCCAGAGGGCAAAAAATCAGCGTCACGCTCTGCCTTCAACGCGACAAACGACACAAGGGAGCATCAGTTGCACCCGACGGACCCCAAGAAGACGGTCCTCATATCGACGAGCTTGCCTTTCGCACAGGAAAGCGCGCTCGTCGAGTTCCTACGTGAGAACTGGGAAATTTTTGCCTGGTGTCCAGCCGACATGCCAGGCATACTCAGGGAATTCACCGAGCACGCCCTACATATTTTGCCCAATGCGCAGCCCGTCAAGCAAACAATGCGCCGCTTCGCGGAGCCGAAGCGCCTCGCCATCAGGCAGGAAATCGACAGGCTCCTAGCAGCCAACTTTATCCGGGAGATCAAGAAGTCTGATTGGGTCGCCAACCCAGTCCTGGTGCCAAAGAAAAACATAGACATACTATGCATGTGTGTCGACTTCACTTCGTTAAACAAGTGTTGTCCAAAAGATCATTTTCCACTGCCTCGAATCGACCAAATTGTCGACTCGACTGCAGGCTGGGCACGCCTCTGCTTTCTGGATTCCTATTCAGGCTACAACCAGATCAGGATGAAGAAGGAAGACGAAGAGAAAACAACATTCATCACACCCTTTGGTGTTTACTGTTACACGACGATGCCCTTCGGGCTGAAGAACGCGGGTGCTACATACCAGCGTATGATGCAGAACTGCCTGAAGAAGCAAATCGGCCGCAATGTTCAAGTATACGTTGACGACATCGTCATCAAGACCAAGGAGGAAGAAACACTCCTTGACGACCTTCGCGAAACATTCGCCGCACTGAAGAAATATACCATCAAGTTGAACCCTACCAAGTGTGTGTTCGGCGTGCCAGCCGGGCAACTACTCGGTTACCTCGTATCTGCGCGAGGCATTGAAGCGAACCCAGAGAAGATACAGACGCTCCTGAAGATGCCGGCTCCGTCGAAACTCAGGGATGTGCAGCAGCTCTCTGGAAGGATAGCAGCACTCAGCCGGATCATTAGCAGGCTTGGGGAGAAGGCGCTCCCGTTCTACCACTTGATGAAGAAGACGGACCGCTTCGAGTAGACTGAAGAAGCCCAAGCCGCCTTCGTCGACCTCAAGCGCACCCTGTCAACACCACCAGTACTGGTGGCACCACACGAAAAGGAGCAGCTGTATCTCTATATAGCGGCCACAAACAAGGTAGTCAGCACGGTGCTGGTGGTCGAGCGAGCCGAGGAAGGAAAAGCTCATGGAGTGCAGAGACTAATATATTACCTCAGCGAGGTGCTGTCTCAGTCGAAGTAGAGATACCCGCACTATCAGAAGCTGGCGTATGGGGTATTCATGACCTCGCGTAAGGTGGCACACTACTTCCAAGAGCACCCTATCACGGTGGTGAGCGCGGCTCCCCTAAGTGACATACTCAACAACTCCAAAGCGACAGGCAGAATCGCCAAATGGAGCATTGAATTAGGTTCTCTAGTCCTAACATACAAACACCCTACAGCAATCAAGGCTCAAGTTCTCCCTGACTTCACTACAGATTGGATGGAGATGCAGCTGCCATCGGTACCTGATATGTCCAGCTCATGGACCATGTACTTCGATGGGTCCAAGTGGAATGAAGGCGCAGGAGCAGGTGTTATCTTGATATCACCCAAAGGCGACAAGCTGCGTTATGTGCTGCAGATGGACTTCGAGAAGCCATCCAACAACGAAGCAGAATATGAAGCCCTGATCCATGGGATGAAGATGGCCAAGGAGTGCGGCGCTGATCGTCTGATGATATACGGAGACTTGAACTTGGTCGTGCAACAGACCATGAAGGAGTGCGATGCAACAACAGAGAACATGATAGCGTACAGGAACCTGTACAACATCATGGAAGGGAGCTTTGACGGTTGCGAGCTCCGCCATATTGGGCGAGCAAGAAACGAGGAGGCAGACACCCTGGCCAACATCGGTCCCTGAAACTCAAGGTACCCCCTGGAGTCTTGCTTTAGAAGATAAACAAAAGATCTATCAAGGTCAAGCAGCCTGTGGCTCCCCCTACACCGGCAACCGAGACTAAAGCTGCAAGCGACGACACAACTCTAGCAGCAGAACCCGCAATTGAAGGTTTCCTTGTCGAGCCCATATGGACAAAGCCATTCCTGGCATATATGCTCCGGCAGGAGCTTCCTGAAGACACAGTCGAAGCACGGCGTATCACTCGCCGTGCCAAAGCATTCACAATCATCAATGGAGAGCTGTACAAACGCAGCATATCGGGTATCCTTCAGCGGTGTATCGCACCAGAGGACGGTAAAGCCATGCTCCTCGAGATCCACGCCGGCACATGTGGACATCACGCCAGTAGCAGAGCCTTAGTCGCCAAGGCTCTGCGTGCTGGATTCTACTGGCCCACCGCGTTGCAGGACGCCGAGGACATGGTCCGCCGATGTATCGGCTGCCAGAAATTCGCAACGAGACCTCATGCGCCGACGTCAGAACTGAAGACAATCCCTTTAGCGTGGCCCTTCACCCAATGGGGACTCGACATGGTCGGGCCACTACGCAAATACTCAAGAGGAGGACACACACATCTGCTGGTGGCTGTCGATAAATTCACCAAGTGGATAGAGGCCGCGCCAATTACCAACTGCGCAGCTACCTTAGCTGTCAACTTCATCACGTCCATCATGTTCCGCTTTGGGGTGCCTCACAGCATCATCACGGATAACGGAACAAACTTCACAGCCAAGGAGTTCCAAGAATTCTGCCAGGAGAAAGGCATCAAGCTAAACTACGCTTCCGTCGCCCACCCGCAATCTAACGGGTAGGTGGAAAAGGCAAACGGCCTTGTATGCAGTGGCATCAAGAAGCGCCTCCTGGTGCCACTCAGGCGCGCAGCAGGAGCTTGGGTAGAGGAGCTACCATCGGTGCTATAGATTCTGCGCACCACACCCAATAGATTGACGCAATACACACCATTTTTCATGGTGTACAGAGCAGAAGCAGTCTTACCACACGACATACGCTTCGATGCACCTCGCATCGTCGCGTACGATGAAGACGACGCTCAAGCCGCACTCGAAGATGACGTCGACCTGCTAGACGAGGCCCGGGACATCGCACTCTCCCGAACGGCTATCTACCAGCAGAACCTCCGCAACTATCACAGCAGGTGGTTGCATACAAGAGCCTTCGTCGAAGGAGACCTGGTACTCAGGCTCAAACAGAAGAAGGTGCACAAGCTCGCCTCCCCATGGGAGGGACCCTTCATCATCGCTGAGGTCATCGGTGGAGGCGCGTACCGCCTGAAGGACCCGAAGACAGACGAACTCATCCGCAACCCCTGGAACGCGGCGCAACTGCGACGCTTTTATGCGTAGCACAACTATCAAAGGCTGATCAGCCATCCCTGTAAACAGTAGAGACCATGTCTCCAGCAATAAAGCGCAATGTTCCTCTATCATACGAGTCAACACACAGCGCACAGAATAAGCACCTGAAAGGGCAAACAAATCATATCCACCTCCCGGGCGTAGCACCTGATACTCGGGGGCTACGCCGGTCGAGCACAAATCATCCTCTGCCTTAGCAGCACACCGACGCTCGGGTGCGACGCTAAGTAAAGGCAAAAACAAAACAAACTCTATATACAAAACAACTCCAAACTATACAGAGCAAATATACAAGTTTTCTACAAATATACAATAAGCTCGTATCAGTCTACAGGCTCGTCCTTTGAACTCGAGGCGCCACATAGTCCGCGTACATCTCGGTGTCGCGCTCGAGTTTCCGGATCAACTTGACAGCTACATCCTCAACGGCGCGATAATGGGCGTCCATCGGCGTAGGCTCCCCGTCTTCCCAGTTGGGGACTTCTTCTATTCCCCTAAGGACGAGATACAGATGTCGACGGCGAACGAAGGCTAAGGCGTACGTCGTGCCACTGACAAGTTGCGTCCGGATAAAACTCTGCGCAGCCTGGCCATTGCGGAATCGCGCCATGAGAGCCCCGAGACCCTGCGGCTGCGGATCCAGGGGGAACAACGCCTTGTACACAAGCGCCAGTGCAGAACGGCACGCTCCAGCAAAGGACGTCACTTGGCTTATGCGATCTTGGAGAAGAGCCAACACCCGACCTCGTGAGGGGTCCGACCAAAAAGAGGTGGTGTCACGCTCGACAACCTCGGCAACACGGCGAAGTCGACTCTCCACCCGACTGGCCTCAACCTGAGGGTCCTGCTGTACACCTGCATACAAAGGAAAGATGAAACAACTAAGGACACGAACAATGAGAAAAGACTCGGGGCTTGCGGCCACTTACAAAGTAAGTCATTGTTGGCTTTTTCCAACTCCTCAAGAAGGAAAGCTTCTCGTTCAGCGGGGCGAGGCTGTTTTGACTTAAGTACGGCCAAGGCGCCCCGCGTCGCTCGCAGTTCTGGTTCAAGACTAGCGCAGCGATCCGGAGCATCGTGAGCCGATAATCCCCGGAGTCGCGATTCATGGAAGAACAACCAGTAGTTGTGGCACTCGTCCGGTTTACCTGTTAGCAAGCCAAGCAGCCAAGGATGAGATATTCTTCTTGAAGAAGGCCCGGGGGCTGGAAGAAGTCGCACAGCACAAAGACATCGAGACAAAAGTAAAAATTCATACAAAGTCAGCAACCAGCACAGGTCATTACAACAGGGCGATAGGCATCGCCATAGACAAAGTACAAAAGGTTGACAATAGAAAGATAAATAGCTACTGCGAGCTCGCCGATTTTTTGGCCCTCTCCGCGCGCTTCGCAGCTTGCTTCTCCAAGGTCTCAGTCAGCTTTTGCGCCAACTCGCGAGACCGCTCGGCGAAGCCGCTANAAGCTCATGGTTAGGACATTTAAGTATTAATGTTTTCAGCCTTCCCCAAGCTTGAGCAATGCTTTCTCCATCATGAGGCCAAAAATTAAAAATGTAATTCCTATCCAAATGCATTTCATAAGGAGGATAAAATTTAGAGTAAAAGAGATTTGCAAGCTCCTTCCACTCCAAATGATGAGGATCATCAAGTAGATCATACCACTCCCTTGCTTTGTCCTTAAGTGACAATGGAAATAATTTCTTCATGACATTTTCTCTTGATAACCTGCAATCTTAAACAACTCACAAAGTTCTGTAAGTTTCAACAAGTGATCACTTGGACGGATTGTTCCATCCCCTGCATAACATTCATCCATAACCTTTTCAACAATTTTCATAGGTATTTTAAAAGGAATACTTTCAGTAGGTGGATTTAGAATATCACAAGCATGATTCGAATTATCACATATGGGAGACAAAGTATTATCATAGCAAATTTTCTCCTCTAAAGCTGGGGAACTAAAAATATCATTTTCATAAAAACTAGCTTCCCCAAGCTTAGACTTTTCCATAGCATTAGCAAAAATGATTTCCAAAGAACTAATACTAATTTTGTTGTTGTTTTCCATTAAGCCTAACTAGTGAAATTAAAAACAAGAAACAAAAAGATATAATTGCATAATCTAAAGGAAATAACTTCGAGCACTCATACAACAGCAACAGTACTAGAAAATAGCTTAGTAGCCAGATGATGTGAGTACCTTTTACCTTACCTCCCCGGCAACGGCGCCAGAAAATAGCTTCGTTGCCGGATAGCTTTGTTGTTGGAGTGTGAGTGCCGCTTACCTTACCTCCCCAGCAACGGCGCCAGAAAATAACTTGATGTCTACACATGCTTCTATTCTTGTAGACAGTGTTGGGCCTCCAAGAGCAGAGGTTTGTAGAACAGCAGCAAGTTTCCCTTAAGTGAATCACCCAAGGTTTATCGAACTCAGGGAGGTAGAGGTCAAAGGTATCCCTCTCAAGCAACCCTGCAATCACAATACAAAAAGTCTCTTGTGTCCCCAACACACCCAATACACTTGTCAGATGTATAGGTGCACCAGTTCGGCAAAGAGATAGTGAAATACAAGTAATATGGATGATTATAAGTAGTAATTGCAATCTGAAATAAAAATGGTAGCAAGCAAACATGTAGCAGAACTTGTTGTAAACGGTGTTTCAATGCTTAGAAACAAGGCCTAGGGATCATACTTTCACCAGTGGTCACTCTCAACAATGCAATCATAATTGAATATAAATATAAGCACTTCAATATACTACTCCGAAGTATTCTCCGGCTGGATAACGAACACTAATTCATTGTGTAGGAATGCAAAAGCACGCCTCAAACATATATTCCCAAGTACTAATGAATACCCCACATTGGACCATGAGCATTCATAGGAGGTACTAACACACCACAATTTCATAGAGACATCCAACTCAAATAATAAATCAGTGAACAAGTATCTTGTGAAATATAGACTAAAGACCCACACGGTACACACACTGTCACCTTTACACACGTGGGACAAGGAGTCTCCGGAGATCACATAAATAAAGCCCACTTGAGTAACATAACAACATCTAGATTGCAAAGCTCATGATCACATCATGGGAGAGAGAGATATAGACCACATGGCTACCGGTACGGCCCTCAGCCCGAGGGAGAACTACTCCCTCCTCATCATGGGAGTCAGCAACGGCGATGAAGATGGTGGTGGAGTCGATGGAGATGGCTCCGGGGGCACTTCCCCGTCCCGGCAGGGTGCCGGAACAGAGACTTCTGTCCCCCGAAACTTGTCGGCGATGGTGGCGGCGCTGCAGATGTTTCTTTGGAATATGACGGGTCCGTCTAGGTTTTATGCGTCGGGGGCAATATATAGGCGAAAGGGCGGCGTCGGAGGGCTCCCGTGGGCCCCACACCACCTGGTGGCGTGGCAGGCATGGGTCCCGCGCCACCCTATGGTGTGGCCGGCCCACGGCCCTCCAGGTCCTCTCCTTCGGGCTCCGTGTAGTCCATTGAATTATAAGACTGCTGCTTTTTGTCCCGTCCAATTCCGAGAATATTTCCTTAAGTACTTTTCTGAAACGGGAAAACAACAAAAAAACAGGAACTAGCACTGTGGCATCTGTTAATAGGTTAGTTCCAGAAAATGCATAAAAATGCTATAAGATGTAAACAAAACATGTAGCAAATGGTATGAAAACAAGCATGGATCATAAGAAATTATAAATACGTTGGAGACGTATCACTTACCCAACAAGGAATTGCTCGCCGTGCAGAGGCGCTGCACCAAGGTTTGCTCGCGGGCATCGGCTGCCTCCTTCGCGAGCACGACGGAATCCACCTGCTCCTTAAGGGTCGCAGCCTGTTGCGAGGCACTCTCCCCCTCACGCCGCGACTACGCCAACAAATCTGCAGATAACGGACGTTCAGACAAATAGCAACAACACAAACAATTCAAAATGGTGGGGAATAAAGGACAACCTCGAAGTTCGGCGGACTCTCGCTCCAGGCGAGTTTTTCTCCGCCTCCATGGCCGCGAAACAGCGACCAATACCCAAAAGCTCGAGCGTCATAGGCTGCACCAAACAAAGAAACAAAGGAGAAAAATCAGTCCACAGTCTATACCCAACTATTCCTAGTTGACTATAGACTCGGGGGCTACTCCCATCGGGAGCGCTGTCGCGCACCCGATAAACATAAACAGAAAGCAAAGAAACAAAGGAGAAAGATCAGTCTAGAGTCTATACCCAACTGTTCCTAGTTGACTATAGACTCGGGGGCTACTCCCATCGGGAGCGCTGTCGCGCACCCGATATAAACAAAAAGTACTCATTACTCACATGCTCGGCTGAATCAAGCGGAGGAGCGCTGGCGATTGTGACAAGGGCGTCGCCGGGAGTCGAGGCAGTCGCGGCTGGCGCAGCGCCGGGGACGGACGGTGACGGAGGAGCCTTAGTCTCCGCATGACGGCCCCCCGCGCTGTCACCCTCATCCGTTCGTTCGCCAGCATTGGGCGGCAGCGACGCACGAGAGGAAGAATCCCTGCAGATGAGCCAAGAATCACAGTTAGCAACTCTATGCAATCAGACAGGAAAAGAAGAAGTCGCGAACTTACGAGCTGAGGACAGTCAGCAGGGTGGCAGGGTCGAAGCAGTCCGGAGCAGCGCGAGCCTTCTTCGGAGGAGGCTCTATGGGATCGTGCGCCGGACGGACCTCTTTGTTGGTGTGAGCAAGGGGAACCGAGGTGCTGGAGCCCTCTGCGGCGGAACCCTGCTTCGACTTCCCCGCTGCCTTGGAGCCAGCATCGAGGGCACGCCTGCGGGCCAGGAGAGGAACGTCATCACTGTCCGTAGCCTCTGCATCGTCGACGGACGCAGCGGAATAGACAGAAATGTCCTGCTCATCAGGATCATCCCGCAAGTCAGGGGCCGCAGAAGTACCCTTCCCCTCAGGAAGAGGAGGAAGGCTGAAAAAAGTCGAGAAGCCCTTCAAACAGAAAAACAAAGCATCTTTCTCAGAAACCATAACATCGGCAAAGCACAGCAAACAGAAAATAGGTACGAAAGAACGAAGCACATACCTCCGGAACAGGGTTCTCGAGGCTGAAAGGAGTCACGGGCGACTCAAGGATGTTCGCCTCGCCGACCTTGAGCGTGGTCAACTCCCCCGCGGACACGCGCGTCACGTCGGCGGCTCCGGCAAACTCGAACAACGGGTGCGCCCGAGCTTGAATCGGATGCACCCGCCTCCGGATGAAAGTGGCGATGAGGTGAACGCCACTTACCTCCTTGCCGGCGGTCTTCAGCAGACCTGACACCCGAGACAGGAGAGGCTCAGACTCCTTGGTCTCTCGGGAGCTGGGGCGGTGCGTCCATGACTTCCTCTTCGTCACCGTCACGCCAGCACGGAATGGGGGAACCCCGTACTTCTGCCCAGGCTGGTGGACGTCGGTGATGTAGAACCACCTCGTCCTCCAGTTCTACGTGGACTCGAGCAGCTTCAGGTTGAAGTACTCGATGTCCCCACGGGACTGGATGCCGAAGCCCCCGACGGGGTAAAATCCGTGAGCGCCGGCATTGCGCTTGACGTTTAAAATCCATAGCCCCCAGTGCGGGTGAATGCCGAGGAAGCACTCGCACAGGACGATGAAGCAGCTGATGTGGAGGATGGAGTTCGGCGTGAAGTCATGGAGCTGGACGTTGTATGCGTACATCAGCCCACGGACGAATTCGTGAACAGGGAAGGCGAATCCCCTGTTCACGAAATCGACGAAACAGACGCGCTCACCGTCACGGGGATGAGGGGCCACCTCATCGCCGGGCGCCCGCGTCGCCACCTTCTCTAGCAGCGGCAGGAGGCCGTCGCGGCGGAGTGCATCAAGCTGACGCTCGTCCACGGACGACCTCTGCCAGTCGCCGTGAACCTTCTTCAACCCGCCAGCCGTACCGGCGGCGGCGGCGCTAGCGGACTTCCTCTTCCCGGTGGTCTTCTTCGTCATGAAGATGGGGATTCGCGTCTTGGTGGCTATGAGTGGAGAAGCAGGGCGCAAGAGGAGAAGGAAAGCTCCGGCGGTGAGAATGGGGTTTGTACCTTTTTCACCGCCAGGGCGCCCCCTACTTATCCATCGGACCGCGCGATCTGCGCCGTCCAATATTCATCGGATGTAACGGAGCGCATCTAACCCTACACGTGGAGCGCGTGGAGGGCAACCGTCGCTGGCCGCGTCGCCCACTACGCACGAGAAACGAGGAGGCCACCATCAAGGCGTGGCGAAATTTTCGCGCCCACCAGTCAAACCGACGTGACGTTTCGTACTGTCACTTCTGGCAGGCCAAACGGCAGAACACCTCGGTTTCACAGCGCACGCGCGTGACGTCATTCATGACGCATAAAAATACAGACTGTCGTAGGCGTGGTCGTAGTCGAAAAAGTATCGACTCCCATACGCTGTCAGACGGAACAAAGTTCGCATCTGTTCACTCCCATCGGGAGCGAGAGAAATCCCTCGATCCTCGACAGAATAAATGGGTTGAGATTATCCCCAGACTCAAATAATTCAGCATAAAATTGGGAAGCACTACCCTCAGGAGCGTCACCATGCACTCGAAGGAAGCACGACTGTGCAACACTCGAAAGGTTATCGACTCCGGTCTAACCCGAGCAACATACCCGAGATGAATCAAATACAGCTGACCCTCGGATGCTGCACTCTGAAGTGCAAAGGTAAGACCCACCGATCCGTCATGTAGGGCCAGGCCCACTAGCAGCAGCCGTGGTAGCTTGACAGATATGCCGTACCAGCAGGTGCGAAGAAAAATCCTGACGGACGTGTTGGGTACCCTTTCAGGCCGAATTCGACTCCGTAAGATCCCGAGCGGCTGGAGTCGAAGGGACTAGCCTCCAAGCTCGAGCCTGGGGACTCGAGTTTGATGTACGCTAGTAACGTTTGTGCCCGAGAGCACTTAACTGGTCCCGATCCGTCGAGAGTACCAGTCTTATTATGCGAGTTCCACCACTAAGCGTCCTGAAACACGGATACGAATGAATCACTAAAAGCGTAACTCGCACCAGGACGATACAATGTGGAGGAGTCCCTACCAGACGGCATATCTGTCAAGCTACCACGGCTGCTGCCAGTGGGCCTGGCCCTACATGACGGATCGGTGGGTCTTACCTTTGCACTTCAGAGTGCAGCATCCGAGGGTCAGCTGTATTTGATTCATCTCGGGTATGTTGCTCGGGTTAGACCGGAGTCGATAACCTTTCGAGTGTTGCACAGTCGTGCTTCCTTCGAGTGCATGGTGACGCTCCTGAGGGTAGTGCTTCCCAATTTTATGCTGAATTATTTGAGTCTGGGGATAATCTCAACCCATTTATTCTGTCGGGGATCGAGGGATTTCTCTCGCTCACCTTTCGGGTGTGCCCCCGTGGACTACCCTGGTGCGGAAGAGAATAAAAGGCCCATCTGTCATCAGGCCCAGGAAGGAGGCCCCGAAGGAAAGACTAGAGATATAAGGTCGGTAGGCCCAGATGTAAACCTAGTCGGTAACGGACCCGAGACCCAGTCCCACTATTTAAGGACTGGGAGGGCCGCCGACCTCGGACACGTTCATACTCACCACCAGAAACCCTAGCGAGATCGCATCTCACGATCTCGCCATTGTAACCGATCTGTAAGCTCCATCATCAATACCAGACAAGCAGGACATAGGGCTTTTACCTTCGGGGGCCTGAACCTGGGTAAATCTCTCTTGTCAGCCGACGAATCCACCAGTACCACCATCTTCTTCTCCTATTCTCTCAACCCAAGGATGTCATCCGAGGGATTTGGCGTGGTAACCCACGTCAGTCGTGGTCTATGTCCCCGGCAAGCTTCCTCGCGTCCGCGCCGTCATCTCCACGACAACGAACCTCGCGCCGCCAGCTCCCTCGGAGTCGGAGGCGGAGCAGTCGATGGCGGCGTCACCGGTTGATGGCAGGAAGATGATCCTCCCGGCGAGAGGGGGGAAGCGCGCGAGCGTTGCCGTAAGGGACGCGCGGAGGGAGCCGACGACGGACGCGAAGGGCGGGAGCTGCCCGTCGGCGTCCTCGAAGAGGAACACGCGCTGGATGAGCAGGTTCGTAACCCACGACGCGTCCAGCGCGGACAGCCTGAGAACCAAGTCCTCGGGTGTTAGGCACCCGGATCACAAATGGTAGCCCAACGATTATACTTCACAATATGATCAGTTTCTCAACACAAATCCACAGCAAGGGGATGGGAAATCAGAGGAATGTGGGATCAGGAAGAGAAGCAGGTGGGAGAGGTTCAGAGTCTTTTTCAATTCTATTGGCTTACAAAAGCGAATGACCCGAGAGGCACGCAAGCCTTGATAAGGAGAGCTCCTCCGGTGTGGACCCACGACAGCTGTCGCTCGCGGATAGGTGAAGAGGACGCGGAGTGGTTTGTCAGGCTGTCCAGTCGGGTCCACTAAACCTGGTGCTCTTCTTTCTCTCACGCTTCGAATGTAGTAGTTGGTGCTTCTCTTCAGTTGTACCTTGCGTCAGGATCTTCCTTTCTTCCATCTTCTTGGCCTTGCGTGTAGAGGTAGCAGGTAGGTTCGTGACATTCCCTTCTCCTTGAAAGCCTGCTTGTCCCCAAGCAGGTGCTCTCGGAAATCGTTGGCGTAGCTCCTGCAAGTTTTCCTAGGTGACCAGTGAGTCAGACATACCTGACCAACGGACGAGTCCTTCCTTGACAGTAGATGCCCCCAACACTCTACTGCGGCGAGCCAACACTGCTTCAGGTTGCTAAAAGTCGGGTGGTTCAGCAGGCAGGTCGCTGGATTCCACTCGCTCCGGAGCGACGCATTTCTTCAGTTGTGAAACGTGGATCACAGGATGGATCAGGCTTGTTGCTGGTAATTTCAGTTTGTATGCCACACAGCCCACTTTCTGCTCAATTTTGAAAGGCCCGTAAAATTTGAAAGCCAGTTTGTGGTTTGCTCGATAGGCGACTGACGACAGAAGGTATGGTTGCAGCTTTAGGAACACCATGTCACCAACTTCAAACGACCTTTCAGTTCTCCCCTTGTCGGCCTGCGATTTCATCCTTGCCTGCACACGCTCCAGGTGGTGCTGGGCAACACCACGATCCGACAGCGAGGCAGTAATCCGACGGCTCCCACGATCCGTGTGCTCTTTTCTTTTTGTTCCTGATTGGCTGAGAGGATAGAGGCATGGATTGGCACCTCTCCTTACCTCCCCCTCCTCTCTATCTCCTCCTCGTCCTCTCCTCCTCCTCTCTATCTCCTCCTCCTCCATGGCCGACGACGCCCTGCATGGATTGCCACTTCCCCGACGACATGACGCCGAGCTCCGTCTTGTCGCCTCCATGCTCGATGTAGGCTTCCTCCTCGACGGTGCGCCCCAGCCCCGGCCTCCTCCTCGCACCCCATCCCCGGCCTCCTCCTCACGCCCTGCCTCTGACCTCGCCCTCGAGCCGGCCGCCGACCTCCTCCGTCACTGTGACGTCGTCAGTGTTTTTAAATAAAAATTTGAATTCAATACCCGTGGCGCACCAGTGCGTTGTGCCAAGGGTAGTTTTAAGTTTTTTTAATCAATACCCGTGGTGCACCGCATTGGTGTGCCACGGGTAAATCAATACCTGCTGCGCACCGCGCTGGTGCGCCACGGGTAAATGTTATTAGTGACCCGGTAGCCGTGATGCACCGTGATGCGCCACGGATAGCCATATTTGATGCGCCACGGGTAGGCTTATTCCTACTAGTGTTGGAGTCTAGGTGTTGTCCGTCTCTAATTGTTTCGGCGGGGTCTTTTTTCTCTCTCTTTTGGCTGTGTGCATACTTAATGTTTAGACTAGTTTTTGATATTTTTCGATATCAACTTGATATTAATATAACTCTTTTATCCCAAAAAAGTTAGTTCACTCCTTTAACACTTTGTTCGCAGTCACCGACCCACTGATAAATCCTACTCCCTCCGTTCCACAATATAAAATGTTTTAGCATTTCTCTTTCCATCCGTATCTAAACATGTTTTAGTGCAAGATTCATTTGAACCTTAGACTAAAACATGTGTAGATACGGATGGAAAGAGAAATTCTAAAACATTTTATATTTAGGAATGGAGGGAGTATATTTATATATATATAAGTGAGCGACCGTCGGCAAAAATGTAGGTCTATGTATGAAAATCATTGGTGTCACTTTCCTACATATGTTAGTGTTACTACGTATGATTTATGATTTTCTAAGAGGGGTTTTGCTATTTGCAAGTTAAGAAGAACTTTCTAAGAGGGGTTTTGCTATTTGCAAGTTAAGAAGAACTGTAGAAATTCAACGGCTTCATTTGATTCATTTTATATATTTATATATAGCTTGTCATTAGAGTCCAGTATCTCTATACTAGGCCACTAGTACAAAAACGGTTACCCGTGGCGCACTGAAATTTGCTACCCGTGGCGCATGGCCCTACGCCACGGATACCCACGCCACGGGTAACAGGTTAGCCATGGCGCAGAGTCTCAGTGCGCCACCAGCAGTGAAATACCCGTGGCGCAAGGCCGTCATGCGCCACGGCTAGCTACGCCAGAATCCAAAAAAAAGAAACCCGGGGGGGGGGGCTTCATCTACATCAGCGGCGGGGGGGGTGGGGTTCGGTTCGGAAAAGCGCCGGTGGCCTCGTTTTTGGTCGCGCCGTCGTCGCAGCGCGCGGGGCTTCCTCGGACAGGGACGCGTCACCGCGGGAGGAGAGGACGCGCACGGGAGGTTTCATGTTGGGCTTCGGATTGGAGACGCGCCGGTGGCCTCGTTCCCGGTTGACGATGCCGGCGGCCACACGCGACGGTAGGCGAGAAGTGCCCTGGAGGAGCTCTGCACAGGCAAGGAGGTTCCTCCTCCGGTCGCCATAACCGACGGCCTCCGCCGCGGATGCGAACGGACGAGACGCCTGGCAGATCCGCCGCTGAGACGCCGTCCCGGCTCTGCGGGAGGCTTCGCTTCTCCGACGAGCCGCCCTGCCGGGTCCACCACGGGGGGCTTCGCTTCTTTGACGAGCTGCCTGCCAGGACCCGCGACTGAGACGTTCCGTGGGGGGCTTCCTTCTCTGGCTAAGACCGATGTGACGTGGGGCTTCGTTTTTCGATCGTACCCGCGGGGGGCTTCATTTTTGGATCCCACCTACCGCGGGGGGCTTCATTTCTGGAAGACACAGATTGTGTGCTTCCTCCGGCGTGCAGCGACCGTCAGATGAGCACCCACGACCGTCCGATCGAAGGCAGACAGATTGGCCTCCCGTGACCGACCGCAGGCGTACGAAAGGCCCCGCGCGCAGGCAGCACGTGCAGGCGGCAACACCATGGTTTGCATGGCGCACCATATGATCGTGCGCCACTAGTATCATGCGAATCAAAAAATTCATACTGGGACCACATATATTAGGCCGGAACCACAAATACTAGCAGGGCACTTTAATATGGTGCGCCACGGTTATATTGTTATCCGTGGCGCACATTTTGTTGGTGCGCCACGGGTAAGAAGGGTGTCCTCCAGCCAACACAGAGTGCCCTTAGCCGTGGCGTATGACTATTTTGTTGAGTATTCATAGCTACTGTTTGTTTGCTAGTAAACTCTCACTTTTAGCTTTTATCTTGTTTAGAGTTGCTAGTTGTTGATGTTAAACTCTCTTGTTCTTCACTTATACTTGTTGGAGAGTTGTTATTGATAAATTGCTTGAATTGTCAAAGTGACAAAATGCTATCCATGTGATATTAGAATGAAATGAAAGCCTGCATAGTCTTGTAGATAATTGTGTGGATAATTGATGCTTCTCAATTGTTTTGAGATATTAAGATGAATGCTTAAACTTGCTGGTTATTTGATTGGAAATTGATTAGTAAAGAAATACAGTTAAAAGCTTGAAACTGTGTGGTGTTTCGTAGTTGTTAATTCATAAAGCTAATTTTTTCCATCAAAAGAACTATTTGGTCAACAAGGGAGATAGTGTGGAGTGTTTATGGTTATGATTGACTAATGTCTTATGTTACTGGTTAATGTTGGATGTTTACTTCAAATACCATTTTTGCTAAGCCAAAAAACTCTGTACTGAGTGTGATGTCCACTCGTGCATCCAAATCCCAAAGCCAAACTGTCTTGCCAGCTGAGTCCACCATATCTACCTATGCATAGTATCTCCTGCCATTCCAAGTAATTTTGTCATGTGCTACCTTTAAAACCTTCAAAATATTCTCGTTTTGGTGCCTCTCTTTTCAAGCTCATGAGCAAGTAAGGAGGGGGTTCGTTATAGCTTATGTCGAGCAAGGTTTTTCTTTTATTTTTCTTTTTTTCCCCTCTATTTCACCCGGTGTTGATGGTTTACGTTCTCACTTGAATCAACCCGAGAGCGGCTTAAGCAAAATATAAATATAACTGATCATTCCCCTCCGCACAATGAAAATCTGAGAAATCAGCTCAAACATTGGTTAGTGGTGAAACAAAGGAGAAAGAGGAATGTACTCGTTTCCCTAAAACCAGCCGCTCTCACAACTATAAAGACCTTGCTTGACATAGGGGACTAATTAGCTTCTGAGCTATGGAATCGTTGGTGGAATTATGCATCTCTCAAAATTGCTTTTATCTCTGTTTTTCAAAATCAAAAAGCTCTGGCACATGACTAATCCCTGCTTCCCTATGCGAAGGGCCTTTCATTTACTTTTAAATGTTGAGTCAGTTTTCCTTTTCCTTCTATCTCCACCAAAGCAAACATACAACATTGACCCTGGGTATCATTGATCATATTGCATCGTCAGATTAAACATGAATCTTTATATTGACTTTATCTATAAGATAAGCCGTTGGAAGTTGAAGCTTTTTGCTAATACTTACATCTTCTTTTGTGTTGATTCTCAAACACTTTTGTCGTGGAACCATTACCTTTGAGAATTAGTCAAATATGTGGGTCACATTGCTTTCATGTCTTTAACATACTATTTATGAAAGGTCTTGCTCGAATGATTCAACTTGGTTATTCATTGCTTTCTTACTATCAACTATAGACAATTGTTTTGTATCACTTCATTCACGTCCTATGCTTTACATTACTATCTTGATCAAGATTGTGTTGGTTGCATGTCTCATCAAAAATTATTTTGTTATCACTTACTTACTCGAGGACGAGTAGGAGTTAAGCTTGGGGATGCTGATACGTGTCAAACATATCTATAATTTTTGATTGATCCATGCTAGTTTTGTGATGTTGTCATATGTTTCTACTATCATATTACATCATTTTTATGCATTTTGTCGGACTAAACTATTGACAATATGCCTAGTGCCAGTTTCCTGTTTTTGATGTCTTTTCGTTTCAGAAACTTACCACAGGAAATATTCTCGGAATGCGCTGAAAATTTACGAGGATTTTTTATTCGCCAAGACGGAGTTTCAGTCCAGAGGGCAGTCCTGGGGGCCACCCACAGGGCAGGGACGACCCCCAGCCACGGCCTGCCCTAGGGCGGCGGGTAGGACCCGCCCCTGCTCCTGCTGGGTCCCCTCGGCCCCCTCCGACGCCTATAAAATCCGATTAATCCCAAAAACGTCGAGGCGGCCATTATTTTCTAGAGAAGTCACCCCGAGGCGCCGCCACCATAAACCCTAATTTGGGGGTGATTCTGAAGCTGATCCCGGCACCCTGCCGGAGGGGAGATTGATCCCGGAGGGCTCTTCATCGCCATGCCTTCCTCCGGGATGATTTGGAGTAGTCCCACCTTGGACTAAGGGTCCATGGCAGTAGCTAGATGGTAGTCTCTCTCCCTTGTGCTTCATGTATTATGATCTTGTGAGCTGCCTAACATGATCAAGATCGATTATTGTAATGCTATGTGATGTGTTTGCTGGGATCTGATGGATTATGAAGTTATGATCAGATTGTGCATGATTCTTATATGTTGATTTATGTTCTTACATGCTCTCCGATGTGCGTAGTTACTTTGGCCAAGTGATTGTGTGTATCTCTAAGAGGGAGTATTTATGCTAGATAGTGGGTTCATGCCCCCTTTTGTTCCTGGGCACGAGTGACAGAAACGACTAAGGGCGAGGGTGTGCTGTTGCTACTAAGGGTAAAACAGCGGTGTTAATGTCTCTTTTGATATTACTATTGCTTACTTCATGCGCTTTACTTAATGCAATTGTCTGTTGCTTGCAACTTAATATCGTTGGGTGACAGGCTGGATAGCGATCCCACGGTGAACTTTTTAGACAAAGATGTAGTTGTACTCAACGGTCTTTGTTTATTGTCGTGATGCCTACATAAATATTACCATGTTCTCTATGTCATAGCTAGATTAAGTTTGTGTTATAATCTTGTCAATTGCCTAGCTGTAATTTGTTTACCCATCATATGAGTGTTTTATTTACTTGAGAGACTCCACTAGTGAACCCATGGCACCCGGTCCATCTTTTTACATTGATTGCAACCTTTATTCATCACTTTTTATCATCATTACTCCTCTGATCCACTTTCATATTTTCATCTATTTCACTATACAATTAACCGCTTTGTTTTCTACGAGACCGGAAAGATTGACAACCTTTCCGCCGTTGGGGGCAAAGTAATTGGTTGAGTGTGTGCAGATCCACGTCTGTTGAAGATTAAGCGCCAGAGATCTTCAACATTCACTTTGTTGTTGATTTCAAATTCCTACTGGTTCGATAAACCTCGGTTCGTTTAAGAAGGAAAACTGCTACTTACTACATCCACGCCTTCGCTTGGGGCACAACCCAACGCTACCATCACCGATCATCAACAGTCCAATGCAGTGGCCAGCAGCTTTGTCCACCTTCGTCCTCAATAGGATGGCTGAGCTCGTGAAGGATGGGCTCGACATTGACAAAGGAATCAAGAACGCCAGTTTGGAGAAGATTTGCAAAGATGTTCTCCTATTCTGCAAAGCCAAGGTCAGCAACATGCAGTTGTACAATCATCTCAGTAAGTGGAAAACCAGGTGGAACCATCTCCGGTCATTGGCACAAGTCGAAGGAGTCCAATGGCGTGAGGAGTCAAGCACTTTCTACATGGACGATACGACATTCCTCAAACATGTGACCGTAAGCTTCCTTAGTTCAGTTCTTTATAATCTGTACTTCTGTGTCTCCAATTGTCTACTTCAAATGTCATCATGTGCAACTGCCATCATATGTCCCCAATCCAGGTTAACCCCAAGGACGAATGCTTCATCAACACGCCAATTGAGAACTATGACCAGATGAAGATCATATTCGGCAAACCGTGTGTGACGAATCATCTGTCGGTCAACATGCTCCACCTTGCTCTTAGCTACCTCATGGATCATGAAGAGGCGCGTGTCACCTATCTTGCCAGGGATGAGGAAACCACGAAGAAGTGGTACTTCACCTACTATCGCGCCTTCTACGAGCTGGCGGCGGGGCTTTGATGTTGTTGCTGCTTACGTGCTTGTTGTCATGCCCTCTAATATGTCCCCTATTATGTAGAACTTCGTAAAACTGATGGCAGACTTGTATATTTTGCGAGGCGGTATACTAAACCCCTCAGATGACGAACTTGTGGTGCATCACCAGCAGACCTTGTGCTGAATTTGTGATGCACCACCTATTTTGCTAACTAGTTAGGGCATGTTCATTCAAGCCTATGGTTCGGCATGTTTAGACATGGTATGTAGAACATTGTGGGTAACTGTGGTATGTTCACCACTCGGGCAACAAGGTAAGCACATAGTGTCAGTTGCATGTAACCAAACACCATGAAATTAGCACTGTGAACACTTTAACGCAACCAAACGGCGTGGCCTTGAAAATTTGCATGCTGTGAAACGGGCCTGGCCAGAACATTGTTGGCAGCCAAACGGGCTGCACAACATGGCTCAGGCTTCGTTTTTTCAGGGCCTGGCTGGCCAGGGCCACGGATGCAAGGAGTCCGAAAAACGGCCGAGCAACCAAACACGCCCTAGGTAAATCTTACCATATACCGAGTGTTTGCCCAAAATAACTCAAAGAAAAAACATGTTTGGCGAGTGTCACTCAGTAAACATGTACACGCTCGGTGAACCCCGTCGCCATGTAAATACGGTCACCCGTGACTGATGAAAAATTAATGGTGGTAATATATTTGATGAGTGTATCGTAAAACAACACTCGATAAACTTTCTAGACCGTTGGTGCAAAAATTGGCGGAAAGTTGATCGAAAAAATCAATAGATAAAATGATAGAAACGAGTTTGTAGAGTGTTTTGTTCAATATACCCTTGGTAAAGATGTCTTCTTTACCACCCCCCCCCCCCCCCCCCCCCCCCCCACCACTTTCTTTTTCTCGACTCTACTCTTTTTCCTTTCTTTCTTTCTTTCCGTCCACTCTTTTCCCGCATTTCTCTCCCTCTATCTCTTTTTCATGCCCTTCCCGTACACTCTTTTTTACAAGTTTATCCCGTGAAAAAAAAGTGAACGTGGATTTTTTTGCCGAACGCCACACTTGGTAGACCTCCCTGTTCTGTCAACCTCGACGTCCAGTTGCTTTTTACTCGAGCTCTTTGTTTTGCCGAGTGTCCGATAAAAAACATTTGGCATAGTTGTCTTTGCCGGTAGAAATAACACTGAGTGTAGTTTGCCACCTGTGACAGTCGGCAAAGAGTGTACCAACTGTATTGTTTGTGTGCCCTGTGCATAAATGTCAATTTCGGAATTGGACATCGTACATCGCAAAATCACAGCAATAAAAAGTACAATTAACCGTTAAATGTGGCATGCAGAAATTATGAAAAATTTCTTTTCTTTTTAAAATTGTTGTTTTATTCTCGTTGTGAGAAAAGGATATTTCTTCTTAGAAATTTGATTTTATTGGTTAATAAAACCAAGTGAAAGAAGCTCTTTGCGACTCATGAACCGTTGTACATAGTGTGCATAATCCAAAAGCTATTAAATCCAAAGGAGGAGAATTTTCCCAATGATGAGGCTATCAACAAACACTTAGTTTCTTGCAATTCGTTGTAGTACCGGGGTAATAGCATGCAAAAAGTGACAAAGAAATAATAAGTTGCATAAAAGGATTTGTACCCTTGCTTGTCTTATTTGACTTGTGCTCGAAGCCTTGTTAACTTTGTTAGCTCCCAATCAACTGATTCTTACCATATATGATTTGATTTAATCATACATGCCTCCATTTCCATAAGTAAAAAAATTCAAGGAGATTTGCACAACTTTTTGAAATCAGGGATTAGTGGCAGGTCTAGCGTCAATATCTTTCCATTTTCATGACAAACATGTGATTTGAACATGGATAATAATTAGCGTAAAATCCACTCGTAAAGGACAATCACAAATTATTCATAATTTACTTTCAAACTTGTTTAAGCAGCAAAATGCAAAAGCAATTTTTTAGCATGCTGAAGTTGAGAGGGGCATGCTTGCATAATTAAGATTGTATCATCTGCATACCGCGCAATGGTAAAGTCTGGATAAGTTTGAGATTCCATAAGAGGTATGCTCAAGTTATGAACCATAGCTTCACTAAAACAGATTGAAGAAGATCAACTACCATAAAAAAATCATAGAGGATAGGGGATCTCTTTGTCAAACACCTATACTTTGCAAAGAAAATTCTTTTCAGGGATACCATTGAGTAAAACAAAATAAAATTCATAGGAATAAATCATATAAATCCAAACAATCCATTTAGGAATAAAAGCTTTGGAAATAAAAAATGTCATTTATGGTTTTGTGCTCCAACATGTCAAAGGCTCATACCCCACCTGCTTGACTGCATTGATGAATATATTCATAAGCCCAAGGGAAACAACCTTGAATAGAGCAATTCAGCAAACCATATTGATTTGTATGAACAAAGTCAGTTAGCCAGATGTTTGGTAATGATATTGATAGAGAAATTCAACAATGAATTGGTCCGAAAGTCAGCATCTTTCACTGGAAATTCTATTTTAGGGATAAGGGTAATAAAAAGAGGAAACAACGAAGTGGATGACTGAATTTGCATTCTAAACAGAGTTAGCTAACTTAGATATTTCTTTAGACCAATTTTCCAACTTGTTTGTAGATTTTTCAATTTTTTAGTTATCCTTTCAGCACTATCAGATTCTTGAATATCTTATTCACATATATTTTTAACACCTTATTCAAATCCATGATTATTTAACCAAAAGTTTTGCAATCTGAAGATGTAAGATTTGGAGATGGATATTCTCACTTTAGTGACACATGGATATTTTTAAATGGTTACGGATAAAGGAAACACCATAGTGTTTGGATAGCTGATAGTCCATGATTGAGATGAAAAGACCAAGTGAAGTTTTTCAAGAAGAGGGGCATTCTTCATGTTACTCCAAGTAAAATCTATGCCTTTGACATGAATTTCAACATGAGGCGAAGCATTAATAGCCCCATTAAGGGCAAGCATGTCATTTAGGTTACCACCTTCTCCGATTATGTTGCTAGCATCAGCTCGACAAGGGCCATAGATATTTTTTAGAATCCAAGTTTCACCAGAGTGGACAGAGGTAAATGGGATAGAGATTGAAAAATCATTTTTTAAAAAGTGTTTCTCTAGTGAAGAAAGATTCATTCCAAGCAATGAAAAAGGCCTCGAGAAGCACCCACTTATGGAAGAGTCAAATCTCTCTCTTTTTGTTTTGAAGACAGCTGATAGCACATCTAGATTCATCTACTTTATTTTGAAACCACTAGCCGTTTAGCTAGTTCATTAGTTCCACTTATATTGATGTCTGAAATATTCTAGATTCTAAGCATTGTGAATAAAAGGCACTGAAAATTCTTGAGATACAAATTTAGTTAGAAGGAACATAGGTCCTTTGTTCATACATCCATCTCGAACAAACCTTAACATAAGGCAAGACCAAGCACTTAACATTGGATAAAGATTGTTCTGAAATAACTACCCCCTCCTTCCCCAAGTTATGCTGCCTGTAATTTTTTGATAAAAGTGAAACTTTGACCAAGTATAAAGAAAACAATATCAACATGCATCTACAATATCAAATCAATAGTATTAGGACCAACACAAAATATATTTTCATATTACATGCATGTATTTGGTATTGTAGGCACTGATAATTTTTCTATATGATTTTTCAAACTTTAATAAATTTAACTTTGACAAAAAATAATAATATGCAATGTATTTTCTATATCACAAGAGGCGAAACGTTGGACTACTCTCTGTGGATGAATCGGTGACACCATCTCTGACCAATGCGCCGTATATTAGCCACCCATCGCCGGCGTCACTCGATCTAGAAGCACACACACATTTGTCCACGTACCGCAGGGTAGGAACCACTGACACGCTGTGGTTCTTGTACCGCAGGGTAGGATCGATCTAGCCTTGTTCCCTCCGGCGGTGAAGATGAGCCAGCTCGTAGCTTCCAAATAAACACAGAGCTGAGCTGGATGTATGTCAGCACGGACGTCTTCTCCTCGAGCGGTGACAATGTCAACATGCCTCCATGTCGTACGCTTCACTCCGGTTTTGGCATCGTACGCTTCTTCTTCTTCTTCTTGGGCAAGAAGAAGTAAGTCCACCGCTCGCCGCTGCATATAATTAGTCGGATGCGGTTGCAAATCATCCTGGCGCGTATAACTAGCAAGTCAGTTTTGTTTGAATCCAACGCACGTCAGCTTCTTCCTTCCTTCCTTCCTGCGCAAGAGAAGACGTCCACCACCGCCGGCAGGGTGCGCGCGCGTACGTAACCCGGGATGGGGGAGGCCGGCTCCGACGTCGCCGCGCAGGCTGCTGCGGCCGTGCGGATACTGTCCGTGTCCCGCGTGGCACCGTCGCCGCTGGGGGAGATTCACGGCGGGGGACGCCTGAAGCTGTCCTTGTTCGACACGCCGTGGGTCGTGCTGCCGCCGATCCAGCGCGTGTTCCTGTACGAGCTCGGCCAGGGCGGCAGCGGCGACGAAGGGTTCCCGGCGGTGGTCGAGCGGCTGAAGCGCGCGCTCGCGGACACGCTTGCGCACTACCTGCCCCTGGCGGGGAGGCTGGAGTACGTGGCGGAGACCGGGGACGTCTTCGTGGACTACTCCGACGACGCCGGGGTCGCCTTCGTCGAGGCCGAGGGCGACGACATCGACGTGCGCCGGCTCGCGGGCGAGGAGGAGCACGACATCCCCGCGTTCCTGAGCCTCGTTCCGGAGCTCGACGCGCGGGCGCTCCCGGCGCCCGTGCTGTCCGTGCAGGCCACCCGACTGGGCGCTAACGGCCTTGCCGTCGGCCTGTCCGTGCACCATGCCGTCGCTGATGGACGCGCCGTCTGGCGGTTCATGGAGGCCTGGGCGTCCGCCTCCCGCGAGGGATCCCCGGTCACCAAGGCGCTCGGCCCGCCCCACTACGGCCGCGGCGCCGTCGCACAGCCCAACGACGACGAGCTCGGCCGCGACATGCTCAAGACCGTCGCGCCCAATCTCCCCGCGGTAAGTAGCTTCGTGTACGTAGTTTCGTCTGCAGTGGTTCGTTCGTCGGTTGCAGCCACCATGCTAACCGTATGTCTCATCCAAGATGACACTGGATTGCACGGAACAAATTTTAGTTCCATGCCCAAGAGTTCTAGCCAATCAAGCAATGTCGTCACTGCATCGTGATCATGGCGATTTGCCAAAAGAAACACGTACTAACATATACGTCGTCGCAGGTGAGGGGGGAATACGACTTCAGCCAGCGGTTCCTCCGGGCGCGCCGGACGTTCTACCTCGGCACCGACGACATCAAGTCTCTTCGGCGGCGCATCGACGACCTCGCGTCAGCCGAGGCAGCTGGAACGGTCAGCGCTAGCTCCGACGCGCCGCCGCCAAAGCCGGTGTCGACGTTCGTGGCGCTTGCGGCGCTGGGCTGGACGGCGTTCGTCCGGTCCAAGGGCCTCGGCGCCGGGGACGACACGTACCTGATGTTCCTGGCGGACCTGCGCACGCGCCTCGACCCGCCCGTCAGCGAGGCCTACCTCGGCAACTGCGTGCGCGCGTGCATGGCGAGCTGTGCCGACGCGTCGGAGCTCCTCGGCGAGGCGGGCATCCTCCGCGCCGCGCGGGCGGTGCAGGCCGCGGTGGCGGCGATGGAGGCGGCGCCGCTGGCCGGGACGGATAAAGGGTGGATCCACACGCTGATGCGGCTGCCGTTCCACCGGATGACGAACGTGGCGGCCAGCCCTCGGTTCCGGGCCTACGAGGCCGCCGACTTCGGGTTCGGGAAGCCCGCGCGCGTGGAGCTGGTGTCAATGAACCACGACGGCGAGATGGTGCTCGTCGGCGGCAAGCGCGACGGCGAGGTGCAGGTGTCGGTGTCGATCGACCCGAAGCATATGGACGCCTTCAAGGCCTGCATCCTCGGCTAGCGCTAGCAACACGGCGACACTCGTGAATAGATGTGACCAATGCGTAGAAATAATTTTAGAACCACGCATGCACCAATTGATTTATCATTCCTGTAATAATCGATCTTTTGTCTTGCTTTTCCCTCTATTAGGTTTTCTTATGAACGGATGATTTGTCACAAGAAAAACTGTATTCATGTCCTTTTTTTTTTTGAATTTGTAACGTATTGATCATCAGGTAATAATCTAAAGCATACTTTCATGAGGGAGCTACGGGCGTCCTCAGAGCTTAGACAAATCTGGCCGTCTATAGACGCTTGCTTCGATCGTGGCCGTCCATTTTTTCGCGCGGTGGCAGGGTCCGTAATTCCGTCGAACTCTATGGGCAAAATCGTCATTTCACGTCTGTTGTATATAAGCTGCACCCCACGAGTGGAAAACCCTAGCCGTCGATCCCCGCGTCGTCTCTCCCCCAATCCCCTTCTCGATTCCCTCCAATCCCGCCGCCTCCCTCCTGCGCCCTTTCTCCTCCTCCGTCTCGGCAACCTCGCGCCGCCGCCATGTGTGCTCTCTCTCACGCCGAGCAGCGCAGACGTCCGCTCCGTCACCGCGCAAACCCTACATGCCATCCCCTCACGTGGCCGGATCTTGAGATCGCCGTGCACGACCGGCGGCTGGCACTCACGCGGCCGGATCTTCAGATCGCCGTGCACGACCGGCAGCTGGCACTCGGTGTGGAGGAAGAGCCGCTGCGTCCAGTCCAGGAACCGGCCGTCGCGGAAATCGCCGAAGAGCGTTCCCTGGAGGGATCCCTGCGGCAAGTACTCGAAGACGAGGAGCAAGGGTTGGTCGGCGTCAGAGCCGGAGCCAGAGACGCCACTCCCCACGCATCCTCCTCCCACACCACGGCAGCGCCGTCATCAGCAGGGCAGGCGGCGCATCGACGAGCTCGACTCCCTTCACGGCGACCGGACGGCCGCGGGCGGGTCGGCGGACGCGCTGCAGGAGCACTTCGTGGAGGAGGGCGGCGGCGCGGAGGACCACGAGCTGGGGTTGCAGCGGGCAGGACGCGCGCGCCCGCCCGTCGCTGACCCGCCCGTCGCTGGACCGATCCCCCTTGCGTATGCGCGTTGCCTGCTCGTCCTCTGCAGCCACAGCCAAGGAATCCGCCGCGAGGCTGAGGCCGACGACCGTCCAGGCCATGGACATGTCGCTTACGCCGCCTCCCCCCACTGGCCTCCTCTGCTATGTCATCCCTCCTGCTCTCCCGTTCAGCACCTTTTTCTTCCTTACTTACTCCCTGATTTAATTTTTGTTTCACAGTTATTTTGGGTGCCCAGGAGATTTTACACCGTGACGGCAGCGGCAAGCAATGGTGTTGATGGTGTCCTACTGCAGGTATTCATCATTTCATCCTTCCTACCTCTCTTCTCCTACTCTCCTTCATGATCTCCAGGTCTCTTTCTTTTCATAGAAGAATATTTCCCAAGCTATTTTGTCTTAGATTTGTATGCCTTTCATCAGGATGCAGTTGCCGCTTCTGAAGTCATGGAGAGGAGCAGCGGATGAGAGCCTCTGTGCGTACCCAGTATTAGTGCTTGATACACACGCATTGGTACTGCAGACTGGTGTATAAATTATATTGCAGGAGGAAGAGGAGATCCTTGTGAGTGACTTCACTGTCATAATTTATACCTTTTTACTTTGGCTAATTAAAGTTAGCTACTTGGTATGGTGTGGCATCCCGCCTGTTGGTTCTCAGGACATGAGAGCAACTGCAGTAGTGTAGCAGTAAGCAGTGTCATGTCCATTCACATTTGTTATGGCTAAAGTTAGCTACTTGGTATGGTGTGGCATCCCGCCTGTTGGTTCTCAGGACATGAGAGCAACTGCAGTAGTGTAGCAGTAAGCAGTGTCATGTCCATTCACATTTGTTATGGCTAACCAAAAACTGTGGCTCATTCTTGCATTTTGACTGTAGGCACTGTGTACAAGGATTAAGTCATAGAATGGAGCTTCAGGGAAGCTTCCCTCTTGGCGGTAGCACTGCAGCAGCCCGGCTCATCCCGTCAATGCATCCAACATCCAACAATTTTGAAGGCAAATAGATAAAGCTCTGCTTTTACTAGGTTTGTGTGCCCTTAATTATTATTTAGTTGGAACATGGAAGTGGTTTATTGGTGCTTCATCTCATCATTTGGGACACTAATAGTTCCATTTCCTTTTTTAGTTAAATACCTGCGATTCCAATCTCGCAGTCTGCGGTCCAACACTCACGGCAAGCATGCCCCATGGTATCCTCCATTTCTCCCCTGGCTGCTTGAGATAGCTTGCAGCAGTGTGGAACATTTGACACAGGTGAGATTCTTTCTGTTCCCTCTCTTTACTTTTTCAGTTCTTTCTTCTTCTATCTATTTCTGATTTTCTGTTGTTGGTTTGCTTATGGGGTGAGCTGTCTTTAGTTTTCTTCAATTTTCAAGGCTATTTTTGGCTAAGATCACTTAAGACTTTGACAGTCTGGTGGTCTTCTTGGCGCTGATACGAATCTGGAAGGATGCTAATCAATGTGGTGAAGAGCAGTGGTTGCAGAGCTTTGGCACTGTGCCAACAGAGCTTGACAGTGGGGCGCCAGCCGTTGATGTGGTTATGAAGAGTGTACTGGGAAGATGAGAATAAGGCTGCTACGAGCTCATATTTATCTTCCTACTTCTCCCCATTGAAAGTTTAGCATTTACATGTCTGTTGCAGGAATGCATTTATCAGTTTCTGGGAAGATGCCTTCCGCAGCCGTGCAACAGCACTACAAGCGTCCCTACCTAAACCAGACCCAACAAATCACCGTATTGACATCTCGGATGACAGCGACACCAATAACCAAATCAATATCATACCAGATGATCAGATAGTTCATGCTCCATCAGGTAATATTTTCACTGCTTAGTACATAGTCACCCTTTCATTATACGGTGCTACTCATAACAAAAGGTGATAGCATATTGTGTTCATTACAGAAGTAGGAAACGTGTCATTCCCACAAATGAAGTCCACTGTCACAGATTTAAATCATACAGACAGTTCCAACACTGTATTAATTTAACCTAATAGTATGGTTCTGCTCATCTTATGCAGTTGTTCCACTGGGTACTACTTTGACTTCAACTGGCTCGGACAACACACATGTTAGTTACACCTTAATCGATACAATATGCATTTGCAAATTTCTTTCTTTCAGATTTTATACCTTTGACAATTCCTTATTGCATCAGACTGACCATGTTTTACCAATTGAGACAACTCCTGATTCCTTCAACAACCATCCAGAATTTAGGTACTTACAACGACTTCTGTAGTTCATCCCTGTGTTTTCACAAGCCCTTCTGTAATGACATGTTCTACCACACGTGTACAAAAACAAAGATGTCTCATTTGGTTCAACTGCACGCAAGGGTTTGTTTCAAGGACCTGACCATCAAGTTTAGATTCAACCCGTCCATCCGGACATGCTACTGCTGAAGGTTTGGCCAGACCATTATTGTTATTTCTACAAACAAACCTACATACTCGATTAATTTTATTTACTTTGTTTCTGCAGCACAGACCTATTTTGCATGTACAGAGTCTCTGTCCGTGGCTGCTCTGCAATCCGTAGTTTTTAATATTTTAGATCAGCCTCTGTCTCATTGGTAATTTTGTTGAGACCACCTACACTAACTTTCAAACTCATTACCAGTTTGAACTCCTGTTTACAAACCGGACAGAACTTACGTATTTAGTACTACTTTAATGTGTGCATATATATTATGTACACCTAAATGGTACTCACATAATGTCATCTTATGTTATGACATTGATGTGAATTTCTATATTACTTTTGTATGCTTCAGCATTGTTATGATCTTCGTATTTCGTACGATTTTAATTGTACAATGTGGTGATTGTTGATCTCATACGATACTAAAAATATGATTTCAAATATGTTACCATAATGAGTTGCTTTTACATATGGATATAAATGACCTACTAAATAATCTGTATCAAATGTGACAACCACGGGCAAAAAAATCAAAGAATAAACAGGCGTTGCGCGGCGAGCCGCGCCGTCCGAATCTAGTTACTAACTATATAAAAGCACCACAAATCCCCGGCCTCCCAGCGATCCGGTCATTGTAGCAGCTACAGTAGACACTGTAGCAAATGAACAGTAGCTACACTGCCGGTGTTTTTTTGTAGAAAAGTCCCCGCTTTTTCAAAAATTATAAAACGGTCCTAAAAAACAAAAAAATCCCCAAAACATTTTTGCAGCGATGAACAGTGCCCGCGGTTTTTTGCAGAGAAGCCCCCGCATTTCCAGAAATTGCGAAACGGTCCAAAAACCAAAAAAACCCCAAAACATTTTTTTTGCAGTGACGAACAGTTCCGGCGTTTTTTTGCAGAAAACGTCCCCGCATTTCCAGAAATTGCAAGACGGTCCTCCCGAGTAAGACATATTTGCAGAAAATTACTAACTATATAAAAGCAGCACAAATCCCCGGCCTCCCATTACTAACTATATAAAAGCAGCACGGATCCGCGGCCTCACAGCGAACGGGCGATGTAGCAGCTACAGGGTACTGCAGCAAATGAACAGTAAGCTACAGTACCGTTGTAGCAGTGAACAGCCCGGCAGTTTTTTCAGAAAAGCCCCCGTATTTTCCGGAAATTGCGAAACAGTCCTAAAAAACAAAAAAACCAGTTTTTTGTCAGCGACGAACAGTGCCCACGGTTTTTTGCAGCAAAGACCCCGCATTTACAGAAATTGCGAAATGGTCCTATAAAACAAAGAACCCCAAAACATGTGCTGCATCAAATGAACAGTAAGCTGCAATACCACTTTAGCAATGAATAGTGCCCGGCGGTTTTTTGCAGAAAAGCCCACGTGACGAACAGTGCGTGTGGTTTTTTGCAGAAAAGCCCCCGCATTTATAGAAATTGCGAAACGGTCCTAAAAACAAAGAACCCCAAAACATTTTTCCGCTACGACGAACAGTGAAAAGTCCTCGCAATTCCAGAAATTGCGAAACAGCCCTCCCGAGTAAGACATATTTGTAGAAAAGTCCCCGTACTTTCCAAAAATTGTAAACCAGTCCTCCTGAGTAAGACATCTTCGCAGAAACGTCCCCGTGTTTCACAAAAATATGCGAAACGGTCCTTCGGTACAACCGAAAAATTTCCCCCCGAAAAACTTAATTCCCCCCCCCCCCCGCAACACGAAAGTTTTTCTACAGATACCCCCACAAAAATTAATGTTGATTATTTGTGCCATTACTAACTATTACTAACTATATAAAAGGAGCACACTTTCTCGCGCTGCCAGCGATCCAACCACTATAGCAAATCAATAGTAAGAACTGTAGCAAATGAACAGTAATGAACACCAAAATGAACAGTACCCCGGTGGTTTTTTGCAGAAAAGTTCCCGTATTTCCAGAAATTGTGAAACGGTCCTCCCAAGCGAGACATCTCTGCAGAAACGTTCCCGCATTTTACATAAATTGCGAAACGGCCCTCCCGAGTAAGACATATCTGCAGAAACGGCCCGTGTTTTACTAAAAATGCGAAACGGTCGTCCAGTAAAATTGAAAAAAACAAAAAAAAACCCCAAAACATTTTCTTTTCAATGATGAACAGTTCCCGGCGTTTTTTTGCAAAAAAGTCCCCGCATTTCTAGAAACTACGAAACGGTCCTCCCGCATATTTGTAGAAAAGTCCCCGCACTCCCGAAAAATTGTAAAACGGTCCTGCCCCAAAACATTTTTTGAAGTGACGAACAGTGCCCAGTGTTTTCTTGCAAAAAAACCCCGCATTTCTAGAAATTGTGAAACGGTTCTCTCGACATATTTGCAGAAAAGTCCCTGCATTTTTGAAAAATTGTAAAACGGTCCTACTGAGTAAGACATCTTTGTACAAACGTCCTCATGTTTTACAAAAAAAATGCGAAAACGGTCCTCCCGTACAATCGAAAAACTTCCCCCGAAAAACATAGTTTTTTCCCTACAACATGAAAGTTTTTCTACAGATACCCTCACAAAAATAAATGCTGATTATTTAGAGCAACCCCAGCCGTTGCGCCCCCCAGGCGCGATATGCCGGCGGAAAAACGTCCGCCTGGGGGGACGCCGGCGTCCTGGGGGGGTGCTGTTTCCCAGCGGAGCCCCCACCCAAGAAACAGCAAAGGACGCGTGGCGGCAGCTCGCGACTCGCGAGCGGAGGACGGTGCTGAAAGCGAAGCCGCGAGGAGGTAGAGCGCGCCGACAGCAGCGACGCCAGCTCGTCCCGGCGTCCGTGTCAGCGCCATCCATCTCGTCGCCGTCGGTGGCAGCCTCGGGTCCGGCCGGTTCAGATCGAACGACAGCAAGGACGAGGAGGAGCGCGGAGCCGGCAGTGCGGCGGCGGAGGCGCCGTCCTCGCACAACGCGGACGAGGAGGAGCCGCATAGGAGCAGGTCCGCAGCTCCGCGGTGGCCCACCAGGGCAAGGAAGCGGCCGCCGCGTGCCAGTGCGTGTTCGGCGGCGAGGAAGAGCTCCGCCTCCTCCCGGCGTCCTCGACGGCGACCGCGCTCCGCCTTCTCGTGTTCCCCTACGTCCTTGCTGCCAGGAGCTTGAGGGACGGCGCAGCAGCGCGAGCTCGAGGGACGGCACGGCGCGAGCAGGACGGGCGCGGCGTGAGCTGGAGGGGCGGCGGCACGAGCTCGAGGGACGGCGCGGCGCGAGCTGGAGGGGCAGCGGCGCGAGCTCGAGGGGCTTCCCGGCAGCAAGGACGGCGACATGGTGGAGCACGGCGGCGTCTTCCGTGCGAGCGTGGTTGGTAGAGGAGAGGATAGGAGGAGGAGAGAGAGTGGGCCAGTCGGTGGGGAGATAAAATAAAAGGAGAGAGAACGAGGTGGGAGGCTGACAGTGGCCCTTTTTTGCATGCAGAGAATCGCCGGCCTCCCCAGGTGAAACCCAGGAACCTGGGTTCGGGTTGGGGTCGCCGGCGGAACATTTCGCTTTATCCGGCGAAAAACGACGTCCTGGGGGCGCGACTGGGAGCATTTTTTCTATCCGGCGTCAAAAAAGGCCAAAAAGGTGCCCTGGGGGGCGTCCTGGGGGGACGGCTGGAGTTGCTCTTATGCCATACAACCAAAATTCAAATTTACATAAATCGGAGTCTCAAATACCTTCGAAATCTACTCATTTTACAACAAAAAATGATTCGAATCTGAAAACAATCCAACTTCAACAACTTCCGAACTCTAAACAACAATCATATTTGAGCATTCCAACTCAAATTACAAATGTGAACATCACAAAAATTTATATGACTTCCAAACCTACTTATTTGGTTAACACCAAAAGATTTCAAAATTGAGTATATTCTAAATTTCACAACTTCTAAAATTTATTTTGATCACAAACATCACAAGCACCACAAAAAATAAATGCTAATAAATTTATACCAAAATGAAAACAAATTTATACATCTCAATTTGGTAAAAAATAGAAAAATTATATTCACACTTGCTCCAATTACATGCAATTCAACAAAAAAAAACTCTAGCTATGGAATCCAAATGAATAAATGTGCATTTCCACCCATTGTGGACTTTAAGCAAAAAAAATGGCAACAAAAAAAAAAATTCTCTAAATATGAAATTCAAATGCAATTCCTCAAATTATATATTCACTTTACTATATGCTCATACAATGCACATCTTCTAAATACGGAACTAAATTGATTATTTATACCAACATACAAACGTAATCAAACATACAAATTTGCCAACTATTCGAAGTTACCGTAATATTTCTAAAATTTACAAGTCGGTCAATATTTCGATATAACTCAAATACACCTTCTCTAATTACATTTGAGAATTCATGGCAACATAGAAACATATTTAAATACTTCAAATTGATAAATATTTGGATATTCCCTAAACTACATAACAAATACTCAGGAAAAAATCAACGCTAACTACGTATAGCAAAACACAAAACATATTTACACAATTCAAAATAGTCAATATTTATACGCAATATAAATGAACTTTCCAGAATTATGGACTCGAATCAAAAAAAAATTGCATAAGCACTAACTACGTACTTAAATTAAATATTATCTGCAAAATAGAAGTACATTTCCGATATTTCAAACTATATGAACACTAGAGATACTACAAAATGTATCTACATACTCACAAAAAAATGGTACTTAGTAATGCCAAAATACAAACCTATTTAAACAATTCAAAATTATAAAAAATATAAACTATCACGAAATTCCACTAGTATTGTGATTACAATCATTCAAAGCTGATTTCGACGCGCATGTCGGAATCGAACCTTGTAACACAACACCACTCAACTCTCTATGGTCTAATTGGCAAAGGTCATGAGCAACCCAATTGCACATTCTACTAATCTTTCGTATAACCATGCGCAGGTCTTGCGGCTTCTTTCTCTTGAATTCTCCTGCGATGAGACAATCTTGAAGGGATCAACAGTGCAACACAATCATTCAGCCGCGCAGTTAGTCTCGATGGTTAAGTTGGTTCTCAAGTACTACAAAGCCAACTTAAGTAGCTCTAAACTAGCAATTGCTTCACCCAAATGAGCAAATGGATAGAGAGAAATAAAGTCCCATACCGAGCATAAATTTGACCGGAGTGGTCTCTCAGCCGGGGGCGGATGCACTACAGACCAGCCGGGTGCACAGGACACAGGTAAAATGATTTTTTTTTTTTTTGTAAAATCATACTCCCTCCATTCCATAATATAAGGTGTCTAAGGTTTTGACACGGATATTAAGACATCAGTATTTTGCATGTGGTGGACTTATTTTCTCATGGAAAAAATCAAGAGATAGGAGTATCTAATAGCTACAAATTGAAAACAATCCTTCAAATCCCTCTTTTCCATATTATGACTCATTTGTGGGTGGGTACAGTTGTCCATAAATCATAATACACCTTCTATTTCGAAAATTTTCTCAAAACCTTAGACACCTTATATTTAGGAACGGATCAGGGAGTATTTTTCTACTACATGTGCACCCTAAAAAATGTTTTAAAGGTGATGTGGCACTCAGGTGCGCACCCTGTTTTAGATCCTCTAGCTCCGCCCCTGCTCACAGCACCGCCCCCAAGCAGCATTATTTTTTTTTTGAATGTTAGCAGGAGAACTGCTAAATTCATTGATTAGATAGAAATCAAACTGCTTGGTTTATTTGAGGGAAACCAGGCGAAAACCCTAACAACGGCAAGCCACACCTAGAACACCCAACACATACAAGAACGCCGAACATGAGCATTTGGTCCAACCTCGACGACGCCAGAAAGAAACGACAAGCCAAGAAGAGAACAAGTGTCTCTCTAAACCCGCGAGCAAAGATCAAAGGGCTCATCTGACGGTCGTAGTATGTGGAGGGGGCTCCGGCTGCTGACGCCACACAACCACGCGAGCCACTGTCCCTCAAATCGGATCCAACTCCAAAACAATACCCTCAAGAGGGAACACGACGCCAAAAGCGCCGCCATTGTCCCATCCGGAGACCGGATGTGGGGTTTCCCCCGGAGCATGTCGGGATAGATAGGTGAGAGCTGCTAAGTCGACGCCTTCAACAAGGGAGCGACACCCATAGGTGCCGCCATCGACCGCTCCGGTAGTGTCCGGAGCACGGCTTTCACCGGCATCCTCACCCGCACAAACCCAACCTGGAAACGGTCAGCCACCAAGCCATCCTCTCTACCCTTGCCTCCACGGCAAACCTCACCTCCCGGCGAGCCAACCACAGCCCCTGTCTCCACGGCCTCCTTCCTCATCCCTGCACTGGCCAATGGAAGGATGCAACACCACCTGTGCCATTCATCTCCCGCAACTCGCAGGTCCGAGCAAGCAGACAACGCCTCAGGGACGTGGATGAACAGGCACGCTACCCCATTGCTGTACAGTACGGCGTACAACCATGGGCATGCCATTGCACCTGGGCTGCTCGCCACCTCCTCTCCCTCGCTGGTCCTTCTTCCTGCACACCGCCCGGGAACCAGAGCCAGACGGCAGCCGCGTGCGTCGCAGCACGGCTCACACGGCCGGGATCGGGGCCTCACGACCTGGATCCGGCCCCTCCGGCGCACGCAACGACCGCGGCCCTCTGGGCCCAGATCGGGCCCAGATCGAGCCTGCGCCGCCGCCTTCCATGCGCTGCTGCCTCCCGCACGCCTCAGCACCACCGCGCCGCCTGCCGCTGGCCAGGCCGCTCCACCTCCTCGCTGCCCCTGCACTACAGCGCCCGCCGACGAGCCGCCGTGCCGCGCGACCCCAGGAACCTCCGCCTCACCGCGCGTAGAGGAGGTGTAGGGGTCCGCCCTCCATGCCCTCCACCTTTGGCGGCCGGGCGCCGCCACCGCCGCCGGCACCGGCGGCGGCAGCGGCCAGGGGAGCCGGGTCCGGTGAGCTTTTTTGTGTAGCTTCGGGTGCCCTCCAGAGTTGCCCCGCGCGAGAGCGACCCGGGAGTCTCTCTCCTCTTGTTAAAACAGCAAACAGTTACAAGTAAGCAGCATTATTGAACTCCTATGAGAAACTTGCATCAACATTGCACTTAACCCAAGTACCCAACCATTCTCCGGCAGTTTCTAGGTTTTCTTGTGCACAACACGTTAGATCCTGAATTCCTGATCATGCAACAAATTGGCTTCCATATCCTTAATTTTCTTCTTCCCTTTTCGATCAATGTAGTTCTATTCTTTTGAAAGCATCTGCAAAGTAGCAAGGTGCGAGAGCAGTGGCGACTCAGTCCACAACTCCACACGCAAGCTACCTTCCTAGACCTCACCTGGAGTGAGTAGTGGCAATTCGGGAACAAATTAAACGTACCTTCGTATTATTTTGAACAAAACGGGCAACATTGCCGCATTTTATTAAAAAAGTAGGAGTGAATTGACCGGTTCATTAGCGGGGAACCGGCCGAAAACCGTTACAAGTGCACCAATGTAGTCATAACACCACATTGGGCAAACCAGGCCGACCTGGCTACCCACATGGAACACACACGCTGCCGAGGAGAAAAACACCATCAAGGTCATCATCGAGGGTCATTGTCGTGACTCCTCCCCGAGCAAGCGATTCCGACTTCACCTTCGACGACCACCGACGAAGTCTTCGCCGCAGCCGACGCAAAAAACCATGTCGGCCTATGCCAAACAGTCGACCCAAAGCGTCGAGGAAGAGGCAGCTCCGACTTCGACGAAGAGCTTCACCGGAGAAAGATGCACACCTTGCACCCACGGAATCCGCGAGGCCACTGAAGAAAAAGTGACATCGTTGCCAGCCTGCCCGCCCCGAGACACGCAGCTCCGACTTCACAACTTCACAGCAGGACACAACACGGACTGTCGGTGATGAAGGACAAGCCGCGACCCGGCTCCGCTCACCACCGTCATCGTTGCCACACAACTTGCAACGCCACCATAGCACCCAAGACATCGTCAGCCGCCGCCAACCACGATGTTGTGTGAGTCCAGCCCATGAGCGCGCACACAGGAACCATCATCTTCAAGACGACGCCCTCAAGAGGGGTGGCGACGAAGATCGACGCTGTCGTCCGACCCTGCACAAAACAGGGTCCAGGTCTTCACCCGAAGAGGAGGTCCAGGACTGAGGCGAATCGAGGAGCTCCAAGACGACCCCCCAAGAGGGAGAACGGCGCCCACAGACGTCGCGTCGTCAGGCTTTCGCCCGGAGCACTCGAGACCAAGGATTTGGATTTCGTTTTGGCAAATTTACCTGTCCTGAACGGAATGGGCGAATTTCGTGGATTTCGGAAATATCGGTGAAATTTTGGACGAAAAGAGAGAACCAACATTTGAAACTTAGGACGAAAAATAACCAAAGTCTGACAAAAAATTGAATTTTCGAGCAGAATTCAGCTGAACTTTAAATTTTTGAGTTTATTTTGCCAAAATTCTCTAAAATTCACAAGTTTTCGTTCGGTAAATAATTATACTGGTCTTGACCGAAATTGGCAAAATTCGGCCGGAATTCGTTTTTTCCGGCCGAAATCCAAATCCCTGCTCGAGACTCTCCAGCCCCACGCAGCCGGGCCAAGGCGGGGAGACCCGCGGCACCGCCGGCCTGCACGCCCACTGATCCAAACACCTCATGTGCGAGGGCGGCGCAACCATCGCACAGAGCCTTCCAAACCACCTCCGACCTCGCCCAGACGTAGTCGTCCCCGCCGCTGCAGCCTCACCACCGAGCAGCCCCGCAAGCCGCAGCCCCGCCGGCCACGCCGCACCACCGCCGCACCAACCTGCCCCCGCCAGGAGCCAGCACGCCGCCCTCACGGGCCCGCCAGGCCTAGATCGGGCCCGACGGGCCTCAGATCCTGCGCGCGAGCTCCATGCCATCGCGAGCCTCGCCGACGACGCCCTCCGCGCGGCACCACCGCCGGAAGCCAAGCACGCACCAGAGAACCTTCCCGGATCCGCCGACCCGGCTTTCCCAGACCCGGCCGACGACACCCCCACGGGCCAGCCTCCACCAGCTCGAGCAGGGGAGACCCCCGACTGCCTTTGGCAGCGGGGGCTGGCCGCCACCACCGCGGAGGAAGCCAGCAGCGACAGGGGCCGAGAGGGACCTTCGTATTTTTGGTGTACTCTAGTTACGAACGTAGATTGTTTAAGGGTTTGCGTGGGGTCTCAGCCCGCACCTTCATCACTATATATACCAACAGATTACATACGTTTACAAAACGTGTTATACACGACTACGTACAGAATACGTAGAGCTAGACTACAACTCTAACAACTCCTGCCAACAGCCCATGCATGCAGTTCTAGCCCATACAGTAACGGCCGTATAACGCATGCACAATTTGGTCAGTACCCAACGTGGATCGATATCCTTGTCTTTTTCTTACCCATGGCTTCACAAACGGTTGTAGGCTTCAAAAGCCGTGCATCACTAGCTATGATCCATACGGTGCCGATGGACCCATTCTTCAAAAGTCATAGTACAATTACAGATGAATATGGTGAATCTATGGTGAACCCTTTCAGTAACGGAATTTTTGACATATTAGACCACTATGGCGAGTGAATTGTCGAAAAGGACCACGTCCCGAACGGATTGTGAAAACTACCGTGGCGGCAGGCTCCCCAGGCGACACGTGGACCTGCCGCCACGGTCGGAGGCAGCACGTCCCAGGACGGATTTCCCAGCCGGCGCAGAACGGAAACAGGGCATGGGTGGGCCCTGCCGCCACCAGTGCAGGCGGCACGGTGAGCTGGAACCGCCACCGGCGGAGGCGGCACCCTGCCGACACCCACCCTGGTGCTTTCTGCGCTGATTCCCGCAAACACTGCACTGATGACGCTGATTACAGTGTACAGACGGCGCTGATTCCGAGGTGTGGAAAGGGACAAAAGCTATTGATTCTGTGCCGCGAATCTGCGTGTCTGGTACGCCTCCCCCAGCTCCTCTCGTTTCTTTTTATACCGCATGCTGCCTGCTGCCTGGTACTCCTTCTCTGCTTTGTGACGACGCTGGTTCTACTCCTCTGCTCTCCTCCTCTCCTTTGTAGTTTCACTAAGTATAGAGTGATTAGCTTGTAGAGTTAGTGTCAACTGAAAGGAGAAGTTATAGATCAAGGTACGAACTATACAATGCATGTATTTATTTTGATATGCAATATGTAAATGAGTTAATTTTTGAGCTTGTAATTAGCCATGCGATGTATTATTTCAATAGTTTAGAAATATTCCGTACCGAGATAGGTCACATTTATAATTACAGTTTCGAGCAGAATGCAATTAGATATATTATAGATCAATGTTTTTATTCACATGCACGCTGTTATTAAATTGTAATTAGTGTTATTTATGAATATTTAGTTCAAGAATGTCTTTATGTCACACTTGTAGTAATGCATGGGAATGAATGAGTTATTATTTTAGGTCGTAATTAGCTCTGCGATAAATTATTGCTAAATGTAGACATAGTTCCGGCCGAGATATGTCGCACTAATAATTTTATCTAGAAAGACTTAGAGTAGGATATGTGCTGAACAATTGTTTTTACATATTATACGTACATGTGAGTTGAACATTATAAATTTGGAACCGAAAAAAATTCCGTGGATAATATTTGTGTTCACATGATAATAGGTGGATTATGTTGACAAAATAATGGTGATATGTTGATGATCATGGGTATTATTTGGAGATATTGTGACACGTAAATTATTTTGGAAGGACATCTATCATCAATTTGAGGTATAAATGACACCATCTAATTTACAAAAGTATTGTCATGTGAATATTATTTTGAAAATATATATTAGGTATGATGGAAATTTTGGGGGTATTAGTTGAATGATGTTAGTGGTCTCGTTAGTAAATTTAGTTGATGGCACTATTTTTTCCAAGTTCATAATATATTTTCCTTATAAAAAATATTGGTACTATTATTTTTTCAGTATTATGGATATAATATAATTAAGGTAGGAAGCTATTAATTCCATTTTTGTAAATTTGGTTATTGGGTAGGTACTATGGAAATTTTGTCTGTGTTCTATGGGGACCTCGTACGCGACGATATTACCGGTGTCAATGTGTCAAACTGCGAGTCAATGAAAGTTGTGGTTAAAGATATGGTCAATAAAAGTTTTGCGGATGTTAGAAAACGATCCGCGTGAATTTTGGTCACGCGATGCGTGGAATGAAGTTGACCGTCGAGGCCTTCGTCTGCGTAGGAGGGACTGATGGGGAAGTTGCCCGCTGGGGTCTGCGGGAGGTGAAGAACGAGAATCATTTCCAGAAGTACATGACCTTTGCAAGCACACCTGGTTCCGCCATGTATGGTGAGCCGATGGTGTATGTGCAGTTTATTTCTCCTAGTGATGAAGCCGGATGCAGTGTTAGCGCGGCCGAGGTCGAGCTGGCCCTCACAGCAGCCCCCAACACCGGCCCCTTGAAGCCCACGACCGTCGATGTTGTACCGTCGGCGGTCGTTGACCCTGGATATTGGTTTGCGGTCGTTGACTTGAGCGAACATGTTCATGGACTGCTGGAGGCGCTAGATCATGACGATGACGGTCACTCTTCTTCGTCGTCGTCCTTAGACGAAGAAGGTGATGGTCCTCGTCAGAGGCGGTTGCGGTGTCGATGGATCCTAAGTTCTTGGAGACTATGACCATCAACAATGAATTTCGCTCTGTTCCGGGCCTTGGAGAGGCAAGTCTGATGGTTGGGCAGACATTCCCAGACAAAGACTCTGCTGACCAGGCCATTAAGAGGTATGCCATGAGCATATCTCGTCAACATAGAGTGAAGCAGTCTGACAGAAGTCAGTTGAAGGTCATCTGCATCGATTTCGCTGATGGATGTATGGGGAGAGTGATAGCTCGCAAGAGCCCTGGGTATGTCAGCCCTGGCATATCTCAAAAATAGTACCGCATAGCTGCGAATTACTTGGGTCTCTTTCTGAGCACCGTAATGTCACAGCTAAATATGTGGCAAATATCATGTTGGCGGCGGTGGAAGAAAATATAAACATGGGTATTAAGTCACTGCAAAAAAAACAGTGGAAGATCTTATTGGCTTCCCTGTCAGTTACGGCAATAAATTTTATTCGTGATGTATTGCAATAAATTTGTATTCGTGATGTATTGCAATAATTTTTTGTGACATCTAAATGTACTTATATTTCATGCAGGTTATGACGTCTCCCGTGCCAGAACTTTTGCAGGGGCCGTGGGATGCAGGACATCGTTGCCACCTCTGGTTAAACTTTGAGGCGTACATAAACCCTCCTCAACCATTTAGGCTTCGAACAATTAAACACGGTTGGAGGGTTCACCATTTTTTCGAGCAGCACCTCACGGCTTACGGACTTATTGCATATTGTAAGCTCTTATCTAGCGACGAGAAGTTCATGCTGGACCCATCTCTTCTGTCAGCTCTCGTTGATCATTGGAGACCCAAGACACACACATTTCACTTACGTTGTGGGGAGTTGACACCTACACTTAAAGATGTGGCATTCATCACTGCTCTGCCAATAAGTGGTGAGCCATTGGTCCCTCCAGCATATTCTAGTCGTTCGCACGAAGATTTGGCACTCAGGCTAGGTATTGCTCTGCCTCCAAACACCCGCAATGGAGGGTGTCCAAGGGGTGTCCCTCTTGGATGGCTAGTACAAAATTTTCGTGATATTCCAGCCAATGCATCACCTGAGACCCGTATGAAGCACCACCACCTCTTTGCGTATTTGTTGTATATCTTCGGTACGATGTTCCCTTCGTCACACGGTGACATAGTACTCTCCAGTATGATTAAGATTGCAGAGCACATAGTAGACAAGCCTTTACCTGATAACCCAACATACAGCTTTGGTTCAGCTATGCTAGGTCATACGTATAGAGGGTTATGCGATGCCACCTCCAAAAAATTAAAATCAAGACAGATACTGGCTGTGTGCTATGAGTTTCTGCACCTGTGGTCGTGGGAGTACATCCCAGTTGGACGTCCCCAAATAGCGGAGCGAGATAAAATCCACACATATAATGAAGGGCAAGGCGCACATGGCCCTCTCACATTTGCAAGTTGGTGGACACATGTTAGAAAATGTTGGGCCCATAATGTGGCACACGGTTGCTACCCTGAATACCACCAGGAATTTGAGCATCTAGAGGAGATGAGCATCACATGGGACCCGTGGATGGATGCTAATATTGAATACGTGTGGGGTGTTCAGCCAGTAACACCATATTGCTTGAGAGACGGTGGTTTATGGATGACACGTTGCACACTACTCTTCGTATGGATGGTTGAGCCATATAATCCAGAGCGTGTCATGCGACAATTTGGTCTTTATCAGGATGTTCCCCCACCACCACCAAGAAGAGTCGACGAGGAAACACATACGTAAGTTCAATATCTATTGTATGTTCATGTTAATTATGTTTAGCCATTTTAATTAAAATTATTGCATTTCAGCCAAGACAATAAAGGCATGAATTGTTGCGACTGGAGGATACCTAATAGGATGTGGATAGAGATGTGGAACAATGAAGCCGCATTAAACGTAGTACAAGAAAATAGGTACTTTATCATTTCTAGATATATTTGGACTCGTGCATGTGCTAATGAAAATTATACACTATGCAGAGCGTATGATCAACGTACAACAGGCACGTACAATCAATGGTACCGCAGCAGCACGCGTACTTTGCTCGCAGCTACTCCACCACCGAGGGTAGCTAACCTCACAAGGGATGAATAGTTGCTTCGAGGAACTGAACGTTCATCAGCTTACCATCGTGACATAACGGTATTTCGAATCATATACATTTACAAAATAATTATGTCAGTAAATAAATTATATCGTACTATAAAATATATTTTTATCTTAACAATTAATTTATATTTAGATACAAGAATATGAAAAAATTGCTCGGGATGCGCGGTCCGCTATGCACTTGCGAAACATTAATTCTCAGGTGGGAAAAGGTCTGCTCATGCGGCCACACAGGTACTATGTTATACTTTTTTAGTAATTTAACAACCTACTAATTTATAGCGAACCCAAAAGTGTAATAACTATTGGGTATTTGTTATAACAAGAGGACAATTCTATTCCACTGGTTAGCCCGTACGGAGGACAATACTCATACACTGAAGGCGAGGGTTCGCAGAGGTACAACATCACTCATGTACGAACATATATAATATTTAATGTTTCACGCAGAACATTAGCATTGCATAATATTTAAAAAACATTTACGTTCGCAAGAAACTGTCGACCCAACATGGGACGACATAGGAGCTGATATTGGTCTCAGTATGGCCCCACCGCAAGGTAGTGAGCAGTTGTACAACAACACTCATGTATGTACAAGTTTATTAAGTAATTAGTCACACAAAAAAATGTTCATTCATAGTACTTACAAATAATTTTCATTGCAGGACTATACTGACAGAACATGGGACGACATGGGAGCTGGTTTGGGCATCAATATTGCCCGGCCACAGGGTCTTCCGCAGATGCAGCCACAATCCAGCACAGGACCATCCGATGAACCTCCTAACATGGTTGGACAAATAATTGGAGATTTCTTTGGCTATGATCCTCTGGGCACATCTTCCAGTATGATACCAGATTATTCAGAATCTCAACACGTATTGCAGAGACACCCAGGAGATAGAGCCAGAGGTGGATGTGCTGCAGTTAGGCCGAGGTCAACATGCACATAATTCCCCAAAACGTCATGAACCTTCCGGTCGCAAAAACAAGCCAGTGAAAAAACATCGTCGACGTCGTTCATAGGTTCTATCTATATGTGAGACGTATTTGTATTTATGTTAATTTTAGACATTTCATAATATTACTCATGTGTATGAACCTATGTATCGCCTATGTTATAGTCTACGTCGTGTCAGACATATTATTACTCGGCGGCACACTTCACAAGACATACGGACATCTGATGGGACACTATTACAACGAGAAATTAAGTTACAACCACATTCTGAAATTAACAAATAAGACATAAATTAAGATACGACCACATGAAGTCATCTCCCATCGACGCAACCTCCTGCCTCCGTTGATGGGCCACTCTTGCCTTTCGACGTTGCCGCTCTCTTGCCCTTCGACGATGCAGCTCTCTTGGCGGTGCTGCTAGGCTTGAAGTCATCATCTTCACTACCTCCATCCTCCGTCGATGGGACACTCTTGCCCTTCGATGATGTCGCTTTCTTCCCCTTCGAAGATGCAGCTCTCTTGGCCGTGCTGCTAGGCATGCAAATGTCGTCATCGTCCTCGCTCTCCTCCGCCCATGATCTCGGATGATCTGCTAACCAATTGAGAAACTTCTCGCTCCTACTTCTTTGCTTCACCTTTTTCCACCTTTCATGCATCCTGAGAAGTTCCGCTCGTATTTCCTGGGGAGTCCTACGAAGCCAACAACCTTTCTTCCACAATGTCGCATCTATCTCAGTGAGAATACTATCACTACTAATGAGTTCCTCCCATTCAACTAATTTATTGTCTACCCTAAACTCGGCGGCACACTTCACAAGGCTCTCAGATTGAAAGTTTAGGAAGCTACGGTCGTGAGGATAACCCGACATCTTCGAGTGAATACCCACATGAGTAGGCAGGGGGGTTTTATAGGACGTGAAGAGAAGAAATGGCGGGAAGAGACTTGGCGGGAAGAGAAAGGCGGGAAGAAAAATGGCGGGAAGAAAAAGGGCGGGAAGAAAAATGGCGGGAGCACTAGTTTTGGAATAATTTTAATTCGCGTGTTATATTCCAAATTACGATTAAAAATAATATTAAAAAAACATGGGAGACCAAATATTTCATTACCACACGGTACAACTTCAAATGAAGAACATCTTAATACTTAAAATAAAAACTAGAACTGGAATTAAGATACATCAACATTCTGAAATTAACAAGTAGAACTGAAATTAAGATACAACCAGTTGCGACAATTAAAATAAATTGCCCGTACATCTATGAGTCCAACGTGGATATTTTCCTTTCCTATGACCGGCTTCTTCTAGTGCCTGTGCCTGCCGAGCCCTTTCTTTCAGTCTCTGTCTTTCAGCCTCACAGGCCTCCTTGCGCTGTCGTTCTTCCTCCTCCATGCGGAGTCTAGCTTCATCATTTTTCCTCCCCATTTCTCGAAAGAAACGTGCTTGCTCCTTTCTATATTCTTTCATCTCTCTATCTTGCTGGGCTTTCGACTGTGCTTCAGCCTTCTGTTGCCGCTCCTCCCAATCCAGACTAGCCCATGCACATCGTAGCCTGTCATTTACTTCACGCACCGCCCATTCCGGTTGCTTCTTGTCAATCCAACGATAATACGGGCATAGGGGCAAAGGAGACTGAAACACAAAAAATAAACATTCGTTAACACCAATAGGAACACAACAACAATTGACCGTTCATCGTAATTAAAACATACCGGAGGCTTCTCATACGGCGATTCTACTACTGGAGGATCATGTTCATGATTCGGATACATGAAAAACTTCATTCCGAACATATCGGAGAAGTCAGTCACCTCCTTCACCTTGCATGGACTGCCGCACCAACACGGCACAAGTTCCACCCCCGGAGGAAGGCTCGCATCCTTCATCTTCTTCGGTCTAATAGATTGGTCCGAACAAGGCAAACTCATGGTCACTAATTTTTTTTAGTAACAACTAGAGCAGTGGAAAAGCGTGCTTCGAGTATGGTTCTAGTGTAGATTTTATAGACTCACTCTGCCGAACAACTAAGCGGGAAATCAGACGAAAATAACGAAAGAACCTCGCTTTCCCGTGCGCATGCCAATCAGTGCAATCATTATACAAAATTGGTGCGAACTTTCAGCTCGGGAATCAGCATTGCAGCTGACGGACAGCAGCCTCGGAATCACCGCCGTCAGCTGCGTGTGTGCGCGTGGACATCAGACCGACGTGCCGCCTCTGCCAATGGCGGCAGGTGCCACGTCATCGTGCCACCTCCGTGGGTGGCGGCAGGTCCCACCTTTCTCCGTTTTCCGTTCGGCCGGCACAGCAGATCCCGTCCCAGTACGTGCCGCCTCCGGCAGTGGCGGCACGCTCCACGTGTCGCCTGGGGAACGTGCCGCCACGGCAGTTTTGACAATGCGTTCGTAGGGTGGTCTTTTTTGACAATTCACTCGCCATAGTGGTCCGTTCTGTCAAAAATTCCTTAAGCGGCGAGTAACAGTTTCTTCTTTCTTTCGTTCCGTCTTGCTTTCGTCTGTTTTTTCGATGATGAAGACCATACAAATAAGGAAGTCACCACTAGCCTCTGCGCAACAAGATGCACACAACTATAGAAAAACTAAAGTCATAGAATCAAAAAACAAACATGCGCAAAAACCACATGGATATCAAGATGTCAAGAAATGTGGTCGCACGATATGTATACTATATATATGTGGAGAAAACATTCGTCGTCGTAGTGTAGATGTATGGGGAGATGGAGGACCGGTCTGTAGACTATGTCGCCACCCATTGAAAGAAAAATGTCTTTCACTAATTCCCCAAACATGAGCACACAACTGTAAAGAGGGCACTTTGGTGTTCTGATTTCTGAATGGAAACACCTCACTTGTGTGCTCGCAGCAAAACGTACACGATATTAAAGCATATCGAAAGAATGTATGAAACATCAAAAAAATCTCAAATTAGTATATTTACGTTGCATTGCTGATGGTTCAACCACTGCCACACTTTTGCAGAAAACACCGGATAATAGTACATATAGAACCAAGATGATTTTCAGTTGGAAAAAAACTTAGTAGGGTTTTCGTGATGGACTCAAACAGAAACCAAACCAAAAAACTAAATCAACATATGCATGCAGGGGCTATTTTACCAGATGGGCTACAGATGTTTAGCCATGGATGATGGATCGGTGCTTTTTCTGTTCGTATCTTAGTTCAGGAAGAAAAGAAAGAAAATGAACAGCTAGCGGACTGTCTTTAACGAGTGCTTTCACAACTAGGCCTTACCGTGTGTCAATAATGGCCCAATAATGGGCCTCCCCAGAAAGAGAGGAATAAGGACACGTGCTGTAAGCAGTTCGATCGCTAGTGTTGTTTTTTGGCAGAAAGTTAGTACTATTACTCAGTTGCCGCCTGTGTGATAGAAAAATCGGGTAATTCACTAACTTTAATACTACTCTGTCGTATATCTAACACAGAAAAAGGGATGTATGTAGAACTGAAAAACGTCTAAATACATTCGTGGCACGACACTTAATATTAGACGGAGGGAGTAAAACAATTGACTTGTTTATACTGAGTAAATTATGAAACTGATACATGACATAGGATTTTCTATGATTTGTCAATGACTTATAAATAAAGAAATGATCACTATCATTGCGCGAGAAAAAATTCAGGTGACTTGCGTCGCTAATGCACAACTAAGTCAAGTACTCTTTCGACTGATATCTGCACAGTTGTCCCAACCGTGAGTATAATTTCAATCCCCCACACTGATGTTGGCGATGCCAATTGTGAGCACATTCCAATCCGCTAATCTTTGAGGGCACTCTAATTCCTCCAATCAATGAGAGCACTTCAATTTCCCCAACTGATGAGAGCATTCCAGCCCCGTCATCTGACGAATGCAAGAATCCGGGAACCAATGCGAGGATAACATATTGAATGGTCTAACTCATAGAAAATTATGCTAATAAGAGGTCAAGTGAGGAGGACGTATTTCCAAAGACATTAGATGGTGAAATCTCAAGATCTTATTGTGTTTCTTATTTTAGTTGTTGATTTTACACCATCATGCATTGATATAAGAATTTGAGGTGCCCAAGATCATATTGTTTTTTAAGTCATTTTAGTTGAGTGATCTGTTATCTGAGCCTACCCTGCTATTTCATTCTATAATGGCCACTGTACGCATGCATGTTAAACAAATATCTGAAGGACTCAACCACATGGTAGTTGTGGTAAGCAACCTAAACAAAACAATATCTAAAGGACTCAAATTAGCACCAAGCCAGCACGGGCATGCATACAGTAAAAAAATAACAACTATTTCCTCCGTTCCACAATATAAAATGTTTTAGAAGTTTTACATGTTGTCTAGATTCGGACTAAAAGAATGGAAAGTGTGTGAACATATACACTAAAACATGTCTAGATACATATGGTACAAATGTGAATGTGTAATAGGCCTAAAACATCTTATATTATGGACCGGAGGGAGTACAAGAGTGCGTTCACTAGTGGGGACTGGGCCTATTGTCCCGGGCCGTGAGGGGCATTTGTCCCGGTTGGCCAACTGGGACAGGCCAGGTGCGACTAAAGGTCCAACCTTTATTCGCGGCCCTGTTACCAGCGGGACAAATGACACTCAACCCTGGCCTCGCTGGGGGCACANATTTTTTACTTGAATAGAATAGCGTGCAAGGCACCGGTATATACAATTTAAGAAAAGAGAGGTGCACTCCAGCTCTATATTATGGGGGATATAGGAACACCCTGGCACCCTGCCATTTCGAGGTTTCTTGAAAAACAAATAGAACCAGAAAATGATATACAACCTTACACACTTATTCAGATAACCTGAGGAGAAAGCTTTATTAGTTTCGCAATTATTCCCAAACAGAGTGCTGGACATAAACTATTTTGAGCACAACCTTACACATTGCAGATCTGCAACGAAACCTCCAGTAACATAGAGCTTCTCCTCCTAGGACTAAAACCGCATCATTGCCCAAGAGAAGAAAATGTGTAGCCTGCAAACACCATTGAAATGGAACGAAACATAAGTTCAGAATAGGACGTACGTGCATATTATAAAATGCATAACTACGATGAAAACTATATATATGCATGCAATTCCCAACTTGGTACTAGAATTTCACTTACTTCCACACTTGTAGCCATGTGGGAAAGGCCTCTTGCAGAAATTGGCAATGTACGCCACCTTGTCCATACACCATATCTTCTCTGTCTCCTTGGTGACACCGGCGCACAGACATGGGATGTCCGCCTTCTGTTGCACGGCGCAGCAAGCGTCCGACGGGTCCAGCTTCGGCTCCGCTGGCCATTTTTGGTACTGGCCACACTCCCGTATCATGTCCTGCCGGTCACCCTCGCAGCCATCACCCGACGCCGCCACAACGAGTACCAGGAGGACGAAACTTAAGAACATGAGTTTCGCCATGGCTATGGTTTTTGTATCTGCGTTGCTAGCTAGCTAGGTATTTGCCTTCTCTATCTATCAGATGCTACCAAGGATCAATACAGGAGTTGTGTGGTTTCTCTGCCAATGTACAGGTTACAAGAATTTTTTTGGGATGGTTGGGTTTATATAGACTCATTTGCATATATTATTACATGTATCATTAATTTACAGATATAATTTTATATCTTGAAGATATGGCACCGCGTCAAACAATTAATATATGCGCCGAAAACAATATAAACACCGTCATACATTAGTTGCACATCTATAGGCTAAAATATTACATCATATTTTGAAACCAAGCAGCAAATCATATAGGGAGATGGCATGGCAGTACGTAAGAACATTAGACACATACGTTGTTGTATCTGTAGGATAGACACACACACACGGTACCCAGATCTGAAAATGCCACATTTCCTACTACACATACAACATTAAATGGAAAAACATTTCCTGAAATCTATTAAAATCAGCACAGAAACTGCTTTATTTTTGCTAGAGTGACATCATGCTTGTCTGGAATGAGTTTTTTTGGGGACTGATATATTATAAATCTGTTTGTTGTGACAACATCTTAAACAACTGCCAACTTCAATACAAATAATATTAGGCCTTCTTTGATTCATAGGGTAGGAAACATAAAGAAATAGGAATTGTATAGGATTGATTTGTCATGACAGGGATTCCTATGGGTATAGGAACAAGACATAGGATTTTATCCATGAGGTCTGACCTCTTGTTACATTTCCTGTGAAAATGTACTACGGAGTTCCTATGGGAATTATTCCTATAGACTACAATCCTGTGAATCAAACACATTTGAAAGGAAAATTTCCACAGTTTTCAAATCCTACAAAATTCCTTTGAAAATCATGTGAATCAAAGTAGGCCTAATAGAGCTTGTCCATGTGTGAAAAGTAAACACATCGCTGTTTTCCATATTAGAAGGAAAGAATTGACAATGAACAAACAAAAATGATTATGGTACCAAGATAAGTAGTGAGTAGCAGACCGATGTTACCACAAAAATAAGGTTTTCATGTTATGAAACAAAGAAGATAGATACTAATGTAAGTAAAGAGGATATGAGGGAGGCGTTTTAGCCCCAGAGCTCATATGCTTCTAGTTAATTAAAAAAATAGAAAAAATAGTAAATCATTATAAAATATTCTGAAAAAATTGGTAACGAACATATATATGTTTTCTACATTGCTGACAAATTTTGTGAGAAAATGACATTTCTGTTGCTCTGTGCAAAAAAGAAAAATCTAGTGACCAAAATGAGATTTAAAAATATCTTTTCAGAGCAGTGGTTTTGTACTTTTTTGCATAGAGCAGAAAAAATGTCATTTTATCACGAAATTTGGTATGTTTGTACAAGATTTGTACATGTTCATCACCAAAAAATTTCAGATCGAGGGGATGTAGTAGACCTCTGTCAGAACGAGGTGCTCTCCGTTCCGGCATTGGAAGATGATCGTTCCTCTCCACTCGATCTGTACAATCGAGCCATCATCGAGCTTGACCGAGCCGTGGATGCCGGTGTCGAGGTCGGAGAAGATGTCCCGGCGCCCAGGCATGTGGTTACTGGCCCTGCGTCCAGGAACCGGCTCTCGTCTGGGAGCGTTGTTCGTTGAGCAGGACGTGCTCGACGGCGTGCTCATTGGTGATGGTGAGGGCGCACATGCTCGCGAGCAGTAGCGTGGACTCCTCCTCCTCGTTTCCTTGCGTCAGGTTGACGCGCTCTTTCCGCTCGTGGCAAGGCTCTGGGCAATTTTTGGAGATGTGATTAGCGAACTTATTACAATTGTAACATTTTACATTAGACCAATCGCGTTCGCCGCTGGACTCCCGCGCGTACTGGCCTCCGTCACGGCCTTGCTGCCTGCCCTTCACCTTGCCTTTGTTCTTCCCGCCGCCAGAGCCAGATCCTTGCTATTGCTGCTTGCCACCACTAGTGGGGACTGGGCCTATTGTCCCTGGCCGTGAGGGTCATTTGTCCCGGTTGGCCAACCGGGATAAGCCAGGCGGGACTAAAGGTCCAACCTTTAGTCGCGGCCCTGTTACCAACCGGGACAAATGGCCCTCAACCTGACCTCGCTGGGGGGCACACCCTTTAGTCGCGGTTCGTATAACGGGCCGCGACTAATGATTCTCTGCCGCGGCAGAAATTTGGGCACTTTCTGTGCCGCGGCAAAGAATTCATTTTTTTCTTCTTTTATTTATTTCCTTTTTTTCATTTCAAAATAGTTTTCGTATATTTCTACGCTACCACATACCGTATACGTTCGTGCATACATAAGATAACTTGTCTTACGATCGAGCATACAAATATATACAACTTTGATAGTTACATGGAGATCACAATTACCGGGACTAAGCCCGTCTATTCGATTACACGGCCGGGGATCATCGGTTGTGCCTATTATTCACACTAAATTCTCCGGCGTCATCTACCATCTCGGTCATAAAAAATCCCGCCAGTTCCTCTGCAATTCCTAGTACGCGTTGCTCTGGTAGGAGCCGATCCCGCATTCTGTCGAACTATATAAGAAAAGGAGATCAATATGAACATCAATCATGATAACAAAAAGTGAGGGTAATAAAATAATGTTGTGAATGTATTGCTTACGTCGACTCTATAATCTTTGTGCTCAGTGGTAAACGTGTGAATGAACTCGCAAACGTAGTATCCACATATATGCGTCCCCGATGGCTGCCTCGCGCACTTTACGAGAATAGAATTCAATCAAAATAATAATCTAGCATCATAACTGTATTGAAACTAGAAGTAAAGTGATGCGCGGACATATCTCGTACTACTTACCGAGACCGGAGTAAACGTCAGTTTCTCACTAAAGGAACCTGTCACCACACTCTTGAACAGGTTCCAAACCTTGCCCGGCAAAGAAAATGAATTAATGAATGAGTTAATTCATTACCTGATATCTCATGAAATCAACGAACGAGACCGATATAGCGCGAATATTACCTCTAGAGCATGTCCTGCATGTTGCGGAACTCTTACAGGTTTCTTTTTAATGGGTCCATGACTTCAACTATTCCTTTATCAACTCGAATGTCTAGCAGAATCCAGTGGACGCTGCACACGTTTATATATACGTCAGTAACACTCATCAATTACACTTAACATCGAGTAAGCAAAAGTGAATGTGTACAACAGAATAAGACCCTCACTTGAAGTTGTAAGGAAACAATATCTGGTCACAGAAATTTTGCTCCGTTAGAAACGTTAGAAGGTTTTCCGCCGTCTCGTCGGGTTTCGTCATTAGCGTACCTGTATGTACTTTATCTGGGTCAATGAACCCAACATTATAGATCTTTCTTTTACAAGCCTGCATCTTCATTCTACATAGTAGAGTACAAAAGGATATAATGAGGATAACTACATGCAATGAACTGAACAACTTATATGTAGACAATGAATTCAACAACTTACAGACAATAGCAACTCATGAGAGATTTGTCGAGGGCGGCGAAATTGTATAACTGGAAGAGTTCTGAAAACTCAACATGGACCTCTTCGGCTCGGAAGAAGTACTCTTCTGGGACTTTCGCCACGATCATTATTCTGTCCCCCTTTACCTCTCTCAAGTACCATTCATGCAAATTCCGCATGTGTGTTGGCAGTTGTTTCAACTTCTCTTCCCTGACCAAAGGCTTCCCTGGGACATATGTAGGGACTACATCAGCCTTGGGTAAACTGTCGTCTTGGGAACCTAGCAATTCAGCAACGCTCACACCCATAGCGGCCGCCAACTTTGCAACTTCTTCCATATCCTGCTGCAGCACCTGGGGAACATCTTCGGATAACACCTTGTGGGGTGGTATAGATTTTTTGGCCTGTTCTCTGAGCTAGGGAACGTCCCTTCTTTTCCCGCTTGCACTTTTACTTGATTTGCTCCCGCTAGCACTTTTACTTGATTTGCTCTTCTCCACTTCCTTCTGAAGTGTGCGTAGATAGTCATCTGGCTTATGGTGCAACTCATATTGTGATTTTGTGTTCAGAAAATCACGTGCATACGCTTTTTGCTTCTCGGTGTATACCGGGGCGGGCTTGGGTTTCTTCTTTGCAAAATGCGCATCTTTTTCGGCCTTTGCGATCACTGCGATTTGCTCGTCAGTACGGTCGTAAGTTCTGATGGGAAGATTCTTATGAGGTACTCATGGGAGGGGCGACATTTGTCGTTTTGTGCTGCTGCGTCGTTTAGTACTCATCGACGGAGCACGCTTCCGCTTGTTGTTCTTAGCGGGCAAAGGCGGCGGCTAAGACGGCCGACCCAAGTCCGACGGCGGAGATCGAGATGGACTCGCGCTGTGGTGGTCGTAGTCTGTGGGTGGGCTTCTTGTAGGTGATGGTGACCTGCGACGAGTCGGAGGCGGTGTTGGCCTTGGTGACGAGCCTGGAAACTTGATGTTGTTCTTGTCCCATAGAATGATACCACCCAGTACTTCTCCGAGTGTCCTCTCACCTTCACGTCCAGGGATGTCAAGCTCCATTGAGTCAAACCCCATTACGATTTCATCCACCCCGACTTTAGCATAGCTAGTTGGAATCTCACGGCCATGCCAGCATGCCTCAGGTGGACAAGGTAAAGCACATCCGATGGCCACCTTCAGGGTTATGTTCTTCACCTTCTGATGGAGCTCACAAGATATCTGCTCCTTGATTCCATCCACGGGGTAGCCAGGACCGCCATCTATCATCCGTGCACCGTCAGACGGGACCTCCGATTCAGCCACGCTGCTTCTCCGCAAAGATGGGCCGGCGGTAATATCGAGTGCAGGATCTTGCAGGCGCTCTGCTCTAAGTTCGTCAATCTGCTGCTGCTGCTTGTCAATTCTTGCTAGCAACTGGTTGAACCTGTCTCCCTCCTCCTCCTCCCGTCGCTTCTTTGCTCTCGATCGGCTTCTATAAGTATCTTTGTCTTTCGGAAACCCAATCTCCTAGGGATAACTAGGGCCAAGGCCTCGTGTTCGTCCTCCGTGTTCGTCATTCCCGAGGACCTTTGTCAGCAAGTCTTTCTCTCTATCGGGAAGGAACTTTATTTTCCCCTCTTTAATTTCTGTCACCACTTTCAGCCATGTCTCCCTGGGTATCTTAATCCCGTCACTGCAAACAAGGTCCCCTGTCTCATCGTCATACTCACTCCCATGCGCAAGGAACCAATTTCTTGCCCTCAATTCCCATTCGTCGCGAATTGGTCCTGGAATGATCCCTTTAGCAGGAAGCGCTTCCTCTTTTTTATCCCACTTTGGCATGGCAGTCACGTAGCCCCCTGTCCCGAGGCGATGGTGATATTTCTTTTTCGCAGCATTTGTCTTGTTTCGTTTTGACTTTTGCGTAGCATCTTCTAACTGCTTGTACTTCACAAATGCATCCCAGTAAGCCTTCTGCTTCGCTAGATAGCCTTCGAATTTTGGAGCAATATTGTTCTTCTGATACTCTTGCCATAAAGTTTTCTTCCACTACCAGAATAGTTCGGCCATCTTCTTAAGAGTAAACTCCTTGACTTTGTCCCTCAATGCAGCTGTGTCGTCCTCTTCCTCACATTCTGGGAGGGTGAAATGTGCCATGAGGTCATTCCAAAGACCATCTTTGTACCTTTCGACGACATACTCATTATCTTCCACCCCTTTGGGCTTTTGCCACTCTCGAACGGTGAACGGTACGCGATCCCTAACCATAACTCCGCATTGTTTTACAAATTTCTTTGCAACCTTTATGGGTTCCAACGGTTCACCCAGTGGTGATATCTTTGTATTTGTATAATGCGCACATGGGGCCAACTTTTTGGCCGGGCCTCGTTTGGAACATTTGCTCGATGTGGAGGCCTAAGAGAAGAAACATTCGTCAATTCATATATATACAACTCAATTAATGCATCTACTGATCATCGGACTTCATATATATACCTCGCCGGACTTCGTTAAGGGTCCATCATCGGAGCCGTCGCCTTCTCCATCATCAGAGCCGTCGGCTTCCCCCTCATTTCGGTCGACCTCTTCACCCTCACCGGATGGGTTCAGATACATCGAGGGAGATTCGGGTGGATCAGCACCGGGGGCGTTGTGGATTATGTCCTCGAGAATTTCTTCTTGTGTTAGGTCTCTGCGGATTGGACTAGGTGGATCCATAGTTTCTACAAAATGCACACAATATCATTATCGCATACAATATTGCTACTACTACATAAAAATACTACTAAAATAATACTACATAGAAAAAGTACATAAAATACACCACGAATAATATCACAAATACATCTAGAATAATCCAGTTACATAGCTCGGGTCCATTATTTTTTAAACCTAATACATCATGAATAATATCACTAATACATCTCCCATGCATGAACCTCTCAAACTAACTTCGACCAGTAACTGAGCTGCGGGGTGCTGAGCCGCCGGCGCTGCGCATTCAAAGAGAAGGAACCTTCACAGGGTCATAGCTCACATGATAAGGAACCCTCTGAAGGAACGACCAGCTATTGCTATAATGCCTATCCAATAGATACATGTAGCGACGGACGTGCTCGTCCTCCTCCTTGATACGGCGACGGACCGCCTCCTCGGGGGCCGGCTCTCTCTGCACCGAGCGTGTCCCACGTGACTGCCACCAAAGAAGATCCGAGTCGACGACATCACCCGGATTCCTCACCAAGCTGCGCGTCCCAGAAGGTAGCACCTCCTAGTGCCAGCCCGGCGGAGCCCAGTCCCGCACATCGCCCCTCTGGTCCAACATGGACATCGTCGCCGAGAAAAATAGACTAAAAACACCTAAGTCAAAATTTCTATTTCTACACTAAAAAAGTAATACTTAAAAAGTAATACTACAAAAGTAATACTAAAAAATTAGGGTTAGTAAAAATTAGGTTAGATAATTAGTGTTAGCAAAAATTATCTTAGTTTTTTGCTAACACTATTTTTTGCTAATTTTTTTAACACTAGTTTGTTAACCCAATTTTCTAACTAGTATTATTATGTGACTTATTAGCATATTAATACTTCTAACTAGTAAATCTAACTAATTAACCACCTAAATCATCGAGCTAATTTTTAAACCTAAATCTAAATTCAAACCTAAATCATCTATTAAATCATCTATTTCAAACCTAAATCTAACTAATTAACCACCTAAATCATCTATTAAATCTAACTAATTAACCACCTAAATCTAACTAATTAAACACCTAAATCATTTATCTATTTCAAACCTAATTTCAAAACACCTAAACCTAAATTAATTAAAACCTAAATTAAACTAGCTAATAACCGGTGGTGAAGGAGGAGAGGGGCGCCAGCGGCGGCAGTCTTACCTAGGGGACGACGCCGTCCGAAGCCGGCCGGGGGCGGCCAGAGTTGAGGGGCGCGGCGGTGGCGGCTCGGACGGCGGGAGGCTCGGGCGGCGACATCTCGGGCGACGGGCACGCGGGGGCGGAGGCGACGGGAGCGCGGCGGAGGAGAGCGGCGGGCGCGTCCGGCGGCAGGAAGTGACGGTGGCGGTGGAAAAATTGGGCAGCTTGGCGGCGCTCTGCTTTCCCAAATGGCCTCCAGTGTCGCGGTCTGAGCCACGCACCGGGGAGACGGCCAGCTTTATATACCCCCCTGAAAGAACAAGCTATGCCCGGATGTCGCCTAGAGGGGGGGGGGTGAATAGGCGATTAAAACTTTTTCTATTTAGGGGCTTGATAATTGCGGAATAAAACTAGGTGTTTAAATTAACAAGCCAACAACCTAATATTCTAGGTTCACCTATGTGCACCGACAACTTATGCTAAGCAATTCAAGCAACAAGATGATAGCAAGATATGAACTTCAAGCACGAAGGCTATCACAATGTAAATTGCATAAGTAAAGCTCGGGTATAGAAATAACCGAGGCACGCGGAGACGAGGATGTATTCCCGAGTTCCTCCTTGTTAAGGGAGTACGTCTCGTTGGAGGGGTGTGAGCTCGCCACAAGAGGCCTACTCAAGATGCCACAAAGGCCTCACCCTATTCTCCGATGAACCTCACCCAAGGGATTGGTTCACCTTCCACTATCGGAATCCTTCGAGGCGGATTCCGGAGCCCTTTTACAACTTCCTTGGGGCACACACCCACAACTCAATTGGGGGCTCCCAAACTCGTGCCGAAGCTTCACAACTCGAAGTCTTCGTGGCACCTCCAAACCGTGTAGGTACACAATGCACCCAAGAGGCAACAAGCCCTTGGGAACACAATGCACCCAAGAGTAACAAGCTTCTCAACATCGATCTTCACGTATCACCGTAGGGAGAGCAACCCGATGCAACAAATGCAAGAGGCAAGAACACACAAAGTGATCAAGTCCTTCACTCTCAAATTCCAACCAAGCAACATAATGCTTTGGGGGAATAAGAGAGGAAGAACAAAGGGGATGAGCACAAAGCAACCCCAAAATCTAGATCCACAAGTTTCCCTCACTTAGAGGGGATTTTGATTGGTGGAATGGTAGATCTAGATCTCCTCTCTTGACACCCTAAATTTGGGCAAGAATCATTGGAGGGGAAGAGAGGAATCAAGCTCACAAGGATTAGAGCAAAGGGGAAGAGCAAGAACAGGTGAGCAAGGTGTGTAACCAGGTTTGGGGGGGGGGGGGAGGAGGCTTTTTATAGCCTCCCCCAAAAACTAGCCGTTGGAGCCTGTCCAGGCCGGAGACTCCGGAGTAAGTGACCGGAGACTCCGGCCTGCTGGGTCATCGGGGAGGCCGGAGATTCCGGTCATTGGGGACGGAGACTCCGGCCAGGCCGGAGACTCCGGGCACCCTCCGGGGGAGCTCCGGACCCCTATCCAGAGGCGCACCACACAGAGCTGAAAAAGGCTGAGAAAAGTACAGGGCCGGAGATTCCGGGTCCCTTGGGCCGGAGACTCCGGTGGGGCCTGAGACTCCGCCCCATCTCCGGGGTATCTCCGGACCGAGTCCAGAAGCGCACCACAGCAGATACAAACGGCAGCGAAAACAGGGGGGCCGGAGATTCCGGGCCCTCTCCGAGGTAGTTCCAGCAGTAAAAACAGAAACCCATATCTTTTGCAAATGGACTCCGTTTTCGATAATCTTGGACTCTTTGGAATCGTCACAATGAGCACAACAAGATTAGAGAAACATCATGGTCCACCAATATATTATAAAACCAAATGGGGAAAGTTTGAAAGCTCTTTTTCGCAAACCGAAAAAACCGTTCCTTTTGCAATTGAAGTCCGAAAGAAGTAAAACCAATTTTGTTGGAAAGAGGACGACAAAAGCAACCTTTGAAGATGGCAAACTAGCAAAGGAGATTTTGCAAAGGGTTGGAAAGGTGAAACCTTCCAAAAGGATGAACCGGCAAAATCTCCAATACCGAAGATGCAAAAAGAAGACGCATATGCAAACCATTTTTGGTGATCTTAGCCTTGTCATAACACGCACGACAAGCACCAAGACCACACCACGATAAGAGTCAAATAAGAACCAATGAAGATGATTTCAAGGATGCAAGGATGCAAAGGGTTGAGCTCTCCACGAACGATACGATCAAGTTACTCGGTCGAGAGCCCCTCTTGATAGTACGGTTATCTATCCTATAATCCGGTCTCTCACTAAACAACATGAGACCGGTAAAAAAGAAACCCTATCAAGATCATACCTTTGCCTTGCGCATAAATCCACTTGAGGTCGAAGAAGACGATCTTCATCTCCTCAAGACGCACCACCTTTCTTGATTGCGCTTTGCTTGGTGAAGATTCACATGGCTCCCCCATACACCAAGATGGGAGGAGCACCTCTTCGGCATATCTTCACTTGGTCTTTATCTTGATGACGAACACCTTGGCCTTGATCAACAAATGATCTTCTTCCCTTAACCTTGACTCCAACACATGGAGAACAAGCAAGACCTTGACTCCAACAAATGGAGACAAGCAAGCAAATGGACAACCTACAAATATAGCTCAATGCAAATATTAGTCCATAGAGATTGTCATTAATTACCAAAAACATGCATGGGGCAACCATGCACTTTCAATCTCCCCCATTTTGGTAATTGATGACAACCCCTTATAATATGGTTTATATAATGAATAAAGCAACCTTACAAGACAAACAAGTAAGGATGCAAGCGCATTAAAGGCAAATGCAACAAAAGCATAAAACCCAAATTCCCTTAAACCCTCTAAACTTCTCCCCCATTGGCATCGATTGCCGAAATGGGAAGAAAAATTTAGAGAGCCAATATAATATGAGTTCCTCCATAAAGATGATGACAATCCCTTTTAACGAAAAATTAGAGGAAATCAAACTATAGTGAGGATCAAAAGATTGCAAAAAGGATGAAACCATTTTAAACATCTCCACAAAGGAGAAAAGCAAACAAAAAGATCCAAAGTGAGAGTTCTAAATAAAAACGGAAAAGCTCCCCAATTTTCATGCACAATTGAGGAGTGCACAAAAATGGCATCCTCGCTCCCCCAAAATTATCTAGAACACGCAACAAGTGCAAGAGTGCATAATGCAAAAGCAAATCATAGCACTTGCACCAAAGATGTGGTTGACCCATAAGAAGATATCAATTTTCAAAAAATCATCATAAGATAGGCCCAACCGAGAAAAGAGATCTTTTAAAGAAATATGTTCACAAGCTTAGGGATACCAATTGGAAACTAAAACCAATTGAAAATGCCAAAAACTAGTGAGAGCATTTAGTCAAATGGAAATCAACATGCTCACCATGGTAAGCATGAAGTAAAAGATCCTCAACAAAAACATGAGTGTGCAAAGATACCAATAAACAATAAGACAAGCACTCATGAGACAAATTTGGAGCCACAAAAGAATTATAGGTGAAAAACAAGGTGGCTCGAAAGAAATAGGATACCAACTAAAAGGTGACCTCTCTCATATGTATAGGTTTCTAAGTAGACAAATCGTTGATGATATACATCCACAAAGAAACTTGCACATATGAAATAGTCCGGGAAAAAGAGAACAAGGTATCCAAAAGGAAGTCATAAATATACAAACGAGATTGTTACTTAAAAGCATAGCACATAGCTCAAATTTATCTCATTGTATATAAATGAACTTCAAATATATCAAATGCATCACACATATCACTAAGGGAACAAGAGATAGTGGAGATGCTTTGAAATAGGCAACAAGTATCACAAATAAATAATATCAATTGAAGAAAAGGTTTTTGCAAATTCATCACACATATCACAAAGATATATTAAGTAAAGGAAATAAGCCAAAAACACAACAATTGCACCTAAAGGATTTCATGCCAAAAGGCAACCTACACAAAGTTGAATACTAGAAAAGTATGCATGTGATAGATACTTGTTACCGAGATGACATTGGTGATGAAGATGATGAGAGTTGGTTTGACATCAAAGCTTGACTCCGACAATCACACGGTGAGAACACCTTCCTTATGTATGAGGCAAGCATCCAATGCATCTCCATTGTACCTAAAACAAAATTAGAATACAAAATGGTTCCCAAACTCATTGGGTTCCATAGAAGTTAGATCAACTACAATATATAGGAAACACTCCACATAAATATGTGCATATAGATATGAAATTGAATTTCATGCACATCTTAGCCGATTTAGGATTCAGTGGAGTATCCCCTATATATTGGATCAAGAAAGATAAGCATGCTAAAATAATATGAATTAGTAACCGAGCATGCAAAGGCTTTCTAGAACCAAAGAGATACAATTTGGACGAAAACACAAAGTGAACCAAAAAGGTTGTCCAAATTATATCAAAATCCAAATCAACACATGAATTAGGAGAAATCAAATCAACCTATGATTGATTCCAAAACACATCAACACATGAAGTGTGATATCAACGGAATCAAATCAACACAACAAATGATCGATAAGATACCAATTAAAACAAAAATATCAACTAGGAGAAAAAGATACCAACAAGAGGGTGATACTTGACCGAAATCAAGTAAAGTAAAATAAGGCAAAAGGTATCAAGACTCCCACAATAAATATTAATTGGAACAAATATCTATTGAGGAGATATTAAATTCCAATTAATACCAATTGAAGGTACCAAAACAAGATAAAGAATCAAATGCCAATTGAAAGGATCAAATATTGATAGATAGAATAGTGTTCTAAATAAAAAGGAATGCTCCCCCAAGATTAATGCATTATCTTGGATATTTGCATTTGAATATAAAATGCACACACAAGGGATCATTACTTTCCAAATTTTATCTATAACACTAAACACTACCGATTAAAAAAATAGGATCCTTGCAAGAGGCAAAGAAGGCAATAAATAGGGCAATTTAAATGCAAGAGCCAATGTGAAGATGATCTACAAAATCCACCACAATTACTAGAATCAATTGTCATAGACAAGGAGTATATGGAGATATTTCTCGGTGGTATATAGGAATGATGTACAAGACCAACTTCACAACAAATAAGCATATGGCAAAATATAAGAATTAAAACACCATATTTTGAAAAATGTTTGTTGGTAGTTTCAATTATTCGAACCAACCGGCAACGCCATGGTTAAGATAAAATGAAACAAATGGTTTCTCACATAATATATGGAAATGGATATTAGAGAAAAACCATACCAAGCAAACTCACACAAACAAGAGCCAAAAGATAACCAAAAGGAAATTTGAACTTGTTCGAGCAAATATGCCACATAGGAGAAAGATAATGTACAATATCAAATCTAAGTGGCAAACCTCAAATGTTCACATTTTTATGGGATTGTAATATGCACATAGCTTATTACTCCCCCATAATGTGATAATTCATTTTATTTTTAAACAAGAGGCAAATAAAATCAACTAGAGAAATTAATGGATATTATAGAATTTGAATTTCTCATGAATATGACATACCACCTAGGCCTATAATACTCGTCCTCGTAGTCGTCGTCGTCGCTTTCATCGGACGGCGCTCGTGGCTCCAACCTTGACGGGTGAGCACGCCTGGACTGGATGTGAGGGTAGTGCAGGCGGGGTTATCGTCGGCCGTGATGTAGTCCATGACGCTCTGGAGAGTCCGGCCACCCCACCACAGCCGACGGCCGGCCTCGTTGAAGTTCAAAGGAGGCGGGCCGTCCTCCTCGTACCTGGCGAGCGCCCTCTCACGTCGATTGATGAAGAAGGCGTCCCAAGTCGGGCGGTGGTCGAGATGCCAGCGGGGATCCATCCGCTGCTCCGGCGTGAGCTCGAGGTAGTAGTGGTTCCTGATGGCCGCCCGGCGCACCACACCTTGAGGGACGGGAGGGACCGGCACGCCTCCGATGCTCAGCCACCAGCCGGCAGGGACGCGGTAGCCGGGCGGGCAGGGGTAGTTCGAGGCGCAAAGCGCCTCCGCCTTAGGGTAGGTTAGAGTGGGTACGGTGGAAGCCATGGGAGAGTTCAGAGGTTGCAAATATGAGTTTAGATGTGATATGGCAATGGCGGCCAAGCCTACATATATATAGTGAGAAATGGCGGGAAGACGAAGGCGGGAAGCGGTGGAAAGCGCGGGAAGAAGCACACGGATCGTGTGTTTCCTTCGAGCGCTTCTGAGCGTTGGATCAGAGGTGTGTTTCTTTTGAGCGCTTGTGAGCTGTTGGATCAGAGGTGTGTTTCCTTCTAGCGCTTGTGAGCCGTTGGATCAGAGGTGTGTTTCTTTCGACGCTCCTTTAGTCCCGGTTCCAGCTACCAACCGGGACTAAAAAGGTGAAGAGTTGCCCTATATAAGTACCCACCATGAGGAGGAAGAGGAAGAACAAGAGCACGGCAACAGCAGAAAGAGAAGACAGAGGACTCCTCTATGCACGAGCTTCTCGAAGATGTCGTTGGGCAGTGACCTATGACATCTTCGAGGGGCTCGGCATAGAAGCGTTCTCTCAGTGCTAAGAGGGTTCTATCTAGAAATCCTTCAGTTCATCGACCGAATACAAATCATTTGGATTCCCTGCATACGTCCTACGGTGCATTTGATATGCGGGCACTCTCTAGCCACCGTAGGGCTGTATGCAGGTGAAACCGTATGTTTTGTTCTATCTACAAAATCTTTCAGTTCATCGACCCAATACAAATCATTCGCATATAGTCAAAACATACGGTTTGTATTCGCATATAGCCATTATTACACATCACCAACATCCCTATCTAGTGTTGTGGTTTTCTTCTGTGCCGTAGCCATGGAGAATCTTCATCATTTAACAGGATGCATGGGTCAGTTTTCACTGTGAAGGACGGAATTTCATGAAACTTCTTCTGACATGTCTGTCTTGTCACCACTCCCACGATGTTTCTTTCCCCTGAAAGAACTATGTGGCGCTTTGGCTCATCGGACGATGTATTCTTTTGCTGATTTCTTTTTCTTGGTTTGGTAGACATGTCATTCACATAGAAAACCTGAGCCACATCGTTGGCTAGGACGAATGGTTCGTCCATGTATGCAAGATTTTTGAGATCCAGTCTATCAGTGACGGGCCCAAAAGGCTCACTAGTGACAGGCAGTGCGCCCGTCACTAATAACTAGTCACTGGTAATAGGTTGCCAGTGACGGGCAAGCGCCTGTCACTAGTACTTGTTTAGTAGTGACTGTCCATTTATGTGTGCCCGTCACTGGTATATATTTTAGAAGTAAAAAAAATTTCACAAATAAATAGCATTTGCACATCGATAACTTAATATTAGCACATACACTCATGGGTAACAATTACATTTGCACATCAATAACATAATATTATCACAGACACTCATGGGTAACAATTACATTTGCACATGGATAACATCCCAAAAACAGTGTGCGTTTACAAATTCAGAAGATAAAAAACTACTACCGGAGGGGGGCGGCGCCGCCGCCAGCATCACACCATCGACAAACCAAAAGGATTGCGTCAACACCACCGTCGTCTCCTTCGACACTGCAGCAAACGACCTCGCCCCGTGTTCCGGGATGTCGTCGACGTTTATTTCTCCAGGTGACTGTAGCAGGCGATTGTTTTCGTCCGGAAACTAAAGATAGAGCAGAGGATCAAAGATCGGAACCCAAAATCAGAAGTGCATCCATGGAAGTAGTGGACTTACAAAGAAGGTTTGGTCGTCACGGTGGAACTGAGGCCGGCTACCTTCGAAAGCAGACTTGGTCAGCAATAGAAGATCTCTTCCTCACCCATGCTCCTAATCCCTGCAAAAGAGAAAAAAAATTAAAACCAGCTCATTAAGAACCAAAGCTACACACACCGTGTTGAACTGATTACATCTCAATACGACAACATCACAGTCCCCGGGACGTATGCAAGCATGTAAACGATTAGAGAGCTAATCGAACAAATCACTGAAGACAAAATACTATGTGGGAAGATGCAAGGGCGAGGAGAGCATACCTTAGTACCATGTGTTCTGGACACAATAGTCTTCCGACATTGCACGTTGCGCAAGTTGGACAGTAGCGGCACCATGCTGTCGTATTATTGCTTTTGTCGAATGGATCGATGCTGCAAAACAAGAGGCCAGCGCCGCTTCGGCATCATCGTGCACCCTGAGGAGCCGATGAGCTTCGTCGTCGTTGCCGATCAGACGGAAGAGGGCACCGCAGGTTCGTTGTCGCCGTCCAGCGCTGACGAGCTTCGGTTTCATCGCAGAGGAGTCGGAAGAGGTCGCCGCAGGGTTGAGGGCTATGGAGATCGTGGGGGCGTCGATGGGGATCGTGGGTACGCAGAGCGGCGATGGGATCATGGGGAAGGTGGAGAGAGTGGCAAGATGGGGAATGCGAGATTTGGGTAAGACTGGAGAAGTGCATCTAGAAAATAGGTGTGGCGGCGTTGACGTATGACGTATCCTATACGTGCCTGGACTAGGGTTTGCTTTAGTTGGGCCAGATGGGCAACTAAACTAGGCCAGATGAACCACTAACGTACATTTTCTGGAATTGTAGAAATCAGGCACGGTGCAGCCCGTCCGGCCGTATTCTTAAAATTGTGTACACGCAGATTTTCATATACACGCCCAGCTAATTAATAAGCTCTCCGTTGCCGGTTCGTGCTCCAAGTATCTTGTATGATTTTTGGAGTTTCACGCGACATGCTTTCCATGACCCAAATCCTCGCATGTCTCGTGTACTGCTTTTTTTATATTACTACTTAATTTTTTTGATAGTAATAACACTTTGTTACCTGTGACAGGCATTTATGGATGTCAGTCACTAAATAATTTTTCCCTTCTCCCAGCCTTTAAAATTTTTACTAGTGACGGTCACTGTTATGGGCACGTCACTGGTATTTCGTACTAGTGACAGACTTTTTGTTGCCCGTCACTAGTAATACATACTAATGACGGACAAAGTTTTGCCGGTCACTAACCGCTTGGAGGCTATAAGCATTTCTCCAGTAGTGATGTAACCCGCCTCCTGTCAGCTTGACCCATTTGCACCGAAACAAAGGGACCTTAAAATTAGGTCCATAGTCAAGTTCCCATATCTTCTCTATGTACCCATAATATGTGTCCTTCTGCCCATTGTCGTCTGTTGCATCAAAGCGGACACCACTGTTTTGGTTTGTGTTCTTTTTATCTTGGGAGATCGTGTAAAATGTATTCCCATTTATCTCGTACCCTTGGAAAGTACATATAGTCGCAGATGGTAACCTGGCCAATAAGTACAGCTGATCTCCGACAGTGGTGTTATTCATGATATGTGTCTGCAACCAACTGCTGAAAGTCGCCTCGTGTTCCCCTTTAATCCAGGAGTCAGGCTCCCCCGGGTTTTCGGCGCATAGAATATTCTTGTGTTTCTCGATATACGGAGCAACCACGGTGGAATTGTGTAGAACTGTGTAGTGTGCTTGAGTGAAATAAAGCGTGTCCCTACATACCGTTATTTTCCTTCCTAGTGTACCTTTTCCAGTCAACATCCCCTCATACCGAGATTCAGGAGTCAGCATCCCCTCATACCGAGATTCAGGAACACCAATCGGCTTAAGGTCAGGAAGAAAGTCAACACAAAACTCAATGACATCCTCTTTTCCATAGCCCTTGGAGATGCTTCCTTCTGGCCTAGCACGGTTATGAACATATTTCTTTAAGACTCCCATGAACCTCTCGAAGGGAAATATATTGTGTAGAAACACAGGACCGAGAATTCTAATCTCTTCGACTAGGTGAACTAGGAGGTGCATCATAATATTGAAAAAGGATTGCGGGAACAACAATTCGAAGCTGACCAGACATTGGACCACATCAATTGCATTGAGTAATGCACATACCTTCACAATGGCTAGTCGAACATTTTCCGGTAGAATCCCCATCAATGCAACCGGAAGCAATTGCGTCATAAGCACGTGGCAGTCTTGAGACTTTAGGTTTTGGAATTTTTTCTCTTTCATATTTACTATTCCCTTTATATTCGACGAGAAGCCAGACGGGACCTTGATACTGAAAAGGACTTCAAAAAAGATTTCCTTCTCTTCTTTGGTAAGAGCGTAGCTGGCAGATCCTTCAAACTGCCCTGCATGCAAGCCGTCTCGTTCTTTATGACGTTGCTGGTCCTCCCGTGCTTCCGGTGTATCTTTTGACTTCCCATACAAGCCCAGGAAGCCTAGAATATTCATGCAAAGATTCTTCATCAGGTGCATCATGTCGATTGCAGAGCGGACCTCATGGACTTCCCAATATTCTAGTTCCCAAAATATAGATTTCTTTTTCCACATGGGTGCGTGTCCGTCTGCGTTATTCGGAACAGGTTCTCTGACAGGACCCTTTCCAAAGATTACATTTAAATCCTTTACCGTACCAAATACATCAGCACCACTACGAGGGACATGCTTCGTCCGGGTTTCTGCCTTGCCTTTGAAATGCTTGCCTTTTTTCCTTAAGTGTTGCTTGGGCGGAAGAAAACGACGATTGTACGGGTGCACATTCTTCGTACATTTATCCAGATATATACTTTCAGTCTCATCTAAACAGTGCGTACATGCATTGTATCCTTTGTTCGTCTATACTGAAATGTTACTAAGAGCAAGCCAATCATTGATGGTTACGAACAACAACGCTCGTAGGTCAAATTCCTCCTGTTTATACTCATCCCACATACGTACACCTGTTTCGGCCCACAACTGTAAAAGTTCATCAACTAATGGCCTTAGGTACACATCAATGTCGTTGCCGGGTTTCTTCGGGCCTTGTATCAGCACTGGCATCATAATAAAATTCCGCTTCATGCACAACCAAGGAGGAAGGTTGTAGATACATAGAGTCACGGGCCAGGTGCTGTGACTGCAGCTCTGCTCCCCAAAAGGATTCATGCCATCTGTACTTAGACCAAACCATAACTTCCTTGCATCACCTGCAAAGTCCGGGAAGTCTCTCTCGATTTTTCTCCACTGCTGACCATCAGCGGGGTGACTTAACATCCCGTCTTTCTTACGGTCTTCCATGTGCCATCGCAACAACTTGGCATGCTCTTTGTTTCTAAACAAACATTTCAACCATGGTATTATAGGAGCATACCACATCACCTTGGCAGGAACCATCTTACTGTGTAGCTCGCCCTCAACATCAACAGGGTTATCTTTTCTGATCTTATACCGCAATGCAGTGCATACCGGACATTTATCAATATTCTCGTACTTCTCACCACGGTAGAGGATGCAGTCATTAGGGCCTGCATGTATCTTCTGCACGTCTAATCCTAGAGGGCAAACAAGCTTCTTTGCTTCGTACGTACTGGCGGGAAATTCGTTATTTCTTGGAAGCATCTTCTTCATTAGTACCAGCAACTTTTTAAATCCCGAGTCAGTCACACCGGTCTCTGCCTTCCACTTCAACAATTTCAGTATGCTACCCAGCTTCTTCTGGCCATCTTCACAAGTTGGGTACAACAATTTGTTGTGGTCGTGTAACATCTGCTCGAGCTGCAACCTCTCCTTTTCTGTGTCGCAGTCTCGCTTTGCATCAGGAAAGACCCGACCAAGATCATCAACGGGCTCATCTACTACCCGTTCTTCACCTCCTTCTTCTTCATTGTCTTCCATTGCGGTATCAGCGTATTCAGGGAACATAGATCGGTAGTTGTCATCATCGTTCTCTTCTTCATCGTCGTCTTCCATCATAACCCCTCTTTCTCCGTGCTTGGTCCAAACATTATAGCCGGACATGAAACCGAACCGAAGCAGGTGGCTCTGAATGACTCTTGAGGAAGTGTAATCCTTCTCATTCCGACATTCAACACATGGACAACACATAAAAACATCCCGCCGCTTGTTCGCCTCGGCCACAACGATAAAAGAACGCACGCCTTCTCTGTAAGCGCCAGAGCGTCGGTCACCGTACATCCATGGATGGCCCATCTACATCATGCAACTTTATATCAAACGCAATCACGATGCTAAAATTAGTACTGCGTGGTCTAAACGAGAAAGTAGTTGCTAACCTTTTAGGACACTTGGAAACAAAGAGGAGGAATCTTAAGTGTGGCTCGGGCACCTCATATCATGTTTGTCTTGTGTGAACTCAAGTGGCATCGCTCTAACAGGCATTTCACCGAACACCTCTAGTGCATATGAAGAAAAAAATAGCACAAACCTACACCACCTCCCACCAGAAAAAAAACAAGAGAGGGGGAAGAGGGGCTGCATATATATAGGGCCAGACCTTTTGTCCCGGTTTGAGATACAAACCGGGACAAAAGGGGGGGCACCTGCCCGCAGCGGGCCGCATACCCCTTTTGTCCCGGTTTGTATCTCAAACCGGGACAAAAAGGCCCTAACGACCTGGGACAAAAGGGGCCGCCGGTTTTGGGGCGACTGATACTTCTCAAACGTATCTATAATTTTTGAGTGATCCATGCTAGTTTTGTGATATTGTCACATGTTTTTACTGTCATTTATATCATTTTTATGCATTTTGTCGGACTAACCTATTGACAAGATGCCCAGTGCCAGTTCCCTGTTTTTGCTGTCTTTTGTTTCAGAAATTTACTTCTGGAAATATTCTCGGAATTGGACGAAAATTTACGGGGATTATTTTTACGCCAAGACGAAGACGGAGTCCGAAGGGCAGCCTCGGAGGCATCCCACAGGGCACACGCGGGTACCAGCCGCGGCCTGGGGGTGACCCGTGGGTGGGGCCCGCCCCTGCCCTGTGGGCACCTCCTCGGCCCCCTCCGACTCCTATAAAATCACAATTAACCTAAAAACGTCAGGGCGGTGATTATTTTCCAGAAACTCGACCCCGACGCGCCGTCACCGAAAACCCTAGTTCGGGGTCCAATCTGAAGCTGATCCTGGCACTCTGCCGGAGGGGAGATCGATCCCGGAGGGCTCTTCATCGACATGCCTTCCTCCGGGATGATTTGTGAGTAGTCTCATCTTGGACCACGGGTCCATGGCAGTAGCTAGATGGTAGTCTCTCTCTTGTGCTTCATGTCTTATGATTTTGTGAGCTGCCTAACATGATCAAGATCGATTATTGTAATGCTATGTGATGTCTTTGCTGGGATCCGATGTATTATGAAGTTATGTTCAGATTGTGCATGATTCTTATATGAGTAATTTATGTTCTTGCATGCTCTCCGATGTGCGTAGTTACTTTGTCCAAGTGATTGTGTGTATCTCTAAGAGAGGGTATTTATGCTAGATAGTGGGTTCATGCCCCCTTTTGTTCCTGGGCACGAGTGACAGAAACGTCTAAGGGCGAGGGTGTGCTGTTGCTACTAAGGGTAAACAGCGGTGTTAATGTCTATTTTGATATTAGTATTGCTTACTTCATGCACTTTACTTAATGCAATTGTCTGTTGCTTACAACTTAATACCGTTGGGTGACAGGCTGGATAGCGATCCCACGGTGGACTATTTAGACAAAGACGCAGTTAGACTCAACGGTCTTTGTTCCTTGTCGTGATGCCTCCATAAATATTATCATATCCTTTTTGTCATAGCTAAATTGGGGTTGTGTCATGATCTTGTCAATTGCCTAGCTGTAATTCGTTCACCCATCACATGCATATTTTATTTACTTGAGAGACTTCACTAGTGAACCCATGGCCCCGGTCCATCTTTTTACATTGTTTTCAACCTCATTTACTTGCTTTTAATCATCATTACTCCTCTGGTCACTTTTCATATTTTATCTATTTCATCATACAATTAACCGCTTTGTGTTATGCGAGACCGGAGAGATTGACAACCTCTCCGCCGTTGGGGGCAAAGTATTTTGGTTGAGTGTGTGCAGGTCCGCGTCTTTTGAAGGTTAAGCGCCAGAGATCTTCAACATTCACCTCGTTGTTGATTTCAAAGTCCTACTGGTTCGATAAACCTCGGTTCTTTAATTTAGGGAAAACTGCTACTAGCTACAATTCCGCCTTCGCTTGGGGCACCACCCAACTTATCAATATCCACCATCAGCGACGTCGCCGGACCTTTAGTCGCGGGTTGAGACACGGCCGCGACTAAAGGCCCGGGCGAAAGGCCTGTTTTCTACTAGTGCACGCGCGATCCACTCCTTTTCCGTGAGGAGCACCTGACCCCTGGTGTCTGCCGTGGTGATGGAGCACCGCTCGGCGGCCGAGAGAAGCCGCCCGATCAATTATTTGACGGACATGCCATTGAGATCGAGCAGTGTCTCGATCGAGCACGCGATCTATGCATACTAGCTTGGCACTTCCCGTAGGAAATTTTGCACCACCTTGACCTCCTCCACCGTGTCTCTGAATGATCGAAGGTTGTTGACTATGCCTCTGATGCGCATGCCGATGGCGTCGAGAGATTCACCATCCTTGAAGATGCTTTGCTCGAACTCCTTGCGCATCTGTTGTGCCGTCACCTCCCGTATGCGGTTCACGCCCAACCGCAACATCCGGTCGCCTCCCGCACCTTGTGCGCGGTGTCCTTGATGGCAAGCACCGACACCATCTCCGGTGGCGCCGCGCGAATTAGCGTCGAGAGCGCCGCCATGTCTTCGCGGTCGCCCGACTCGCCCATGCCAGACACGACCTCCCAGAGACCGTGAGTGTTGGCCCTAACGCGAATCGCAGGAGTGAGAAAGAGCTGGAGAGGAGAGCACCGGGATAGAGAGGTGAAGGGGAGGTGTGTTTGTGTGAACTACAATGTTTGCCTCAATTTTGTCTTCTCTATTCTTCCCTTTAAATAGCCGGCCGGGGCAAGCCGCTTACAAGAGTCAACTATCCTGTCACATCCGACTTGACGTGGCGGGTCCTATACTACATCATGCCATACCGCCACTGTTGACAACGTCATGACACGAGTTCACTGTGGATGACGCCACAGACTCGTCTACACTGTAGGTGACGTTTACCACGTCCTATCTACCTACTCTACTGTACGAACTGTACAATGCACCTATCGGACCCGAAAAACAACTCGAGTCCCGGTTACAACCACTATAGAGTCAGAACAGACTCCGACTCGACCACTTGACTACTCGACTCAGGACACTCCCCGAGTCGGCACACTTGTCGGGTCCCTCGGACCCGACAGACTGTCGACTCCCCCGAAGTCGGCCTAGAATACAAGCCTATTCCAACAATCACTCCCTAGGCTTGAGTTCCGGTGACACCTCCACCATGCCGATCCTTGAGCACAGCTCCGCCAGGCGGACTCGTCCAAGTGGCTTGGTCAGCATGTCCGCGAGTTGATGTTCGGTGGGAAGGAACTTCAACTCAATCTTCTTCACCTCCACGCAGTCTCGAATGAAGTGGTACTTCAGCTCGATGTGTTTTGAGCGCTCGTGGAAGACGGGATTTTTGGCGAGTGCGATTGCCAACTTGTTGTCAACTTTGAGCACCACCTGCTCAGCTTCGCCGCTACTGAACTCGGCCAACAGCCGGGAGAGCCAGATCCCCTAGCAAGCAGCCGTGGCAGCAGCCACGTACTCGGACTCGTAGCTCGAGAGAGCCATGATCGACTGCTTTTGGGACTGCCAGGTCACTGGTCTGCTCCCCAGAAAGAACAGCGTGCCAGACGTACTCTTGCGCGAGTTGATGTCCCCACCCAAGTCGCTGTCGCTGTAGCCGACGAGGCGTGGTGCACCTGCACCTCTGCCATACCTATATCCGAGTCGAGGCGAACTGGCGATGTAGCGTAGGATGTGCTTCACGGCCGCCAAATGCTCTTGAGTTGGCGCCAACATGAAGAGAGACACGAACCCGACTGCGAAGATCAGATCCGGTCGAATGTGCACCAAGTACCGGAGGCTCCCGACGATGCTCCGGTATGTAGTCGCATCCGTCGGTGGAGCCGTGCTGTTCTTGGAGAGCTTGAAGCACGGCTACATGGGCACCTGGCAGGGGTTGGACCCGGCCATCCCTGCCTTCTCCAGCAGCTTCTGCATAGGCCGCCTGCGAGATGTCGATCCCGCTTGGCCCTTGTCGGACCTCAATGCCGAGGTAGTAGCTCAGCAGCCCGAGGTCGGACATCTGGAACAGGCTCTGCATCTCTAGCTTGAACTTGTCGATGTCGCTGGAGTCAGAGCCCGTGATCACCAAGTCATTGACGTAGACTCCAATGAGGAGTCGAGTCGACGTCGCGCCCCGCGCAGTACATGCCATGCTCCGACTCGCACCTGGTGAAGTCGAGCTTGACGAGCATGCGTCGAGCTTGGTGTTCCATGCCCTTGGTGCCTACTTGAGACCGTAGAACGCCTTGTCGAGTCGGAGCACCAAATGCTCCTTCTCCTTTGCAGCGAAGCCGGCTGGCTGCTGCACGTACACCTCTTCCTCCAACTCGCCGTTGAGGAAGGCAGACTTGACGTCCATGTGGTGGACGTCCCAACCTGAGTCCGCGGCCACCGCCAGCAGGAGTCGGATTGACTCGAGTCGGGCCACGAGAGTGAAGACCTCGTCGTAGTCGACCCCGTGCCTCTGCACATAGCCCTTCGCCACCAGGCGAGCTTTGTGCTTAAGGACCTCGCCATGCGCGTCCTTCTTCACCTTGTAGACCCACTTCAGGTCGATCGCACAGTGACCTGGTGGTAAGGTGGTGAGCCGCCAAGTCGAGTTGGACTCGATGGCCTCGAGCTCCTCCTGCATTGCACACCTCCAGCTGGCATCCGACTTGGCCTCATCGAACGAGTCGGGCTCTTCGAAGGCAAGGAAGTGAAGCTCCTCGTCCGGCTCCTGAGCCGGACCTGCGTCAAGCACGTTCTGCAGAGTGCGGAACCAGTGGTCGAGCTCAGTGTCGTCTTCTGCATCAAGCATACTTGCATACCTTGATGTTGGCGTGACGAACTCGACGCCAGTGACAGACGGAGTCGAAGACTCGACTGTCAGGTACCCCGGTGTTGTTGGAGAACCGGCTGGGGGCGACTCACTCCTAGCTCCTGGAGTTAGGGAAGTCGGACCTGGAGAAGGCGGCGAGTTGGGTCCAGGACCCGCACTCCCGTCCCCTGGAGTCAGCTGCGGCTCGAACACCATGTGCTCGACTGTGAAGGAGTCGGCTCCAAACGTGTTCACCGGAGAGTTCGGCGAACTCCAGTCCCAACGCGCGTTCTCGTCGAACACCACGTCGCGGGTGATGGCGACTCGGCCTGTAGCCGGGTCGTACGCCCGATAACCCTTCGTGCCGGGTTCATACCCCATGAAGATCATCGGCTTGCTGCGATCGTCGAGCTTCTTCAGCTCGGGTCGCGTCTCTCTGACATGCACCATGCATCTGAACGTGTGCATGTAATGCACATCCGGCTTGCAGCCATGCCAGGCCTCGAACGGCGTCATGCCGTCCACACTCTTGGTTGGCGACCTGTTCAAGATGAACATGGCCGTCGACACTGCCTCACCCCAGAACTCGCCGGGGACTCTCTTGGCCTTCAGCAGACTGCGGGCCATGCCCACAATCGTCTGGTTGCGTCGCTCCACAACGCCGTTCTACTGCGGGGAGTAGGGAGCCGTCAGGTGACGCTCCACTCCGAGCTTCGCGCAGTATGCCGTGAAGGAGCCGGAGGTGAACTCGCCTCCGCGATCCGTCCTCAGCGTGCGCAGCTTGCAGCTGAACTCCGACTCGGCTTCCGCCTAGAGTCGGATGATGGCGGCTGCGACCTCGTCCTTCATCGCAAGAAGGGCGAGCCACATGTACCGCGTCAGGTCATCAACAAGCAAGAGGAAGTACCTCTTGCCGCTTGGAGTCGCCGGGGTGATCGGCCCGCAGAGGTCACCATGGACCAGCTCGAGTCGCTCCTTCGCCCAGAACTTCGCCTGCTTGGCGAAGGAGGCTCGCCGCTGCTTCCCTGCTAGGCAGGCGTCGCAGAGCTGGTTCACGTGCTCCACCAGAGGGAGGCCATGCACCATGCCGCCTTTCGCGAGTCGGTGCAGACTGTCGAAGTTGAGGTGCCCGAACCTCGCATGCCAAGTCCAGGCCGAGTCGGCACCTGCGTGCACTGCCAAGCACACCAGCTGGGCGACTCGTGCTGTCAGCTTGTACATCCGGTTCGGCTCCCGCCTGACCTTCACTAGGAGTTGTCGCTCCCTATCACGCACTCGGAGGAGCTCGTCCTCGATCAGCACCTGGCAGCCATTCTCGTCGAACTGGCCCAGGCTGATGATCTGCGTGTTCAACCAGGGTATGTAGTACACCCCGTTGACGTCTCGATGCTTGCCTGACTTGCAGACGAACAACACCGTCCCTTGCCCGCAGATGTCGACTCGCGAGCTGTCGCTGAACTTGACAGTTGTGACGATGTTGGTGTCGAGTTCCGCGAACGCGGCGCGGTAACCAGTCATGTGATTGGTGGCGCCCGAGTTGAGGTACCAGACACCCCCTTGGCGTCCCCTCCTTGCGCCAGGTTGACCTGCGCCTTCTCCTCCAGCAGGAAGAGGGCCGACTCCTTGCGAGTCGACAGGGCCGACTCCTCCTGAGTCGCCTTCTTCGGCTCCTCCTGAGCCGGCATGTCCCACTCCACGACCCAATGGATCCGCGAGTTCTCCTTCGGAGGAGTCGACACTCCCTCCGACTCCGCCACCGGTCGAGTCCCTGACTCTGCCACCGGTCGAGACGAGGCTGTCGCCTCCGATGCGCCCGACTCCTCCTGAGTCGACGCTGGGAGTTGCGGGGCAGACGCCACGGTGCATGCCTGCATCATAAGCTGCGCGTCGTCGTTGTCGCCTCCACCACGCACGAGGTGGGCCTCGCCCTCCTCGCGCTTCTTCTTGCGGAAGTCTCGCGCCCAGTGGCCGACGACTCCGCAGTACCGACACGAGTCCTTCGTGTCGCGGTTCCCGGCGCCTCTCGCACCCGGGTTGCCTTTGCCGCGTCCGCGCGGCTTGCCGCCGCCGCGTCCGGCTTGGATGGACGATGAGCCTCCATCTCACAGCTTCATCCGCGCGAACCACTCCTCTTCAGAGAGAAGTAGTTTGCCGGCTTGCTTGACCACCGGCTCCTCAGCCGCCTTGAGCCGGCCGATGAGCTCTTCGATGTAGAGCGTGTCGAGGTCGAGCAGGGTCTCGATGGAGCATGCCATTTGCGAGAACTTCTTGGGTACAACGGAGAGGAACTTACGAACGACCTCCGGCTCACCGACGGTGACTCCGAGTACGCCGAGCTGCGACACAAGGGACGACAGGCGCATGCCGAAGTCGTCGATGTCCTCGCCGTTCGAAAACTTGATGCATTGGAGCTGCTTCTTCAGCGCCGTTGCCTTCGCGTCGCGCACCCGGGTCACCCCGAGTCGCATCGTCTTCACCGTGTCCCAAGCTTCCTTCACCGTCTTCTTGGCGGCGAGGGTGGAGATCATCTCCGGCAGGACGGAGCGCAGCAGATACTCCATCGCTGCGCGGTCCGTCTCGCGCTCCGGCGTCCCGTCGCTGACGGCGACCCAGACCTGGCGCGCCTCCAACATGACCTGCATAAGGAGGGCCCAGTCCGCGTAGTTCGACCGTGTGAGCATCGGCCATGAACCACCGGAATCACGGACAACTCCCTGGAGTACCACCGAGCTTCCGCCAGCCTTCTGCTCCTCCGCCGCGAGCTTGTCCGTCCCGGGGATGAGCGCGCCTGTCTCCGGTGCCATCTCCGGCGAGCTCTCAAACTCACAAGGCTCTGATACCAATTGTTGGCCCTAATGCGAATCGCAAGAGTGAGAGAGAGCTAGAGAGGAGAGCACCGGGAGAGAGAGGTGAAGGGGAGGTGTGTTTGTGTGAACTACAATGTTTGCCTCAATTTTCTCTTCTCTATTCTTCCCTTTAAATAGCCGGCCGGGGCAAGCCGCTTACAAGAGTCAACTATCCCGTCACATCCGACTTGACGTGGCGGGTTCTACACTACGTCATGCCATACCGCCACTGTTGACGACGTCATGAAACGAGTTCACTGTGGATGACGCCACAGACTCATCTACACTGTAGGTGACGTCTAGCACGTCCTATCTACCTACTCTACTGTAAGAACTGTACAGTGCACCTGCCGGACCCGAAAAACAACTCGAGTCCCGGTTACAACCACTGTCGAGTCAGAACAGACTCCGACTCGACGGCTTGACTACTCTACTCGGGACACTCCCCGAGTCGGCACACTTGTCGGGTCCCTCGGACCCGACAGACTGTCGACTCCCCCGGAGTCGGCCTAGAACACAAGCCTATTCCAACAGTGAGCGCATAGGTTGATCTTCATGACCAAGGCCCACTCGATGTAGTTCGTCGCCGTCAACGTGGGGTAGGTGATGTTGGCGCCGTAGTTCGTGCGCTCATGCACGACGGGCTCGTGGACGACGACCTCGTTGCCGCCCCGCCTGACGATGCTGCGTCCCCGGCTCCGCCCGTGTGCGCGCCGTCGCAGACGTGCCGTTTGCGTCAGCTTCCTCTTCACCTCCAGCTCCGTTGGGTGGCGTCGACAACGTGCGCTCTCGCCCGTTGGACATGAACGCCTCGGATCACAACAGGTTCTGATACCAAATGTTAGAGTTTTTCAACTCTGAACTTTTATGACATAGACAAGGATTAACACGAGTGGTTTCGCATTGCGTAAAACTTGCAACTTTTCTGGTTGTTCTTCTTTCTATTTATTCGTTGCAGAAAGTAAACGGTGGCCGGTAGAGATTCTACCTTGGCGCCAAGATCTGGCTTCACGTTCGTGCCATCCCACGAACACCAGGATCGGGTCCAAGCCGCTACTTGCACGCCATGCACAAATCGCGAGCTCGTGCCTAACTGACTCTAATTGAAAAACGGCTAACTAAATTTTACTGAAACAAATAGAACCTAGCTAGTGCCAACGACTAGATTAAGTTGTCAACAATGGGTTCAAGGGAACCTTTTCTTCTCCTGATCTAGCAAGGAACTGGATTGCTTCCAGTTTTGCACTTGTGCTCCCTTGTTTGAAACTAGAGCATTGCGATCATGATAATTTTGTAGACTCGTCAGCTTTCTGCTTCTAGTTAACCAACAAAATATCTTGGAAAAAAGGAACTTTAATGCATCGAATTGTTTGTAGTTCGTTTGTTCTCTCTCGTGACAACACAAAATCTTTGTGTTTCGATATATTGATAGAAAAGAATAAGATTTACGTGTATGTCTAAAAGACACAACACCACACTATACAACTCAACCCACGTCAGCACAATTTAGGAGCTTTAAGCGTGTCAGTTAGGGAGGACATGGAGGGTCGAATATAAACTCTAATCAGTGACATGATAGGAATTACCGCAGACCAACAAATGTTCACCATTTTGTGACATGAGTGGAGATTTCGTGCTCCCAAGCTCCAGTGATCTCACAATTTTGAAAAATTCAAAAAACATATTTAAAATTTAAAAAAAAATCTGAAAAAAAAGCATACACGTTCTCAATGATATATACTATAACCGTGCAAATTTTCAATGCAAAATAATTTAGGATTTGAACTACATAAAAATGATAAATATACAGATCTGAGTATAGTGAACAATGTATAGTTTCAAATCTCCAACTTTTGTCTTTTTTTGTAGCTCAAACCCCCAAGTATTTTGCATTGAAACTTTGCACGGTTGTAGTATTTATCATTGAGAACGTGCACGATTTTTTCAGATTTTTTTGAAACTTTTAAATATATTTTTTGAATTTTTCAAAATTATGGGATCACTTGAACTCGGGAGTCAAAGTAACTTTCCGAGAATGAGCTAATTTCAAAAGAAAATTAAAATGTACTAGGCGGGAAAGAGGAATTCAGTCAGGTATCACCAGTCCACCACCAATGAACCAGTAAAGAAAAGACCACTTTGCCCTCGTGGCAATTCGTCAAGTCGACCAATCCCCCCCGCCCAAATTCCCCCGACGCGCCGGCGGCCGCTCACCCGCCCCTTCCTCCGCCGCGGTCATCCCCAAGCTCCGTCGCCTCCATCGCTGCACGGGGGACGCGGCGAGTCCGGCGGTGGCGCATCTTCTCCCCTTCCTCCGCCGCGCCTATCCCCCTCAGCTGCGCCCCTGTGGCACCTACCCGTCGCCTCTTCCAATTGTCGAGGGACGCCGCAGCAAGCTGCTCGGCGGACGGTAGCGGCAAGAATCGGCGGCGCTGAAAGCTTCTCAGGAGCGCACCGGAGGATTCAAAAGCACAAAATCCCCAAAGCCTCCCTCCCGGGGCTCCTCGCCCCTACTTGCTAAGACCGCGGGATGGCGAGGCGGGGGCTGGCGTCTGGCGTCGGCGCCGTCTCCAGGGTTCGATTCGCCCCGTGCTCCAACAACCTCATAGTCTCCTCCTGGGACTCGGTGAGATCTCTCTCCCCTCTCATTATCTCTGGCGGCTTCGCCATTTCTAATAGCCTGCTTCTACTTGTGATTTGTTTGGGCTCGAGGACGGTGCAGTTTGCTTGGCCTGTGCTTTCTCGAATATTTCTAGGGGGGGCTCCCTGTAACTCATGCGCAATTTATCTCAGCTTGGCTTCCCACTGGATACATTTAGTTGATTTGAAATTAGGGCAGTTTTTCTTTGCCAAGAAGATGCCTCATAGGGTTGCTCACAGAATTTTGTTCTGCAGGGGCTGCGGCTGTATGACGCGAACGCCTCTACGCTCCGGCTGGAAGCAAATTCGGAGGCGGCACTTCTGGACTGCTGCTTCAAGGATGAGTTTGTGGCGTTTGCTGGCGATTCGGATGGATCCATAGTAAGGTAAAATTTGGCATGTGGAATCTACATAAGTACCATTGGGCATAAGTTAGATTTAATGAAGCCCAGTTGAATTCTTTCTGTCATATCCCTATACTAGCACGTGGGCATGTGGAATCTACATTGCTACAAGCTTTGAAACATGCCAAACAGGGCATCACAGTAGAAATTGTCTTATTCGCCTTCGTAATGAATTTTCATCTAAAATAGTTATGAAATTATACCTTTTTAGATAACGGGCTTGACAGCCCAGCTTAAAATTAATAAAGCTCTAAGGAGCAGGTTCAACAACATACTTGCTGGGGTTACCAGCTTACACGAATAGAACAGAACTAACGCGATTCAAGCAGTGCCACACGCGGCTGATAGGGTTCAACATGAACCATTCATAAAAGTAAGGCTAAGGGGCAGAGATCTTCTGGTGTAGGTTGCTGTGAGAAGTTGTCTGGTAAGCTGCAGCAGCAACTCCATCTTGTCTTGATCTTTACTCCTGAAGAGAGGGCGCCGATGCTGCAAGAAACATAGCAGTTTGAAGGTGCATTCAGCCGGCTGACGAGGGAATTTGCCTTCAATGGAAAATTTGTTTCTTGTCTGCCAAAATGCCCAACTTCGAGCAGCAAACAGCAACCAAATAGGGCTCTTAGCATTCTTAGGTAAAGAGTTCCAAATCGAGAAAAACTCAGCAAAAGAGGAGGGGTTCCACTGAAATTATACTTAGTTTGAGTTATATCTGTCTACAGCGTTTGAAATTAGAATTTGTTTGACACATCCTAAACAGAGCACAGCAGTATACAGGGAAATTAAAAATTAAATAGAAAAACAAATGTAATCACGTTTATTTCACCTTCTTGGCATTACGAGTGAATAATGCTAAGAACGTTTGTGTGAGTCGCTTTTATGTGCTTTTCTTTTTAGCTATCTGTTTTGGGTAATATTTGGCAGAAGAAAGTTCGAAATGGTGTCTTGACTAACATAGAAACAATTAATATGCAATCTTGTTTGTCAAACACAAGCTTAGAGTTTTGTGCACCAATTACTTTCTACTTTTAAACAAAGTTCAGCAACCGTGTACCATGGGCACATGAGAATTGAAATTTCAACATATGTTTTTTTTTGTTTGAAGAATTCCCCACGACTATCTGGTTGCTAAGGATGCTCTGCATGCAACCACACCGAACAGTGACTTCATCTGAACAGTTCTAAAAATGTCCTGCTGCATGCTAATAGTTAGAACAAAGAGAAAGAGTGTAGAGCAAACAGTGGAAGTGGAGGATCTTGTTCATCCAATCAGAAAGATCTAATTTTACCAACATGTTAAATTTAAAGAATCTTGGTTAAATTCTGTCTGTTATATGCATATATGCGTATTGTTCAGAATATGATGCGATCACTTTTTTATCTCCAACACATCATCTATTTGGCCGTATGAACATATTCAGATATTTCCATGTTAAGTTAAAAAACAAACAAACCACCTACTTAGGTGATGTAATGGTTGAGATTGGATTATATGTATGTTTCGACATTATATGCTTATACAAAGAATAATATGTATAGGTTTAGCACTCGTAGATTCCAGTTTGCAAGATATATTTATGTATTTATTAAAAGGTGGAGTTGAATTTGCTATACTACAATAGTGCTTCCTTATGCCTCTCATTGGATGGACTGTAACATGATGTTTATGCTAATTACTAGGAATACATGCTATTCTTTCTGTTTTAAAAGATTCTATTTTGTAATAGTACTCCCTCCGTCCCAAAATAAGTGTCTTAGATTTACCTAAATATGGATGTATCTAGACGTAAAACTCATCTAGATACATCCATATTTAGACAAATCAAAGACACTTATTTTGGGACGGAGGGAGTAATATATTGAGGAAGTGTTAGTAGCTTGTTTTTCCTACATTTCAAATTTCTATGTGTACGTGCAGTGGCATGTTTAAGTTGTTACAAACCATTGGTTTTAGTATGTTTGTCCTCCAAAAACTAGCCTGTGCAAATCAAGCAGATGCATTGGTTGATGAATAGTTTCATCAACATGAACTGATAAACAACAAAGTTCAAAACAACCCTCAGCCCTTTCCCCAGGCCAAGTCTCAAAACCACCAACTTCGACTCCAACACCCACCCCTTACAGGAAATTCAGAAGTAAAATTTTACAAGCCAACAAGCCCAAACAGATAAATATCTTTGGATTTTGCATTTTTTCTGCATTAACACTATTAAGTATGCATCAAAACTAAGTAGTAAAGTTTGATGTGCCTCAGTAACTGCTGTTCTACATGTTACGCTAACAAATAATGTCTCATTCCTGTTCTTCTCTATTTTACTGTATATTGGAGCTTCATGCCTTAGTATTTATGCTGTGGGAAATATTTCCCAGGTATGATTTGCATTCAGGGGCTCAAGATACAGTGGGCCTGCATGACGATGCGGTTGTTAGCACTGAGTTCTCCCAGACTACTGGTATGTTACAATGCCAATTTTAATGATCTCCTGTCTGATTTCCTGGATGTTTTCCCTGGAGGATACATTTATAAAACAGCGCGTATTGTATCTTCATTTACTGAACAGATTATTCTACGAACCTAAGCTTTCTTAACCCAATTCAAACTGCAGCACTGGGATGTGAGTGAGGGGATGGTTTAGTTTGTTGTCATAGTCTGTAGTTGTAATTTGTAAACTATAACATCACTGATCGATATCAAATATCTATGTACTGATTTTTCGTAAATCAAAACAACCGACATTGCTTCCTAATGTATTTAGTTCCACTTCTGGAGCTTGCATTTACTAATAGTATGTGTTATGGTTTTTTCAGGTCAACTTATAACTTCTAGCCCTGACAAGAAGTTACTTTTCTGGGACACAAACACAAGAAGTGTAAACCCTAACAACACTCTAATGTTCGATTCAGTGGTGGCATCACTTTCAGTCTGTGACATGTATATATTAGTCGCAGTTGAGAGAGATGTTTACCGTTATGACATGAGGAATCTAACGGGACCGATTAAGGCAAAAGATTCCCCTTTGAAGCATCATATACGGTGCCTTCATGCTTCTGAGCAGTGGAAGGGTACGTTTCACTTCTATCTGTTCAAAGCAGAATCCTAAAAGGAGCCGATGTTTGTGTTTAATTCCTCTAGTTTACTTTAAAATATTCACAAGGGGATTGTCTGTTGATCTATACACAGTTTTGAATCCTCAAGGACATGAATGAGTGCTATTTGTTGATCTGAACTAGTTGTTTTTTAACTGAAGATATTTTGATATCTGATTAGTGGATACACACTTTTTCATAGGTTACGTGGCTGGATCTATGGATGGAACTGTTGCATTGAAGTATTTTGACCATGAAGTAGACAATGATATGGGGTTAGTTTTGGTACTTCCTTTTTGCTCTTCTTTATCCAGTTTATTTGCACGAGGACGATATACAAATCCATAGGTTATATTACTCATATTGCTTCTCTTGTTACTTGTGGAAGTATCTATTTTACGTTCATGTAAAATGCAATCAAATCCTAGTCAACAAGACTAATAATATATGCAAATTTTGTTGATTATGTTATGCGTAATGTCTATCTAAAGTCGATTAGTTAGGAAAGGGCCAACTGTGGAGCAAAATTGTATTTTTAAAGTAGAGGACCCACTCTGGGCCCTAGAACAAAGTAGATGCACCTGAAGTAGCAATGACCTCTGTAACTTGTTCAGATACTTTGCTCTTGCAGATATACATTTCGATGTCATCCAAGATCAGGAGATGGAACATCCAGTTTGGTTCCCATAAACAGTATAGCAGTTCATCCATCGTATGTTCTGTAAATGTGTACTTTTTTATACTACAGTGTTTGTCGAACTGAAACTAAATTTATATGCTCCGGTTGGCAGCAAGGAAACTTTTGTTACTGGAGATAATGAAGGATATGCCATTGTCTGGGACGCTCTATCAAAAAAGAAGCTGCTTGAGGTAAAATCTGGTTCGTCCTAAAACTCACATCTTAGACTGCTTGATCTGAAAGGAAGTAGTTTCATGGGTGGCAAATTCACCGAATGTGTCACGTAACCTGAGAGTGGGACGTCTTACCATAGGTCTTCCTGCTAAATTTTGTCTATCAGCTAAGTCACCGTCGTGGATAAACTAGGAAATATGAGCATCGTGGTAGGGGTAGCTTGCCTATTAGTGTATATTTTCTGAGGGAACAGTTGTAAAAGACTATTTCACATGTTACATACACATCAGACACATGTTACACAAATGTCAAACTACCATTAGAAGAACAGTGTTCTGCGAACCGGCAGAGGTGGGTTATTTTTCTCATATATTTTAAAGAAACATCTGGTTTATCAATATTATTAATTATTTCTTCATAAGGTTGCTTAAGTATGGAACACTTGCTAAACTTCTGGATTTAAGATATTACGTATTACATGATTGATGCAGACATGGACAACTAAACATGATAGTTCCTTTATCCATTGTGATTTTACTATCACGTAATGTACCTTTGTTTTGGCTCTTTATTTTGTAACTTGAAAGTATAATCATTTTACCCCTGCAGTTTCCTAGCTTTCGGGGCAGTGTGGTGTCTATGGCGTATAACCATAGTGGTCAACTTTTGGCAGTAGCTTCAAACTGTACTCATCAAGGAGTGGATAGAGTGTGAGTGGTTGCTAAATCACAAATATTCTTATTGCTTTATTACTATTAACTTTAGATTCATCTTGAATTTTGTAGCATGACAACTACCATTGAAATACTGCTGCTGAAATAATTGAAATGTTCACATGCCTTCACCTATATTCGATCACGAATGGAAACAAACTATGCCTATAAAATTTGCATCAAATAGATATGTCTGCACTTTCGAGTTTCATGTGCAGTGGTCCTGAGAAAATTGTTGCCTTATCCCTATTGAATTTGTTTTGGTACTGTTATTTGTCGGATGAACATCGTACCTAAGCGATAATGTGCCTTTTGTTACTCATTGATGGTGTGTTTACGGTGGATTACTACATGCGCACTTTCAGTTGACACGATTTGTACAAGCGAGGATACGCATTTATCATTTTGGCTTCTCTCTTTTACATGGTTATGATTTATTAAGCTGTTTGGAAGTTGATTATCTTACTAGTATTATTCATGGCGTATCAAAGCTTCAACTTGATCTCTCGTTTCATTAGTAAGAAAGCATATACTAGCCTGTTCTGCTAATCGGTTCACTTCATTGCTTGGTCAGGGTGGAGGTGGAGGGGCACCAGATATATATCGAGACAATGCGGAAATCTGAAGGAAAGTCTCCCTCAGCTTAGAAGCTGGAGTATCTACCATGACTGGTGCAGCCGACATATTGTACAACAAATCAAACTAGGATTAGGGACCCCTTGTATTCTTACCCCCTAACATTACTGAGCTGGGCAGAGTTGTTGTAGTTTGTTGTGTGTCTAGGCATTGTTGTTGTTACATAGGTTAGCACCATTCCAATGGCACAACTTCCCAATAGAAGAAACTTGACTTGTGCCATGATTATATTTATTCAATAGCAGAAATTTAAATCTCATGCAATCATGTAGAAACGGTCGGAGCAACGTTGTATCTTTTTTCTTATTTTCTGCTATAAACTCAAGATGGTTAGGGAAAATGTTGGGAGTATCATATTTTGGGGAAATATTGATTTTGTTTACCTTGTGAATTGTTCCAGACCGTGAAGCCATTTCGTTTCTCGCAATTTTCTTAACTGTTAATAATACTGTTCTTTTGGAACGAAATAATGATAGTGAACAGAGAGGGAAACATGCTTCGTCATGGAGAATACGTAGAGTTGTAATACGTCTTCCCCTGACTGAGGGTCAGATTCGATAAGGCTTTGGAGCTGGAGAGCACCTGAACACAAAAAACACCAGCAAGCTCTCCTCCCGCTCCCGCTCCACTGGCCATGGCGGAAACCCTCGTCGGCCTCCGGCTCGCGGCCTCCGCCGTCCCGCAGCCCCGAAGCTGCCGAGGCTCCTGCGCCGCGCCGGCCCACCACCGCCTCGCCCCGCTCCGGCGCGGCCGGCTGTGCGCCCGGGCGGCGGTCGCGGGGCCGCCGGAGGTGGACGAGGACGAGGCGATGAGCATCGAGAACCTCTGCCGCTTCTTCGACCTCAACGTCGGCAAGTGGAACGGCATCTTCTACGTACGTCCGCTCCGCCTCTCAATCTCCAAGCACTTCCTGTTTCTGGGTTCGTAATCTGGTTAAATATCGTCTCTGTTCAGCAATTCGATTCGCATGGGAGGGTTCAGCAGGAGATCACCACGCGGCTGTCCGCCAGCACGTACGGGGAGGGCGACCTCACCAGCCTCATGCAATCGTAATGCTCCTCGTGACATTTTCCCCTCATGTCATCACCGCCTGCTTGTTCCAATTCTTACTACTACTTTTCAGTTACAAATCTAGTGAAACGCGTTAAGCTTGTTTGTGTCAGCATTTTGACCATCCGTGGCCTACATTGCTGGTTTTGGATCCTATCCCCGGACCCTGATCCCTGAATGATGTCTTTACAACTGTGATCTGTACTTCTGCAGGCTGTATATCAAGCAGGCTTTGTCTGGGATAACGTTTGCGGACGAGGAGGATTCTGAACCAGAGTGGGCCGAGTACAAAATCAAAGAGACTAACATGTTCACCGTAGATAAATATCAGCAGGTGCGCTCAAGTTCGTCGTTTACTTCTTAATTTTGTCTGAGAGCATTTTTAACGAGTTGTATTGTTTAGTGCACAGATAGGGTTCTTTCCTGAGCAGAAGGCATTCGCACTGAGATACCAGACTGCTGGAATGCTGGAGGCTGTTCTTCGAGCTGGTGTGCTTGGAGAAGATGATACCGGTGAAGAATCCCCCAAGTAAACTATATGGTCCACTACCTTAGGTGTTTACTGCATTTTGATGCCCTTATAGTAAGATGTGCCGCATCTGTTTTGACTTGGACAGAAACTTGAAGATACCTTCTCGTAAACCATCTATCGTATGTGAGAATTGCCTTTACTCCCTCGATGGCAATGGTCGAGTAAGAGCTTTTCACGTAAGTGACCCAAAGGGAGTGCTCGATACACTTATTGTTTTTTATGAAAATCAGGGCTCTGTAGTGCGACTTACCGACTCTTTGACTGATGATCCTGAGGTGAGTTCTCATGCTCAAGTGTTGTAATCTTCATATTGATGAACTTATGGCGAGCTCATGCTAAGATATATCAATTACCCTTTCTCACTAGATTCCCAGCAATGATAGGATAAATGCCCTGCTTGGAAGGTGGGATGGCCATTCTGTGACAAAGAGGAGCGGTGTATATGGAGCAACGCTTGATGAGGCTGATACGGTTGTTCTCCTTGAAATGGACAATGATGGTCAGCTGATTCAGGTATGTATCAGAGTTTTCATACATACGCTTTGCAGTTTCAACGTACTGGTTGCTATGATAGAGGTAATTTCAACCAATGTGCTAGAAATGCATCTAAATAATTGTTGCTGTACTTGTGGCTAATGGATTTGAAGAGTTACATGCCTTGCGTGTATTGCTGGTTTTTCTTTGTCCATCCGGACATCAGCATCCTTGTGTTTGTTCTTTATTTTACATAATAACAGTGTTTTTTCCAAGCACTAGAATAATTCCTGGTTTGATGACGCTAATGTTGTGCAATAGTGTTTTTTATTCAGTGTCAAAAGGTACTTGCAGAAGAATTATTTTTTTAGTATCGCGACATTTTCTTCAAGGACAGCGTGCATCATATATGGTTTCTTTGTTCATAGGATAATATTTCAACGAAAACCAGCACTAGCACGACAACAACAATCCTCTGGACAGGACTTGCAAATAATAACTTGCTTCAGTTTGATGGAGGATACGAAATTACCTTGCTACCTGGAGGGATGTATATGGGATATCCGTCAGACATCAGCAAGTGCATTGAGCAGTTGGATTCTTTTCATTTGGAGTTCTGTTGGATGGAGTGCCCAGGAAAGAGACAGCGGCTTGTGCGTACTTTCGATGCGGCTGGTCTGGCTGTTTCGTCGACCTACTTCATAGAGACCAAAGTATGAGTGAGTTAATCACGACTCCACTTACTTTGTACAAAATGTAATGCACCAATTTTATGAGTGTTCCAATATTGTTCATTGCACAATATATCAGTATATACTGTTTCCACTGAAGGAAAAGAAAAACAAAAAGTATGTTCTTATTCTACTTTGATGTGGGAGTACATGGAGCCTTTATATTTGCAAATTTGTCTCTGCCCTTTCAAATGCCACAACAGAATAGAATTGGTTTTGCCGACTACCGAATGTGATCTGTACCTGAACTGGTAATGAGCACGATGCTAGTAGCACATTCTTCTATATGCATTTCAAACCTTGGGAGTCGAAAAGGAATGAAGTGGATTGTTTGAAAGCAGGTCTTGCACACCTTCTCTAAAGCGCTGTATATTTCCATGAAGAGGCAGTAGAATTTAATTCATCGTGACTGATGGATTTGTACTAAATAAGTAACTTTTTTTTGCGAGGACAAAATTAGGAATTTTAATTCCATCTTGAGTTGAAGTTTATAATGTTGCAAAGGGATCATCGTTATTCACAGGTTTGTGTGATATGGGTTGAAGGAACCTTGGTGTTACAGAAACCCAGCAAGATTTTGCTCATTACTACCACCATTTTGTTTTATTTCCTATTATAATGAACAGGGATTGACAGCTAGAAGTTTTTTTTAGGGAGATTGACAGCTAGAAGTTGATTAAGAACTAGATCTTCATCTTATGGACTAACGAATAAATTAAGCGTAAGTCTTGTTTGCCCACCAACGCAGGCAAGCCGCGTGAAAAGAGCTTATTTGGCCCTGAGCTGGAGAAAGCTGCTGTTTATATTATTTGAGCAAAATTGCTGTAAACTCAATACCTGTGTGCCAACAGTTTCAAAGAGGGCTGAAATATTATTAATTTATAAAACACTTGGGATCAGCTCTGGCAGAATCAAATTTCATGTAAAAAGAAAACATTTGTTGTTGGTTAGAAAAAAGACGATGACGTATATATAGCGCGTAAGCGAGTGACAAGGCGGAATATTTTCTGCTCTGTGGTATATACAGCTAAGTGGCTACACTCGCAGTTGACAAGACAATTATGACCAATGACAGTTAGAACAATGGTCCACGTTGTGGCTGCGTGTGAAACGCAGTTTAGTCATGCTCCTCCACAATTAGCATCACAAATCCACGACAGATCAAATCCCAGCAGAGCCTCCCCCAGAATAACGACGCATATATAGTTGTCCACAGCAGGCACGGCCATTTGTCAAAAATTGGATCGCAATGTCGCGTAAACTAAGAGAAATTAAATTGGTTTATATATACGGATATACCACCAAATTATGGATTCTGAACTGTGGCATGGTGTCGTTGCTGCCATGGTCAGAAATTCAGAATAAGCTGTGTTTTCTGAAGATCGTCCGTGCCTTGCACCGAGACGGCTCACAGCCGCTAGGAGAGGGTAGTCCAGCATAGTTTCCTTGTCTCGTCTGCCTCCTCCTCTTTGGTCGGTGCCAAGGCGTCCCTGTCGTTCCACAGTCTTCTTCCCCCTCTCGTCCCAAGAAGAAGAAGCAAGAAAGGCGACGGGAATGGGCGATCGTCGACGCGACGACGCCATGCGCCAGCAGCCCCCGTTCTCGTCTGGTCACCAGGACAGGGTCTTCGACGGCGGCGGCCAGGCGCCGTACGGGAGTGATTATGATCCTGGATCATCCTACATGTCGCTTCTCGGCACCGGCATCAACCAGCAGCCCCCGCCGTGGTCTGTCGAGGAGGTCACCGCGGCGACTCCGATTAATCTGACGCCTCAGTTCTCCATGGTAATTTATTTTACACCTGGCCTTCATCGATCTGCTCTTCCTTTGGTGTTGGGCTTTCGCTGATTGCAAGTCAATGAAATGGAGATGCAGGCTTTGTGGTTAATTTACCCAACTTCTTCTTTCTGAAAGTTCGATTCGTTACGGATTGCCTACACATTTGAGAGTTTCTTATCGATCATCCAGTGGCTTTTTTATGCATTGTGAGATCCTAATTATGATGATCATATGGTTATCCTACTTCCAAAAGATTTAAACTTGCAGCATCGCATGTGAAATACACACTGAAACAAGTTAATTGCTCTTATGCAGGCAAACTACGGGCCGTCGTCGTCCTACCAGCAGCAACAGACCGCCTCCTTCGTCTCACCCCTCGCCAACCTCCACCCCTACCAGTCATCGTCGTCGTCATACTTCCACGTCGACCCGCCACCGCAATGGCCTCCGCGAGCGTCCCAGCCTCCTCCCTCCTCCTCGCTGCTGCCCCGTAACTTCTCTATCCACCACGCAGCGCCGTCCCCGTACCACCACGATCAGCAGATGCAGCAGCTGCTGCGCGCGGCGGCGCTCGGAGGCCAGCACGCGGTGGTGCCGGCGGCGCCGCCGATCGAGCAGCCGGCCAAGGACGGGTACAACTGGCGCAAGTACGGGCAGAAGCAGCTCAAGGACGCCGAGTCGCCGCGGAGCTACTACAAGTGCACCCGGGACGGCTGCCCCGTCAAGAAGATCGTGGAGCGCTCCTTCGACGGCTGCATCAAGGAGATCACCTACAAGGGCCGGCACAGCCATCCGCGGCCGCCTGAGCCCCGGCGCGGCGGCCAAGCAGGTGGCGATGACGCCCCCGCCGCCGCTGCCGTCGCCGGGGCTGAGGAGGACGAGGCGAGCGACGACGACATGCTGCATGAGGATGACGGCCAGGAGGGACATGACATTGGTAGCGGTGCAGGTGGTGCGGCGGGGCAGAGGGTGGTGAAGAAGCACAAGATCATACTGCAGACGCCGAGCGAGGTTGATCTCCTGGACGACGGCTACCGGTGGCGCAAGTACGGCCAGAAAGTGGTCAAGGGCAATCCCCGTCCCAGGTACGAACATTAATTATGCCACGCTGGCTAGTTGCACGCACGATGAACCTCACATAATCTGAACTCTCTCTTTTTTCTTCTTCTTTTGCGGGGAATAATCTGAACTCCCAACCCATCTCTAACTTCTCTTCATAACTAGCTAGCAAGTTAGTCCATAATTTATAGGGATTTTTGTTGTTGAGTGATGAACATATATAGATATTGTAGAGTATAATGCATTTTGAGTCATCGAACTGTTGATATTCTGAGTTCTGCCGTCGTCGGCGGACACGGGATGGCGGATCCGGGAGCCACGGGAGGGCGTCACGGGCCACGGGAGGTCGGCGGCCAGATAGGGGGCGACGCTAGGATCTAGTAGGGTTTGGTCGTTTGGAGTCTATGGAAATCAGGGAATGGGGTTTATCATGCAGGGATGGACTGTAGGTTGATTATGAAATATTAGAGGGGTGAATTTGCCAGATTACCAGCATGAATCTTGGAAACCTGAGAACCGTCGGATAAGCCCGGTAAGCCCACGACTGTGCTAAAAAACCACGGCCAAATATGTTTTTTATTGCATTTTTTCAGACAGTCATGGACGTACCGGACTTATCCGACAACTTATCCCACTATGTGGATAAGCTTGGTATGCCCACAACTACGTGAAAAATCTTGGAAACATGGAGGCTTGTCAGCCAGCCATTGGCCAACGGAGTGAAAATGGTTTTTGTATTGCTTAAAAAGAGTATATTCAAACATTGCATTTGTATTGGTACTATAAAGTTCGGTAGAAATAGGAAAACATTTTGACATGCGCAAAAACAACAAATTTGGAGTGTTGCAATTTACAGTGACTCGTCTTCCTCTTTTCTCATGCTAATGCTAGGAAAATTTAAAACACATTTTTCATACATGCATTATTCATTTCCACATACACAAGTTGGGTTTCATGATAAAATCTGACGCTCCAAGTTACATTTTTTTTGTTTCAAAATAAAGGTAGCACTATAGCTCGGGAAGATCTTGACATCTTCCAATTTCCCAACAAGTCTCCCTGTTGGTTAACCATTGGCAAAGGAGCCTCTTGCCGGTTTTTGGTTGGCCAACGGTGTGATAGTTTTGAAAATGGTGTGCATAAACTTCATATACTTCTCAAAGTTTCGAGAATAATGAAAATATTTACAACAAAATTCTCAACTCCATGTTCCTAGCAACAATTATCACGCTTTCTGTCTGAATCGTGACCGCCTTAGTTGTGATAGCTCGTAGTGGTATATCTAACCAAAGAGGAAATTTTGGCATGAAAACTTAAGAGTTGTGTGAAATTGCCATAGATGTCCATACATATCACGATGTAGTCATGTGTACGATATACCCTTCTTTGTTCGCCAACACAAGTGAAAATGGATATGAGAGTTCAAGTGGCCTACATAAGCTTTGGAAGATCTGCAGAAAAAAAAAATACTAAAAGGCAGCCGGGTTGCTTTAAATATTTTAAGAGGAATAAAAGGTACCCAGGTTTCAAAATAAAAATAGGAAAAGGAAAAAAATACTCCCTCCGTTTCTAAATGTAAGATGTTTTAGGTGTTCCACATGTTGTCTAGATGCATATTAAAATGTACAAACATACTAAAACATGTCTAGATACATTTGTATACATGTGAATGTGGACAAAGCTAAAGCATCTTATATTTAGGAACGGAGCGAGTACTAACAGTGGAAAGTGGGTTTGGAGGCTCGGTATTTCCATTTTTTTTGAAACCGATATTTTATTTTTCAAAAAATTCGAACAATATTCCTAGGTGCAGATAAGTTGAGATCTACCACTGTGTAATTTTCAATCCAAAATTCCTATTATATTAGGAAACACAAAAATGATAAATTTGGCAAAATTTCAAATTTCTGAAACTATGGACTGTTCATCGATCTAAATCTACACATTTATCTTTATTCCTAGGTTAAATTATAAGGTATTTTGAATTAATATTTTGTACAGTGGTAGATCTCGACATTATCTGCACCTAATTTTTTCGAATTTTTTAAAGCAAAAAATAAATATCGATTTCAAAATTTTCAATGATCGAGCTCATGGAGTTCAGCCTCCAAAATGCCACACTCGGTGGAACAGCTGCTAAGGAAAGGAGAAGGAGCTACTACATCGCTGAAATTTGTTCCAAAATATTTAAGAGCTTTAGAAAGGTTCGTCGTTGGGTGCGTTCTGAAATGACAAGTGTTTAAACCCATGTAGGAGCTACTACAAGTGCACCGCCGAGAACTGCAACGTACGCAAGCAGATCGAGAGGGCGTCCACCGATCCCAGGTGCGTCCTGACAACGTACACCGGCCGACACAACCACGACCCGCCCGGAAGGGGCGCCGGAGCCACCGCCATGGCAGGAGGCGGCGGCTCCTCTTCCGATCCTATGGCGAACTCGGCCGGGGGCACCTTACATCAGTCAAGTGGCACTCATCGGCTGAAAGAAGAGAGCCGGGATTAACACTTCTTTTTTTTGGATGGCCAGTGTGGGTTGCTCCGTGTGAATAATAGAGCTGCGGTATTGATTCTTTTGGGCAGATTTTTCTGCCGGCTAATTGCTGTTCGTCGTGGTTTATTAGGCGTCAGTTATTCTTGGAGGAATTGACCTGTTGTTTTTGCGCCACAAATGCTGGCGGCTTTTCTTGGATTTTGTATTGTATGAGATGTACTTATATGTGTGTTTCGCTGACGTTTTGGACGGGAAAAGATGTTGTCTCCCGTGTTGCAGAAAACTGAATACAAGTACATTCGAGTACCGATCTGTTGTTCGAATGGTTAATATTTGCACAGGCGCATGGTGGTTGTACTCTCGAGCATTTTAATTAGACTAGTAAGCGTGCACGCGAAAGTTCACATGTAGAGAAAAGATAGTCCGTAACACAAAAAATGTTACACAACTCAACTTGTACTTTATGAGTTCAAAAGGTTGTAATGCTCGGAGGAACTGCAACGGCGCACACAGGGTAAAGATAGTCCGATTTTCATTACTCTAGGAATTACGATAAAACAAAATGTAGCGATTTTCAGAGGAAATCGCCTGATGTGGTCTGTTGAACAGCAATCTACAACGTTAGAGATTTATATCTTTATTCTAGAGGGTTGTGCTATTTCGTATGTTTGCTTTATAAATTAGCAACTTTGAGGAACGTTCTCATTAGCAACTTCGTTACACTCAAAGATTAATGAGCCTTCAAACTCCCCCTACCCATGACATACAAATTTAAAGGAACGATTTGAAGGTGATGTGGTATGCATTATAAATTTAAAGGAACGATTTTCCTATGAGGGTGACAATATTCAAGGGATGTACGAAGAACGTTCTCATTAGCAACTTTGTTACACTCAAAGATTAATGATCCTTCAAACTCCCCCTACCCATGAAAAACTTCTTCTTAGGGTATTGATGGGGTTTCCCATCTAGTGTCGTCACTATTGTATTGTCGATCAAAGCCAACAACCTCATTGTAACATATAGTTTTTTTTTAGTTTCTCACTTCCCTTGTGGAATTTGAGTGCGCCTTCTTCCAATTGTGCCTTCAACCTTGCATTTTCCTCTTCGAGCAAAATGTTAGGATAGGGGTTAGCATCGTTAATAACAATAAAATATTTGAAGTTCGAGAGATTTTCTTAGAGAATAAGTGAACAAGATAAAGATTGATGGCGGATTAATTATAGAGTTATATTGTGGACTGAAGTTTTTTTCGTAATAAGAGAATTATGCATCATCTCAAGATCATCGTAGTTACACTCGAGGGACTTATGATCTTGCTACCTCTTGACATAATCAATACTTACATCCTCGTGTTACGTAAAGATTGAGATATGATACCTTTTTGAGAGATCAAGATGCGTTAACTTGAGAAATTAGAGCTCACGAGATAAGATCTCACACTCTTTAATTTATTAATAAACACCATTTATTTATTCTCACAAACATTAGCCAATTCATCCTAGAACAAAAGAGATCATATTCACTATCATCATAGTGAATGGAATATTGTATACCTTAGAGCCTTCACATCAAGCATGATGGAGTATTATTGTCCTTGGGCACATCAAAATATTGATGATGATGGCCAACGGCTGGTGCATGACATGCATGGAAGCCTTACGTATCTTCTGGGTATCCGGGCTAGCACTTGACCTGGGGCAGTGGCTGGGCGTCCTCCTCCTTGATGCTGAGAACCACTTTTCGAAGGCGGGCTCTTTCTTGACCGCCAGCTCCTCTGCCTTTGACACGGCGATGGTCGCCGCCAAATTCTGACACTCCTCTGATCCTCTTCTACAGCATCCCCCCCCCCCCCCCTCCCCATTCGGCTTTGGCTTGGGCTCGTGCATGGTCGGTGAGCCCACAAACCCGGAGGCGTGGTCGACGACTTGGGCCTCACCGTTCGGCTAGGCATGTCCTAGAACCCTGTGTCGCTCCTCCGGGCCGCACACCTTCTTCAGCGTTCATCGGCCAAGATAGTGTTGCCACACGGTCTGGCGCTCCTCCTCAGAGATCTTGTCCAACCATGGGCTCTCCATCGTGTACAGTGATTTTTCCTGTGCCTCCAACCGCAGCGCACGCCGATGCTGGTAGACTTCGATGGAACGTCCTTCTTCGTGGGTACCGGCGGCACAAGAACCCCGCCCTGGCTTATCACCCATCCAGACGGAATCCAACAGTCCGGAAGCTCCAGGAGGTCGTGGATGGCGAACACCCAAGCCTCGATGAGGGAATTTCCACGCCAGCAGCTCGAGTCGGCCTCCTCGTCGTTGACGGCATGGTGTCGACGGGTTTTCGATTGCGAGAGAGCAGAGGTTGTAGGAGAGAGAGGTGATGGGCCGACTGCAATGCCTTGTCGGGCCTAGATAAAAGCGGGGGAGCGAGGTAGGTGTGGGGCAGTTTCTAGCATTAATTCCGCTGTTGTGTTCTAAAGCGGTGCGTGCGTTTCAAAGTGGTACAATACGCTTGGGAAGTGACGCGTCGAGCGAATGGCTCGTCGGGCATTAAAATACACTGATCGGCCGTGTTAGTCACTACCAGGCGGGCCCTAAACCCTAAAGCCATGGGTGGGCCAGTGTCCTTGTGGCGTGCCCGGAAAGAGGGGGTGAAGGTGAGGGGGATAGAAAAGTCATGCTAGACTAATTGAGGATCCGTTGGAGATCGTTTTTTGTCCGGACCCACATTGGACCGATGGGGGCAATGAGGGGTGCTGTTGCAGATGCTCTTAGACTGAACATTGCTCCAATTGAAAAAAAAAAAGAGGGGTGTTGTTGCAGATGCTCTTAGACTGAACATTGCTCCAATTGAAAAAAAAATGGGGGGCAAATAATCGATTATTTGCAAGATCTGTACATTGCTACTGGATAAAATTGCGTTAGTTCCTACAACTAGCTCCCGATATATACAACTTCTCTCTCAGTCTCTCTCTCACTCTCTCAAAATTAGTACATTTTTCAGTTTTATTCATCGCTGGATGTGATAAGCGTCGGTATTTGCCCGTTGTCTGCAAAATCTATCTTGTTGAGCCTCATGCAACACAGCACATGCTCAGGTAGCTCCTCAGCCTTCTGGGCCTGCATCATGATAGCAAGGTTCGGACTTTCAGTTACAAAAATTTCAGCAGGCAAACATAGTCCTAAGGCCAAGAACAAAACAAAAAAAAAAACCTGAATGGTCAGTCCAAGATCGATTACACCATTGTTCAGCCTCTCCCGGAAGGTCTCGAGGCCTTTTCGCGATATATAGCTGAACCGGTGCACATCGATATCGATCTCGAAGTAGTTTGAACCCTACATCATAATGAACACATGCACATGTTTCAGTCAGGACTCGGGACCGGGAGGACATGATGATTTCGGAGTATGAACACCTGTGAGGAAGCATGATTTGGTCAGTACCTTGTAGAATTTGTGCTGGGGCCTTGACAGCACTGGCTTCTGGTTGTAGGTTTGCACAAGCTTCCTCTCAGTTGCGCTAAGCTGCAGGTCCTCAGGGTTTACGATACCGGCAAGAATTTTCAGCCTCTCTGTGTAGGGCACAATGTTGTCAACCGGGAACCCCTTGACCTTTTCCATGTCCTCATTCATAAGCCTCTGCATAACCAAGTAGTCGTCAGAATTTTGGCAAAAGGTACTGAAAAAGGTTGGAGTACGATGACATGGAAATGCAATCCATTTGAGCTTTACCGTGATGCTGTCCTTCAACTGAGGAGAGATCTCCTTGTCGAAGCTGTCGGATATCTTGAAATACAGAACTAGGCTTATCCCGTCGCCGTCATTCTCGCCGAAGATGGTAGTAGGATAGGTAGGTAGCTGTAGGAAGAATTGAACGTGTTTTTTAGAAAAGAAGAATTGAACATGTCAAGCTCATAACTAACCAATTAATGCACAAACAGTACTAGGATAGGTATGAAACTGTGTACATCAGTGGACATGTCAAGTTCACAACTAACCAATATGATTACATGGGTACACAAGGGTTGGAGAGTAGAAGTTCAAATGACCCGATTGAATTACCTGAATGTTCACGATGAGAAGCGAAGGGAAGGCGTCGTGGGGCTTGAGCGACGGAAGCGCGATATGCTGCGCGATGTGGTGAACCTTCCTTGTGCTGGCAAACATGTCTGCCCCGATTGGTGTGTAGGGGGAGCAGTTTGGAGCCGGGGATTTCCTCTTGTCCCTGCAAGCAATTTCACAAGCTTCAGTCAGGCATACTGGTACACAAAACACACGGTGAATGAACGAATGTCGGTGTCAATGTCACTGGTCCTTACTTGAAGAAGCCCTCCCCTCTGACTCTGAACACCGACGGCTCGAGGTCCGACCAGCAGCCCTCCGACAGCTTCTCGCCGGCCGAACACGGCAGCGTCAGGCCCGCCCTCGGCCGGTACAAGTACTTCGCCGATCCACCTGCATCAGTTGTCGATCTTGTCAGCAGAGCGGAGATTAACATTGACAGGCACCTTGACACGTTGCAAGATTAGTAGCTGAAAGTGTCCATGTTGACTCACTCATTTCGGTCATTTCATCGCCCTCGTAGGACCTCCTCCTGTAGGACAGCTTGACGACGGCCGATTTCTTCCTCTGGTGGTGCGGGCTGAACCCGGCAACCGGCATCGGCTGGACCTTGTTGCTTGGGACCGAGCCTGGGAATGGACGGGGTGAGCACGACGTCGCGCTCTGCGATTCTCTCAGGCCACCACCACCACCCGTACCAGCATCTGAGTCCTCACTTTTCTCCGGCGGGTCACCCTGGTACGCCTCGGCGTCCGCGATGCTCCCGAGGCGGCGCACGGTGTCCACCAAGCACGCCGCGTCCTTGCACGGCGATCCGTTCGTGACGCCAGCGACATCCGGGAGAGGATCTAAATTTACAAGCAGGGGAGCGTCTGAGTACTGCGAGTCTGACTCTGAGACTGCACTGCGGGTTGCAGGCCAGGAAAGATGGGGCGACCACACTACCTCCGCTGACGCTGGCGTAATCGTCCTCGGGATCGTCGGAGTCGTCGCCGTCGGCAGAGTCTTCCAGCATGCTGACAGAATCGTACCACGCTTCGTCGCAGATCACTGCAAAAAAAATCAAGAAGTTTCAGGTTCTGATCGAGCAAAGCCGGCATCGACCGGAGAACCCGAGGGAGGCGGTTGGTTTCCTCGATCTCTCACCATTTCCTGCGTCCATCTGGCTGTGCTGCCACTGCAGCTGCGTGAGGTGGAGCGTCACGCCCGACGCCGACCCCGGCGCCGCCGCGTCGACATGGACGACCCCGTGGCGCGCCGCGAAGCCGGAGCCGCGGACGACCTTCCGGCGGAGCTTCCTCGCCGTGGCCGAGAGCTTCCTCGACGACCTCTGCCGCCGCCTCGTCGTCGACACGCAAGAACCCATGACCGCCGCGCCGATCACCAGTTCACCACCACCACCACGCCGCCCACCCCGTGTACCTAGCAAGGAAGGAAAACCAGGTTGCACCTCGCAGAGTTAGCACACACAACACCCAGGGCCGGATATATATACCGACTGCACTTCCAAGAACTCAAACAACAAATCAAAGAACTTCAGTTACCCCGTGGCGATCGATCAATCAGTCAATCAATCTAGCGGCCTCCAACTATCTCCCAAGATCCTCAGCGGATAATGCCGCCAGAAGAAGAAGGAAGAAAAAGGCTCTCTCGTTCTTGATTGACCTCACGGGCGCCAAGCCGCCAACAACAATTCTGCAGTCGCCGGGCCAGCTACCACCACCACTGCCTGCCTCCCTCCTCTACTTGTAGTATAACCTCCCTAATCATGGGACGCGAGGAAGAACGTGACGCGCATGCCACTTACTTAATGGCGCCCGTGTTTGGCCCAAAGCGTGTTCATCGATCCCCCCTGATCTTTGTTGCTCCGCAAAGCCGCTACATATAAATCCACGAGGAAGGATAAAGAATTCAGAGAGGGGACCTTCGAAGGAAAAAAAGGAATTCAGAGAGGGGTCTCTGTCACGCGTGTTCGAACCGGCTAGGTCGCAACAGTGCAATACAAGTTCTTAACTAACTGGCCAAAGTGCTTGATAATTAATTGGCTAAAGTGCTCGACTAATTTAATCTGGCCATGAAGGTTCCGAGCTTTTCCGATCACCATGTTCTTTTTTTCTGTGGTTAGGTGACGACCCACCTACTCGACCGAATCAAGCCTTGATATATCGATCGATCGATCGATCCTGGTTTGGTTTGTTATTGGCTTAGGACGGTCAAACTGTGGGTGCGCGTGTACTCGGTCGCGGAGGAGGTATGAACAAGAGATGAAGAAATGGTGGGAGAAAAACCCGGCCCCGGTTGATCACTTTGCCGTGGTTTTGCACATCTCGGCAAGCCATAGTACTCTATTAAGCATAGACTAATCTCTTGGGATTCCCTGCGTGACATTTGCAGGGCAAGGGACTGTGACTGATGCAGACGCGTAATGAAAATATCATGGTCTACCCCATCGCCTTCATTCGTAAACATGTAGAGATGACGTTTTGGATATCGATACGATCTCTCATACCGTAATACGTGTCTTTGACATCTTTTTCATACGCATATGTTAGTCAGTGGAAAATTTGTGAAAAAGACAGGGTGTTCAACAGCCTTGGTGTCTTAGTCGCATGGTTGATTTGGAGAGAACGTGACAAGAGGGTGTTCAACGAATTAAGGGCTCCATTGATTCACAGGATAGAAAAAGTGTAGAAATATGAAATTCATAGAATTGGGAGGGCATGTCTTTTGAATTCCATTGGAAGAGGGATTCCCTTTGAGCATTGTGGTGAACGAATTTTTCATGAGGTTAGACATCATTTTTTTTCCTATGGGATTTATACAATATAAGGGACTCTTTGATTCAAAAGATTTCCAAAGGAATTGTAATAAGGTTTTAACCCATATGAATTTCTATGGATTTCTAGCAAGAGGTGAGACCTCTTGGAAATTCCTAAGTGTCTATGATAACTATGACATGCATGCAATCCCTATAAAAAATTATGTGTATAAAAAATTATGTGTTTTTTGTGCGGTGCAATCAAACAACATCAATTACCGATTCATGTGTTTTTGGTTCCTGCAGGATTTCAAGTGTCATGACATCCTATTACTTCAATATTTCTACTTCTGTATTTCTCAAAACCCGCAAATCAAAGAGGACCTTCAGATGGAATTAATTCCTTATAGGATATAAATCAAACAACTTCTATAAAAGAAATCTATATGATCTAATCCTCCAAAATCTTATGCTATTTCTTTGAATCAAAGGGGTCCGAAGTGTATACCCGGCCCCACTAGTTATTGAGCAAATCAAATGCGACGCTGCCAAATGTCTTGACACCCTCCTCGACAACGAAATAAGATCGCCGTTTGTCGTACCAGCTCATTTTGGTCACACGTTGTTGTTTTTCTTACCGTCTTTTTGAGTTTGGACTTGTGTGCTTGTACTATCTATTATTCTCCTTCTACTACAATGAAACACATGCAGCCCTCCTGCATGGTTGGGAAAAAAGTTCATGACAACTAACGATACTATTTTCACATTGCCTCTCTTTAAGAAGGGAGAAAAAACACTAGTCAAAGTAGGAAATACTTTTGACGGCACGCTATATACTTTTGCCGAATGATGAAGGTAGTTTTTGGCAGATGTTTGTTCTTTGGAAAAGGTACCTAAAAGATGGTCTGTCTAGACACAAAATCGCCTTAATTAGTACTATATCCTTTATAGATATCCTATGTTTATGCTAGTACTTGAAATCACATGAAAAGTAGCTAGGTCCTTCCCTTAGGAAGCTTGCACGCCAATGTAACCAAAGAGAGAATATCAGGAATTGCTAAAATCAAATGGATCTGCAAACAGCTGTAGTACGACTGAAAAAGGCCGGCCTCCAACCTGATCAACAAATTAAAGCTCGAAATGCCAGTTTTATGCAACGGAGAACAATTAAACAACGGTGACGTGACCAGTCAAAACCGCGACCTTTTCGCGTCAGAGAAAGAGGAGGTGCACACATCATAATAGTACATCCTTTCTTTTCCTGTCTGTTGGTGTTGGGCCACAGGCATAAATAAACCTATGTAGTGTCAAATCAGGCACGCCAAAAAAGAGATAGAAAACAAACTGTGTGGATGCGAGATGATGTGTATACACAACCTGTCAGAGCAAATGTGTACGTAGTGGGCGTGATGAATGGTTAGGTCTCAAGAAAAAAAATACACATTTATCTTGTCAAAAACTGTACTAGCTTCCAATTAAACTTGTAGCACTCTAGCTAACATGTACAGAAGCAACAGCAGAACCAGTAGCGTGATTAGCATGTACAGCAATAGTGGGCGTGATGAATGGCCTGAGGTCTCGATGAAAAAACGCCAGCAATTTCCCTGGAAGACATACTCCGTATGATATTTCATCGAAAAAATACGGAGACTGTCATATATCAATATTGAGGGCTACAACTCCACATACCATATTCGTCAAGCGGCTTACAACGCACACTCAAACAAACGACCCGACGATAACGGGCGTGTCTTATCCAACCTCCAACAAAAAATAACAAGGAGCATGGAGTTACAAAACCGCGTCGTGAACCAATCAAGACACCACCGAATCACGACAATGACTCGGTGACAACCCGGACCAACGTAACCTTCCCCATGAGCCTAAAAGCCGGAGAGTAGAAGGCGGGATCCGCCAGACTCGGGGAAGGTGTAGTCGTGTAGACTAAGCTGCATCGGCCATGCCGTACATGGCGCCCCCGAAATCCTGCGCAACAGATAACACCAACGGCACATCACACTGGCCCATAGCATCACCTTTTTTTTTATAAAGGGAATATATTAATATCGAAAAGATACCGATTACCCACAGTCTCTGCACCAATAAGATATCGAAAGACATTCAGGATGCACACAGCAAAGAAATAAAATAAAAAAGAGAGAAAATTAAAACAAAGACCCCGTCGGAGTGATGAAACACTCGCAACAGGAACACTCTGATCACCACCAAAATACAACGCCCGGATCACAAATAGGTTCTTCAAAACAATGTCTTCAGCAAGGCCATTACCAGGTACAACCAATGAAGTCCAGACCATGGGTTTTCACCCTGAAGAAAGACCGTGATTCCAAAACAATGTTTTCAGCAAGGCCATTGCTAGGTACAACCAATGGAAGCCAGACCTTGAGCTTTCACCCTGATTATCACAGCTCGGTACTTAGTACCACCAGAATGTTGTCCAACTGTGTTGCCGCCCCCTCTTGCCAAGGCCGCTGCTGCAAGTCTCCAACACCCGACACACAGAAAACATGTGCCTAGAGTCTTCATCGCAACCAAACCTCCTCTCCACCAGCATAAGCTTTCGATCACAGCCACCATGACTTTCTTCGCTACTGTCAATATCATGGAAATCTATTTTAGACATATCGCATGACCACGACAAGACAACGAAGCTTTGCGCCTCGCCCTCATGAAGCATCTCTGGCCATAGATGAGAGCGCGCACGAACGGATCAATTCCGATCTAAATATCCAAAGACGTCATGCGCCAACCGCGGAGATCTCTGATGGAAAGCCCGGAACACGTCGGCAGCCAGATCATGGAGAAGCACATGTAGCAGATAGATTGTTTGGTACTCGAAGACCAGGAGGGGCTCACCTAACGCCAAGCTGCGCAATGGTGAACGCAGCCCCCGGAACACCGAAAGAGGCTCTCCAACAGCCCCTTACCGACCCTCTACGCGTCGCCGGCCGGCCAAAACCACAACGGCGACGGATCTGGATGGGGATCAGGTCCACGGTCGACCGCAACCAACCATAGCCAGAACAGCAGCCGGAGACACCACCGGCCATGGAGAAGACGGCCGCCGCCGCACGGCCAAGGGACGCCGCCCTGACCGCTGCACGCGTGCATCTCCGCGGACACCGCCCCAGCCGCACCCGCGGAGCCGCCGCAGCAAGCCTCCCGCCCAGGCGCCTTTGACGCCAGGGGCGCCGCCACCGCGGCCAACACCGACGACAACGGCAGAGGGTAATCCGCCGTCTTGAGGTCTTCGGCGTCTAGGTCTTCGCCCCTGGCGCCGCCCTGGAGAGTGACGCGAAAAACTTTGAGGGGACAATTTCACTTCCCCGACCTCTGCACCAACTAGGGATGCACACAGCCATTAAGCAGGAGTATCAGGATTTTTATCTTAGTTTATAACCAAGGATGGTCCTCAAGATAAATTACGTGAGTATCAGGAAGGCATGATCCTCAAATATAAATAGGAACATAAATTCGCGTCGGTAGGGACTTGAACTTGGGTGTTGGGTTTGTACATACACTCCCCCAACTAGTTGAAGTAGGCTCACTTCCTAACATCCATAGCATCACCTATTGTAACATTGGACTCTCCCCTGTAGCCAAGGTGACATCCTCAAGAAGAGAACAACGTTGTGGCGTCTGGTCTGGCAAACCCGAACTACGGTTCCCCGACCCCATCACCGGAGGAAAGGAAGGAATGGTAGGAACCAAGACCATGCTTCCGCTTCCATGAAGGACGCGGTGACACCAAGCGTCATCGTGGTCCACATCGGAAGATGCCGAGTGGGGCTTTCATCCCGGTCCTTCATCGTGACCCGATGCTACAGGAGCCGCCTGGCTGGGGACGAGGGATGGGGATAGGTTCGTCTGCTTGAACCTCCACCAGAGAGACAAGAAGCAAAGCTGAACTCACCATCGAAGAAGAGTGGCGCTGGCCACCATCGACCGCCATGGGGGTTCAGAGGGGAAAAGCCCCCATGCTAGCCGGCTACCACTGCCGCACCGCCCTCACGGGCACGCAGGAGTCGAGCCTCCTATGGCGTCATCGTGCGTCGGAGTCATGGCCCGCTTACGCCCATCCGCCAAGCACGACCACCAGCCATCGTCGATCTCCATCACGCATTGCAGCCACCCCGATGGCATCGCGCCCTCCACGACCGCCCACCGAGCTCTGCCACTGCCCGGCTGATCGGCTAACCCCCCCCCCCCCCCCCCCCCCGACGGAGGCGAGGGGGTGAGAGGGAGGAAGGGCGGCAGCAGGAAACCTAGCGATTTTAATTATCTATGAAAAAATATTCCTACTTCCAAAGTAAGTGTGTGTGTGATGCGCAGTAGTTGCATTCTACTCCCTCCGTTTTTCAATGTAAGCCGTTTTAGAAAGTAATTTAGCTTCCTAAAATGTCTTATATTAATGGACATAGATAGTACTAGCTAGTGGCATGTACATGAACAGAAAAAACTACTAGTGTAATTTATAAGGACTTATAGAAGTAATGAAATGCCATGCACCTTGAGGCAACACGGAATGTACTCTACCGAGTAACGACGACGACATCAGTATATGCTTTTCATGATGAACGACTGAGAGGAGCAGGTGGCGGGGATATATTTATTCATAGACTCGCAGTCGCTTGGCGAGAATGGAAACCTCGAAAAAGCTACGGTAGAAGGACGCTGTCGACCAGTAGTGTGCGTTGGTGCAGATGCTATGTTCTGTTCCGTGATGCGCACACCGTGAAGAACTCGAAGCAGAAAAGGGTGTACGTGGCCCGGGAGGAAGACCGGACAGACTGCGTACCGATGCGGCTCGCACGCACAAACGCGGTCCCGATCGAGACTATTTTTTTTTTTTGGCCGTTTCAGGCGCGCGTACGTTTTATATCGCTGTCGATCGCGAATTGCGCCTGGACGAGTCTGAATCGAATCCCCCGCCCTTTCCCGCTTTGTGATCAACGGCGGGCGGGTCTACGTAGACACAATGTCCATTTTCGGGTCCACGCTCCTGCTTAATGAATGTTCGGAGGCGAGAGATCACGTACGTGGTTCTCCCCCCATCCGTCGGATCGGCAGCGAACGGCCCGCGGCGTCGTGTTACTCGAGAGGGATCGTACGTGCGTGTGGACCGGCCTCTATTTTAGTTAATGGTGGGCATCATGCTAATCGATGATCACATGCCGATTCAAAGGATCGCATGCTGATTGAATTGAAAGCAACGCGCACGAGGTGATCGAGCCGACGATGCGTGCAAGGCTGCTCATCATTTCCTCTCTTTCTTAATTAGTCTGTGTTTTTTTTTCTGTTGGAATTAAAGCGGAGGGCGAGGAACATACTCTGCGTGCGTTTTATACTTTTATTCCGTCTTCTGATCTCCCGGTTCGCCGCACCTGCGTTTTCTCGGTTTGGAGACCGACCGACCGACGACCGTGTGCGTCTCTTCTACTGTTGTTCGGCACGCGCCCGCGCCCTGTCGCCCCAAGTAGATCGACGGATCGAGTTGCTTTCGAGCGGAACATCAACCACTGCACTTAATTTATTTATTTATTGGGTACAAAAAGGGTGACCGTGACAATCATTGTAAAGGGACGGGGGATCCATGGAGGATGTTTAAGTATATACTAGGTCTATTCATAATATACTAGTTTGCTAAAAAGATTTTTATTTATCATCTGACCCTTTCTTTTTGCTTTGCAATTTTAAGTGATGTGTGATTTCAGCGATTGCATAAAAATGCAAGAGTTTTTATTCTGTAAATTAGCATTAGTCATTCAACTGGTAGATGCAATTCCCACGTGTTTTGGTCTAAACTGTTGTATATTACTGATAAATATCTGATTTCAAACACTAAACATGTGCAAATGTCACAAGTGATGTATGTCACAAGTGATGTTCATATTCTTGCTCACACTGTGCCGAGGTTGCATTTTATGATGGAAGAATGGATAAACTTTCTTCAAGTAATTATTAGATCTCATTCTTATCAACTTTTCCATGAAGAATCCTACAAAGTCGATGAGTACGCGGTGTGGTGGCAGCCTCATATTGGCCTCCCTTGCCCATGTCTACCAAATTGTTGCAGCGACGTTAACAAGAAAAACTGTTTCAACATGGTGCATTCTATCACAGGTATATAGCACTTTTTTTTTTTATCTAAAGCAATTCAAAGTGATTGATCTAGAATGCTAATTTTATTCTTATGGTTAGCAGCATGTGTTGTCACTTTGACCATCTCCATGAAACTTATTATCCTCGGATTTGATATAAATTTTCTCCGCCGTAGCAACGCACGGTCATTTTTGCTAGTCATTGTAAAAGGACGGGGGATCCATGGAGGATGTTTAAGTATATACTAGGTCTGTTCATAATATACTAGTTTGCTAAAAAGATTTTTATATATTGTAAAACGGAGGAGTATATCCCTAACATTAACTGGTTTACATGTGCACTTGAGTTTGATTGATTCGTGCATCGAAATCAGTTCGGTGTCGATCTGAATCAGTTAGGTCGCAGTATACAATTTATAACCGGTGGTTCCTAGTTTAAACCCAGAATAGGGAATACTAGACGATTGCAGCATATGACTCCACTTTCCTTGTCCATGGCATAGCTTTAGAGATGGTACACATGAGGAAAGAGATAAAAGAACATGTTTGGACATTTTTGGCCTTGGGGTGGAAAAGAGAGAGCAAAAACCAGGGAGGGAGTTAACGGTAGCGGCTCCGAAGCAACTTAAACCACCATATGGAGGTAACTGCAAGATTTGAAACAACACGAATTTCAAAATCGAAACTTGGGAGTATGGGCTTAGGGAAGAGACAAGACGGTAAAGGGACAAGTTTTTTCTGTTTTTTTTTTTTATAACTTTGAAACAAGTTCTAAAAAATTTCCAAAAAAAAGGGGGCTCCCTGTAGCCCGGGTTCTATACTGACTATTCGAGAAGGAGTGCAGCGATATGGCTCCCGGGTTCGAGATAGCCTGTTTTGAATTATTTTGAAAAGGTCAAATTTAAAACTTCAGAAAAATCATGATGTAGTCAATGTTTTATTCTACCCGTGTGTAAATTTTCAGCGCGAAAAACCATATATTCTATCCTCTGGAAAATGATAAATGTGCAGATCTTACAACGTGAACAGTGCAAATTTATTCTAGTTGACTACATCCAGGTATTTTATTTATGATTTTTTTAAACTTCGAAATCGAGTTTTGAAAAATTTCAAAACAATAAGATCCCTGTAGCTGGGTTCCATATTGACTATTTGAGGACAACTTTTGTCATGTTAGAGTAGCTAACAGTGTCCGCTACTGTAAACGTTACAGCTAGCGGAGAGTCAATTCAGTAGAAGAAACCAAAAGCTGGAGCAATTTTTTGAGTTGGGATTTCATCATGTGCCTTCTACGTGAATTTTGCCCAAATAAGAGTAAGGACACATGTGCCTATTTTGCAGTCGGACGGATTTGTTTCTCATACCTTTTGCAAAAGTGGTGTCTGCACATATGAGAAATAATGTATTTTTTATTTGTGCATTCGGTTACTTCCTAGGAGTCACTATCAAACAAGCCTAACTTCCATTATTGGTCTCACTTTCTTTTTGGGCTTGTACCCTTCCCGTTTCATTCCCTTATTGGAATTGTTGAAAATGTGGAACTTTCATAATTCTTTTCTAGAAATGTCACATTTCAAAAGTTTCAAATTTCCAACAATTTACCTTTTGAAAAAAAACTTGGAAGTTTAGGACTTTCAAATTTAACTGTTAAAAGCTTCATGCCTCTAAAAAATACAAACTTTCAGAATTTTAAACTCAAAAAATTCAAAGCCTCCAGAAAAATTGAAAACTTTCATAGGAGAGAGAAGGTCGAGAGAGAAACCACGAGAATGGGCCCCGCATAGTTTTCCATCTTTTTTTTTATGAAACCTCGTCAGAGAGGGCGGGAAGCTCCCGCATTGCATTTAAGAAGAAATAGAGTTGATCCAGTTAATAGGGGAACCGGACCCAAAAACCATACAACACACGGTTAATTAAAGAAAACCGGCGAAAACCAAACACACTTCTAGCGGCAATCAGGGAACATCGTCCGAGCCAGATACAAGGGTCCCTAGTCCCAGGACTATCGGGAACACCTCATACCCAACATAGACAGATTTTGCCACAACAAGAGCACTCTCGCAATAGGATGAGTACTCGCGCCTAGCCACATGGAAATAAAGATTAACCATTAGCCTCTACCAACTGACGAATTGACGGGGTCGTCATTGGCGTGTTAGGCTTCTTCGACATTCGCAGTTTTCCATCTTTCATGTGTAGCTTGTAGCAGGTGCGCGTCGCAATCACATGGGCGACGACCCGCCAACTATTGTAGTCTTATGGTAGTAGCTTCTTCATCACATTAGTTTGTGGAGTGTGCTCTACTTTTGTACTTATATTTTTCCACTAGTTTCTACTCCCTCTGTACCATAACATAAGATGTTTTAGGTATTTCAATATGGACAAGATATAGATGCTAATCGATGATCACATGCCGATTGAAAGCAACGCACACGAGGCCGGTGATCGACCGAGAAGGACGAGTTAGGCATTGGCGCATGCGTGCATGGCTGCTCATCATTTCCTCTCTTTCTTAATTAGCTAGCCACCGTCTGTCTGTTTTTATTTTCTGTTGGGATTGAAGCGGAGGGCGAGGAACATACTCTGCATGCAGCGGCTGATCGATCGATCATCAACATCGACAGTTCAACACCCACTGCGTTTTATTCCGTCTTGGATCTCCATGTTCGTTCGCCGCACCCGCGTTTTCTCGACAGGGCATCTTGGAGACCGACCGACCGGCGACCGTGTGTGTTTGTTCTACTGTTGTTCGGCACGCGCGCAAGGGCGCCCTGTCGCTCGAAGGAGATCGACGGGGTTGCTTTCGATCGAAACAACCACTTACTATGTTTGGGTAGAAAAGGGGAGCTAGCGTTACAATCATCGTAAAAGGACGGGCGATGGAGGATGTTTAAAAATGTCGCTCACCTTTTTCAGCAGTGCTTTACAAGTGCACCTCAGTTGATGTTTTTACGTCAAAATCGGTTCGGTGTCAAAACAGAAGAAGTGATCCAAGTGTCACTGTTAATCTGAATCGGCTAGGTGTCGTGGTGCAATCTATGACCAGAGGTTTCCAAGTTTAAACCCCGAATAAGCTACTATACGATTGCGGCATATGCCTGCACTTTCCTTGTCAGTGGCATAACCTCAGAGAGGGTACACATGTGGAAAGCTTTAGAACAAAATGTTTGGACATTTTTGGAGTTGGCTTGTAGGAGGACAAACTTTTCCAGGCATGATCATGCGCTTCATGAACGACCGCACATTAAAATTTAAGCCCGAGTGAAAATGGTTGTCTATACACCTATATATGTTCCGGGTCTTCTGTGTCCTCGCATCCTTCCACTCTTGCTCACAAATACATGGCGTACAAACGGCATTTCGATGTGATTCATGAATATATCGAATTCGGTGTGTTTATACAAATTTTGTTCCACCAGGTTTTATGGTAGCAATGTGTGTTTCTACGAGAAAAAAGGAGAACGAAAACAGGGAAAATTAACAGTAGTGGTCCCAAAGCAACTAAACATCCATGGAGGCCACTACAAGATTTGAAATAAGACAATTTTCAAAGTCAAAACATGGGAGGATGGGCATAGAAAAAAATACGGTAGGAGGAAAAGTTCTTTTGTCGCGTTAGAATGATTGGCAGTGTTCGCTATTGTATATAGCACAATATAGCTAGTGGAGAGTCAATTCAGTAGAAGAAACTGAAAGCTAGAGCAATATTTTGGGTTGGGATTTTATTTTGTAGAGTACCTTCTACTACGTGAGTTTTTTCGTATAAGAGTAAGGACGCATGTGCTTCTTTACGGTAGGACGCATTTGTGTATTATCCCTTTTGCAAAAGAGGTATCCGCACACATGAGAAAAAAATGTATTTTTTTATTTGTGCGTTAGGTTCCTTCTTAGGAGTCATTTTCAAATAAGCCCAACTTCCATTCTTGGTTTGACTTTTCTTTTTGCTTCCACCTTTCCCGTTTTATTACCTTATTGAAACTTGAAAAATCAAAACTTTCATAATTCTTTTCTAGAAATTTCACATTTCAAACTTTCAGACTTAGAAATTTGGAATCGAAATTTGGAAGTTTCAGACTTTCAAATTTAACTGTGGGAAGTTTCATACCTTTAAAAAACAAACTTCCAAAATTTGAACTCTCAAAATATTTAAAACCTCCAAAATTTGAAACATTCATAGGAGAGAGAAGGCTGCGAGAGAAAGGATGGCCCTTGGAGCGTTTTTCCTCATCCCGATGCAGCTTGTAGCCGGAGAACATATCTAGTGCTCCCACCATATATGATGCTACGTGCTACCATTTCAAAAAAAAATCAAATTTAAATGTGTCAACAAAATTCTACGAAAAAGTATGTGTGTTCACAAGTTATTTTTTATATTCTATTTCACTATTCCACTCCATCTACTTCTACTAACTATATTAAAGTAAAACGAATTCTCGCGCTCCTCCTTGCTCGGCAACTGTAGCTAGCTACAGTAAACACTGTAGCTAGCTGCAGTACAGCAGTAAACAAGCGTCCGTCCGTCGTCGATCCGACGGCCCGGGATGCGTCCATGACGGTTTTGCAAAAAAGCCCCTCCCAAAACCGTAAATCAAACCCGCAGTCCACAAGAACGCGAGGCGAGGGACCTATATATAAATAACAAAAAACGCATGGACTTTTTCGTAAAAAACGCCCGCAGTATCCCCCTCCCCTCTCCTCTCTTTCTCTCTCCCGCACGGCCCCGGCGTCGCCGCCGCCACCGACGCGTGCCCCCGCCGCTCCGCCCCTCCCCGCTCAGATCGACGGCGAAGGATCGCTCCGCCGTCGTCTCCTCCACTTCCTCACCGCAGATCGGCCGCCGAGACGCCGCAGCCATGCCGGATTTTTTGCCGCCGCGGACCCTCCCATCGTCCCGCATCCCCCAACCCTAGCAAATCCCCTCCTGCTCCCCAGCTAGCCGCGCATGGCCGCGCACTCCAGCCGCCGGCCGTCCTCCCTCCACCGGTTGCCGCAATCCCGCCGCAACCTGGGCCCTCCTCCTCTCTCCCATCGCCGGCATTCCATAGGAACGCGCGGAGCCGGTGCGGCCGGCGACCGAGTCGCAGCCCTGGGAACTCAACGGCGCCGTCGCCCCCAAGATTTTCGGCGAGCACGTCCGGCCGCAGCCGGTGGCTGCATCAGCTCCAACCATGCTGTGCGCCGGACAAACCTCTGCGCGCCGGTCGTCCTGCAGGAGCTCAACCTCGCCGCGACCACCACAGCTCCCAGGTTCCATATCCCAGCTCACGCCGGCTCCCCTTCCATCCCAGCTCAGTGCTCGCCTCGAAACTAGGAAGAATTGGGCGGCGGCCGCCAGCGGAGACGCCAAGCTGCTGGATCCTCCTCATGGCGCTCTCCTCCGGAGTCATTTATGCCTGATCGATCAGAGCTCCTTTCATTAGGAGGAAACGGACGAGGTTAGATTTTTTTCTCACTGTGTTTGATTCGTAGGAATGGTTCAAGGGAATAGTAGAGGAAAATTCTGCATGTCTCACTTTCATGGCAGATTGTAGAGGATTTATTTTTCACTCACACCTCAGTCTTTCAGTCCTATGCATAAGGAACCAGAAAAGTTTTACACCGCAGTCGGCCACACATTCCTATTTTTTCATTTTTCTTTCATTTGTCCAAGCACCAAAATTAGAACCGCTAATGTTTGATCTCTATGGCAACACCCTGTTCTTATTCCTATTCATATTCATATATGTGTGTGACTAGAACTGCTAATTAGGATAGACTTTATTTGCAGTATAACTCCTTGCAACGAAATGAATTAATCATCCGTATGTACAGGGCAATTCTACACTGAATGACGGGCTTATTCTAACGCAGGTTAGCACTCCTATTAGAGCTCAATTAAATGAATATCAGTAGCTAAACATCAGCTTCATAATTAGTAGTGTAATCCTAGAATATAGCTTCATTTATATTCAAAGTAGCTCCATGATTGGTCTCCTGTTGACTATCGTTGTGTTGTCACACATAATGTAGAGTGAGTGCACAAATATTTCTTATAGCTGAAAATTGAGATTTAGTGTGGTTTTCTTCCTATCATGGACACCGCTATAAAGCAGGTAAAGTTTCAAATTTCTTCAGCTTCTAAGATTTTCTCTTTCCAGCTGCATTAGTAAGCAACATGAAGCTCTTATTGTGTATGAGATGCCAAATAAAGATATTGAGTTCATCAATTGAGCAAACTACTGCAGAATAGGTGACCCAAAATCTTGCATTTATCTACTGCAGAATAGATATTGAGTATTATATATTCTATAATACTCTGCATTTATTTGATGGTTGTTTGAATGGTGCTGCATCTGTTAGTCTAAGTAGAAACACCAGCGGGACTGTACAAGCTCAGTTCACCTTTCAAGTAGTCTCTGGATTTTTTAGTGTATGGTATATTCTGAATTGTTGCTGGATATAAGGAAAGAAGTGATAGATGATGTACAATCGTGCCATCATAGTATTTACAAATGATGGTGTTTCCTTTCAGAAATTATATGATCGTTTGCCCTTTTTGCTCCCTGGATTGTCTACTAAATATACATTGTCTATTCCCTGCAGATAATTTGCTTCAGTTCATCAAACCATCTTGGGAAACTTCCATAGTCCATACTGTTTATCTACAGATTATTGGATGTTAGTCTACCTTCCATGCATCTCAAATTTTCTTAGGCGTAAGGTATTTTCTGATTTATTTGTAGTTAAAAGCGAGTATGCTGGTACGTAAAATTGTTGCTCACTTTTCAGTTTTCCGTTCTTTTTTACTCTTTGTGATTCGTTTGCTGAGAGGGGCAAGAAATAATTTCCTAGGTTTATACGCTTGATTAGCTCTATGCATAGCTTATGCTAGGTCTGCACCCTCCATCAGATACCCTTTTTTCACATCTGAATAGAAGAAATTGGATTTTTTGCTGCATAATGAATGAAAGTTGCAAAACCTTATGCAGTTCCTTGGATTTACACCAATCTGACTGCAGGCTGTATATAGTTACATGCAAAAGGAGTTGGGTGTTTTTTTTTCTAATCTAACGGGTGATACTTGCATTTTTTATATTAGTATTGTTATTTCACCTGTGCATTAGGCATATACTCACCATGTACACCAACTGATATTGCGTGCAGAATATTGTTTTTCCTTCAAGAGGCTATATGAAAGTTCTTACCACCTTAGCCCATTCTTAGAAATACGACATTGAAGGTGTTGTAAGAATTTCTCTCTCCGTTTTCCATTTTAATTAATATAAGTGTATTTAGTTTCTTTTGGGAATATCTGTAAGCAGAGTGAGGTAGGAGGTTCTCTACTGAAAGCCTACATGTTGAGTATTTGCATGTTTTTTTATAGAGTACACTGACAGTTAATATGTAATCATGCTACATGTGTGCATGGGTGAACATTAAAACAGGCTCCTGTTGCAAGCCGTTGAATTTTTCTGAATTTGGATAAGAAACTCTGATCATTATCAACATAAAGTTTCAAGCTGTGAAGATAGTTGATATGCTGAAGAATTTGGGATCATAGCGATAGATATATGGGAACGATGAACTACCAACGATACTGAAAAGATAACCTGAAGTAAGGAATGATCTACATGGCACATGTCTTCTGTTTACACAGTAGCTAGCTGTACATGCTAAATGAGCTCATATTGATCGTTGTACGCAGGGAATTTCAAAGTAGTTAATTAGCATGAAGTACTAGATCTGAATCTTTAGACTGGTACTATATATTAAAGACAGACAAATGCCGGGCTCTCAGCGATCGCGCACTGTTCTAAGGAACAGTAGCTACTGTAGCTTGCCGGAAACCTCAAGCTACAATACCGTTCGTGCCACCAGCGTTGCTCCGGATCTGTAGGATCAAGGTGAGTTCGCTTGCTAATCGCGGATTCATGCTATTTGCTCTTTGTATCTTCTTCCTCTGTTCTGAACGCTTTGCTTCTGCAGTTAAAAAAAAGTGTGCTGGTGCCTGCCGTGATGACGACCAGGTGGGCTGGAGATGAGGTGAGTACTGATTTAGATCTAGCATGGTGCTTTGTTCTTATCCCAGTTTGATTCACCGATTTAGTTTTTTGCAGGTTCAGTTCTTCTTAGTGTTGTGTCTGATCTGGCCTGCATCTATATTTTTAGGTATGTTCTTCTCACGATTCACCTATTTCACATTTACAGGTTTGGGTCTTTGGTGTGTGTCCGGTCTGGCCTAGATGTGTGCAAGGCAACCAGCAGGAGTTCTGTGAAGTAGGTGAGGATGTATAATGGTATATCATTCAACTATCATTTTTGGACATGAGATGTATAATGCCTCGATATCATATCTACAATTTATTTGGCACCAACCCAGCAAATGGTTCATGTAAGGCTTTTGACGCATGTGTGTACCTCTGTATTAGTTCCTCAAGTACATATCGTTTGTTTGCTATTACAGACTAATTAAGCGAGAACCGTATGAAGGATTGAAATTAACAGTTGGTTGTACACACTACAATGCCTGTAAAGCTGCAACTCCAATTAGCCATATCCCCATATCACAAGAGAATTTCAGCCTGCACCAGCAGGATGTGGGATCGGAAGTAGATTAACTGTCATCTCCCTAGAAACCTGTCAAGAGATTAATTTGAATAGTTAGAAAAGTTTTTGCAGGTATGTACATTATCAATATATTCTGGGCCACAAATAAATAGAGGGTTTAACATAAGACAACCCAATTCCTTTGTTTATCTTGACAAGCAACTGAGGATTGAATAACAACCTTAATCTCCCCAGTCGTATTTCAACTACTAAGAATCATAGACATAGGTCTTCCGTGTATCAAATTAGGCATGGAAAATAATGTGAATAATCTGCTTGGTTTTCATTATTTTGTTTACCCTTAAAGATTTTCTATTCGTTGTGAATTAGTTATGTCATCCGCTGCGGTTGTGATGTATTGCAAGAACTCTACTATATGCCTTGTGGTTGCTACTACCTACTTCCATTGTATATGTTTTGTAATGCCTTCTAGAATTGCTAAGGATATAAGGACTCCGTAATTCATTTCCTGCTGCTATCTTTCTCAAAATGTTGTGTATTATCATTTAGGATACAAGAGCTTGGGAGCGCGGAGTCACATAAATCATCACAGCATTCAGCACCGTCTACTCCGGCCAGATAATGCCTTTCCATCGAGACCTGTAATATATTTGAGTAGACCTGTGTTGGGTATATGTATTAATTTTGAATGGACCTTCTATTAGTATTATTAATCCACAATCGCTACAAAAGACATTGTGTTATGCCAGTCTCTTTTTATGATTTATTGTGTAATGAGTTCTGAACTTTCTGAGACTGAGATTATGTAATCACTTGCTACTTTCATCTTTTGTCCAAATGATTTGCGCTACCATTTGAATTATTGGTGGTTTGGGTCACCGTTAGGTATGTCTCGCGCGGCAAGCCGCCCATTCTAGGTAACCAGGATGTATTTTATCATGATTACAGCACTGCACGCACTGTTTTTTATTTACTTTCTTCTTAGGTTTGTGTCCAATCTGGATTGCAGCTATGTGTTTTCTTCTTCTTTTGATAGCTTTATCAGGGGTCTAGCTAGACTTGAATTTAACCTGATGCATCTCCACACTTTAGATCGGGTATTTATGGTGCCATGGGAATTTATTTTCTTAGGGATGAAACTCTGAAATGATGTTTAGATTGGCTGTTTATGGTGCTATGGGAATTTATTTTCTTAGGGATGAAACTCTGAAACTGTTTAGCTTTCTCTGAACTTGCCGTGGTATTTATCTGAACTAATGTTTAGCTTTGTGCATAGAAAATATATGTCCATGGATTAAGATACTATACTGTATGGTTGCTAATTTTATCTGCTCAACAGGAAGTATTGTTGATGTCAGACCCCTCACACAGATCCGCTTATCCGTATCGAGGCCGTTGATGTTGTTGTGTCGGCTCTAGCCACGAGCACGTCCTTTCCTAGAGCTTCTCTTCAGCCGCGCCGCTACCCGCGAGTAGCCCGCGTCGAGCCACACCTGACGCCCCCAGTCTCGCCTCCCGGCTCGCTCGGACGCGTCGTCGCCGTGGGCGGCTCCGGCCACCGACGACGTCACATTGATGTCATGGTGGGCCTGGGCTGCAGACGGGCTCTTCCTGGGCTGGGCTACCTTTTTTTCCCTTTCTTTCCATTCTGCTTTTTCCATTTTTTCAAAACTTTTAGAACTTTCCAAAGACATTTCCAAATCAACTAACACTAAATTCTACAAATTTTTCAAAATCAAAATACCCACTGCATTTATTAAAAATATTTCATTAGCTATATTTCCAAATCAAATGAGACCAAATTCCACAAATTTGCAAAAAAAAAAATAGTCACTGCATTTAAAAAACAAACGTTTGATTACATGAATATTTCGAGAAAATGTAAATTTCAATAAAAAAGAAATGCCTCCCACATATTAACATGAAGGGCTCGATAGTTTCCAGAAAAAAATAAAAAACGTTGACAGATCAAAAAACTCACCCACCTCATTTAATAAAAATATTTCATTAGCTACATTTCCAAATCAAATGAGACCAAATTCCACAAATTTGCAAAAAAAAAAAACAGTCACTGCATTTAAAAGACAAACGTTTGAATACACGAATATTTCGAGAAAATGCAAATTCATTTGCTCTAATTGTATAATTGTGGCTTGCTTCTAAATTGAATTTAATAATTATAAATACCTTAAAAAATAAAAGCTTGATTACATACATTTTCAAATCAAATGCGACCAAATTCCACAAAATTGTAAGAAAAAAAAACAAAAATATTCACTGCATTTGAATATTTCAACAAAATGCAAATTCATTTGCTCCAATTGTACCTTGCTTCTAAATTGAATTTAATAGATATAAATAACTTCCCAATTCTCCAATTTTGGCATTAAAACAACTTACTTTCCTTGGAATTGAACATGTTAGAAACCAAAACCTTTTAAATATGCACATTTCTAGAATTTAATTATTTACGCCACAGTACTGACAAAAAAAAATAATAATAATAAAGAAACAGCATACCTAAAAGAAAAAAAACTACTTATGGCATATGATTTCCATTCAAATTTCAATATTTCAAGAAAAAAAGAAATGCCTCCCACGTATTACCATGAAGGGCTAGATAATTTCCAGAAAAATAAAAATCGTTGAAAAATAAAAAAACTCTGAGTATATCCACTGACAAAAAATATGGGTAATACAACAAAACAATCAGAAAATTAAGTGCTAAATACTTGTGCCATAGAACAAAACTTTTTGAAAATTCAAAACTTTAAAATATTTAAATATATTTGAAATACATCTTCCCTAATTACAAATAAAAATTCATGCAAACATACGAACATATTTAAATACTTTAATTAGATAAATATTTGGACATTCACTAAACTCTATACAATATACTCAGAAAAAATCAACGCTAACTACATATAGCCAAACATCATGAAAACATATTTCAAGATTTCAGCCAAGTTGTTTAATATTCAGAGATAATTTAGCTGAAAACTCTCTAATTATGGACATAAAATTAAAAAATGCTTCATTCACTAAATGTTTGCGAAAATAAAAATCCATTTCCTCTAATTATGAATTGAATTTGACAACATCCCTTACAATGCACTTCCTCAGACTATGGAGTTAAACTAAATATTTCGATATTTATGACAAATTACAAAGATAACTAACCATTCCAACATATGAAATCAAATTAATTCACCGAATGTTGTTTGTTTACAGTAATGCACATTTTAATACGAACATACAGAGAAAATAATAAGTTTTTTTCCTCCCCCACCTAAGTGATTTTGGTACTGAATATTCTCAATTCTAAACCATTCCTTTAGCACGCTTTGGACATCTACAATACTTTAATAAAGCATTGTTCACGAAATATTACAACAACATATCGCCACTAAAAAATTAAAAACTAACAAAGGCGCGTCGTGAAAAAGGCCTCAAAATGAACATTTCAAATTCATAAATAATTGGATTGAATGCAAGAGAACATTGCCTAATATGAAATCCAGCTGAACAAATGTGCATTTCTACGCATTAAGGACTTAAACTAAATGTTAATGGAAAAAAGGAAAGACATGTTCGAATATTAGAATATGCTTCAAATAATTAGATACTTCAAAATATACAAACATGTTCATGAAAAATAACTGCCAACTATTTATGTTAAAATTCAAACATAATTTGTGGAAAAAAAAAACAAAATTTTAACTGGTGAACATTTACAAAAATTCCAAATGAACTTCCCCTAAGTATGTGGAGCTGAATTTAACAAATGTTCACACAGTACATGCTGGTGAACATTTACAAAAATTCCAAATGAACTTCCCCTAAGTATGTGGAGCTGAATTTAACAAATGCTCACACAGTACATGCCCTCTAATTATGGATTCAGTTTGAATATTCAATTTGGAAAATATTTTGGAAATAACCAAAATTAACTTCCTTAACATATGAAATTCAAGTGCGGTTCTTCAAATTATAAATTAATTAATTCCCAGAAAAAAATAAAAACACACAATCATTAGTTCAAAAAGATAGACATAAAAAAATATGAAAAAAATATCGAAATGACCAAAAAATATATGCTACCTACTTGCGACAATATACAAACATTTTTCAACACCTCAACTTACCAAACATTTCGACAAAACCTAAATGCATTCCTTCTAAAAAATGGATTTGAATTTACAAAATACTTATAAAGTGTATTTCTCCTGATTAAGTATATTAATTAAATATCTATGTCAAACTACAAACACACTTGAATATTTAAATTGGCTAAAAAAATGGAGTTACTCCGAACGACAAATAACAACGAATTTTGGCATTTCATATCACACCGTTTGGGATGGGGTCTACTAAATGATGGAATATAAGATATGTTTATATTTAATTTGAACAAATATTTTTTTATGATCTACAAAAGATAAAAGAAATATAAAATATTCTGATTTTTGTTTAAACAATAAAAAACAAAAAAGAAGTACTATTTATGCAATGGTCCAATTTCTTAAACAAATGATAATGAATCCATTTTTTCCTAATTCTCGAAATGCTTCACATCTCACTTAATAATGATGTCATTTATCTAAAAACTACAAGTACGATTCCACTCTACAATAACAAAATAAAAAACATATTTGCAAGATGCAATTTATCCAACATTTGAGCGAATATTCCGATATTCCATAAAATAAAACCAAAATGCTCACAAAAAATAACTGCAGTATACTCATAACAAATACCAAATTTATTTCAACATTTCACTTTGGCCAACATTTAGACACCACACGAACAAACTTTTCCCAAATGTAGAATCAAATTCAAATGGATTGTTCTGATTTCAATTAAATATTGACGTCGAAATACAAACATGTTTGAGCACTTAAAAACTTCAAACATTTGAATATTATACACAATATATCAGAAATGCACATAAAAAATGCTACCTATTCATAAGAAAACAAACAAATGTTTCAACACTCCAATTTAGCCAACATTTTGATTAGCACAATATATATATATATATATATATATATATATATATATATATATATATATATATATATATATATATATATTGCACAGAAAAAATCACCAAGGCGTGGCGTGACGCCACGCCAAAATTCAACTAGTCTATATCTAAGAAAGAACCAAATGCAATGAAATTACTCCTTTGTTCCAAAGTATAAAACGTTTTGATAGGTTAGAATAGTCTATTTTTTTACTTCGCTTTTTTATATGAATCTTGCACTAAAACATGTCTAGATATGGATAAAAAGTCAAATACTAAAACATCTTATATTTTGATACGGAGGAATTAAATGTTAATGTTACTAGGGACGCAGGCACGCATCCCATGATCAAACCTGCTGCGCTTGCTTTAGATCCGAACACTCGAGTGAACACTATGAGCTCCCAAAGGAAGTGCTGCTAGAATGCTCACTTGGCGATCGACAGCATCAAGCAGGATTGGAAGTTACTGAAGAACTGTGCCCTTCCTTCCTTCTTTTATTGCTGTTGATCTTGACACTTTGTCGCTGTGTCGCCTTGTAATCATGCTGATGTTGAAAGGCAACGGCGTGATATGATACACCACCATACTAGCTACTGGGAGGTCGCCATCAGCATGTCGTGAGTGAAGAACTGCCGTCTACGAGATAATCTAATAGGCTTACTTGGTTGCTAAGCAGCAGCGATCGAGGCTCTGGCTAGCCTCGTCGAGGTTGTACATAGCAAGACGAATCCTTGGCGTGTTCGGCCGATTGCTTCGTTCGTACTAGGTGAGAGGATCAGGTTACCTAGTAGCTTAACCGTGTCCGTCATTTGACTAGGCCGGGGAGACTACAGGGATGAAGAACGCCCAAACGCCCAATGGCATGTGCTAATTAATTAAGGGGATGTACTATAGGAGACGCTTAGATGGGCGCTTAAGCAATCCGTTGTTCCATTAGAGCTTCCTAACTGATTTTTGCATGCATCGCTAGAGCTCCGGACGCTTAATTATGCGGCAGCGCTATAAAAACGATCAGGAATCACGCATAACTGCTGGGATTTATTCCCTAGCGTCTGGGCTAAACGTCCGCGATGTACATGGCCTAAGAGTCGTCAAGGCGCCAACCGCTCTTGGTTGTTCTCCGACATTTTGGAGTGCCGCCGGCGACTTAATTTGGTGACGATGTATATACGCTGATTTGACGAAGTCTCAGGTCGTGGATTAAACTGCCACACACTCAGGGCAATACCGTGAGACTATTTTTTTCCCGATAAAGAAGATATACAGTAGGAGTTTGTCTTATGCTCTGTCGACGTAGATTTAATTAAATCTTGCATATAATTGATCTCATGTGCACATAATTACATATAAAGAGTCAATTAAATTTTTACTAAATCTCAATCAGTTGCACACCGTTGTAAACCGTATATAATTTTTAAATCGGTCTGAATCACAATACAAAATCCAACAACTTCAACTGAAATTTAGTTACCTCTCAGACGACTTACAATTACGAAAAAAACTAAGGACGGAGCCAGGGACACGGTTGGGCCATGGCCCACCCCACCACCACCCCCATGGTGGAAATTTTGTATATTTGGTCCCCAAATGTAGCCAAATTTAGCTACATGCCCCCCTCTCCCCTCCCACGTGTTGTGTTCCTCACTCTGTTCCGTAACAAAACCGATATAGTAGACATTACTTAACACCCGGTGTGTCGCTACTTGATCACATCACAAAAAAAATCACTTGTTTTCTCTCCATGTCTCACAACATGGAAAAATATATATTATTAAACAACATGCAAATATATGTACGCAAAATAAATCGATATACGATCTCCCATAGCTAGCAAGAAAAGATGAGACAACATGTATGGACTTATGTTATGGTGTGACGTTGGGTGACATCAAAGCATGTCTGTCAAACATGAGGTCACTAGATATTCTCATGGTCTTATGACTTATGTATATGATAACGTCATATAGAAATGCCAGCAACAAGTGACGAATATATCTCATAGCAAATCATATGTTTGGGTCAGTTCAGTATCATTGTTCTGCCAACAATGTATTGTCATGGTCGTAGGTAACCTGATGTAGGGCTAGGCCCGATCTTCACGGATTTGAGTGGAAAAGGGGATGAACACGAAGAACACGGAGGGGTAGCGAGGGAGATTCGTGGGCAAAACACAAGGATAACTAGCAAATCCTGCTGAGAACTCCACCCAACAACAAACCCTCAAAAAGGTAGCCTTTGGATCGAAGAATCAAAGCCAAACTTACTCTTGTTGAAACCGATTGCTCTTATCGGCCGGTCCACCGATCCAATAGAATCACCGCAGTGAAAGATTGGTTTGCACTACTAGAGACACCTCAGTGAAAGAGTAGCAACAACAAGATCCATCCTCAACGAGGAACCCTAACTACGAGGGAGGAGGAGCATAGCTCACACAAGTCTCAAATTCAGTCTACCTTGAAAAGGGAAAGTGAAGTTCTATTTATAGCCTATTACAAAACGGGTGCAGTCGGGTGGCCGGCCTGGAGGCCGGCAGGAGCAGGAGGCTGCGGTTGGCGCAGGTGGGGCTCCGGCCTGGGGGCCGGCCTAGGCCGGCTGGGAGGCCGGCGGCCTCTGGTGGGTGGCTGGCCTGGAGGCCGGCCTGGGCCGGCTGGGAGGCCGGCGGTCTCGGCAAGGTAGCCGGCCTGGGGTCCGGCCAAGGCCGGCTGGGAGGCCGGCAAGCACTGGATGGGTGCCGGCCTGGGGGCCGGCCTAGGCTGGGCTGGAGGCCGGTCTGCCTGTCTTCGCCTCCTTCTTGCTCTCGTTGTCCATCCTTTGGGGTCTTCTCTTGGTAACCTTCTCCATCATCTTGGACCTCTTCTCGAATCCATTGTGGGTCATCATCCGGGTGGATCCTGAGTATGCACAAGGTACCGACATGAAGTAGAAAACCATTTAAAGGGAGGTCGAGATCACACACCGAGAGGAGCGAGGTCACCTTTTCATGAAGAGCCTTGACTCTTGATCGTGTCATTGGGCCATTCGGCGTGGTGTCCATGGTGTTGTCCACATGTGGGGCTACATCATCTCCCCCCCCCCCTTCGAAAAGAGTCGTCTTCGATTCGTCATCCTCTTGAACGCTTGGATCTCCGTGGAAAGGGGATAGGTCGGCGACGTTGAACGTGTCATGCACCAAGTACTTGGAGGTTGGGATATCGATCTTGTAGGCATTGTTGTTGATGCGCTTGAGCACTTTGAAAGGCCCGTCACTGTGAGGAGCAAGCTTGGATTTTCTTTCATCCGGAAAATGGTCCTTGCGGAGGTGTAGCCACACAAGATCTCCTTCTTCGAATATCATGGGCTTCTTCAACTTGTTGATCTTTGTAGCTTGGCGCTTGGTGTGCTCCTCTAGAGTTGCTCGAGTTGACTCATGTAATGTCTTCATGTATTCGGCTCTTTTGTCGACGTCCATGTCGGTGCGCTCGTGTAGAGGGAGTGGGAGGATGTCTAGGATGGTGTTGGGGTTGAACCCATGGACAACCTCGAACGGGCTTCGCTTGGTCGCCCGGTGGGAGGCACGGTTGTAGGCGAACTCGGCGTGCGGTATGCATTCCTCCCAACCTTGGAGGTTTGGCTTGATTAATGCGCGAAGGAGAGTTGATAAGCTTCGATTCACCACCTCGGTTTGGCCATCGGTTTGTGGGTGGTAAGCGGTGGAGAAGAGGAGCTTGACTCCTAGCTTTGCCATCAATGCCTTCCAAAAGTAGCTTGTGAACTTGACATCGTGGTCCGAAACAATGGTCTCCGGCACTCCATGTAGACAAACGATTTCCCTAAAGAACAAAGTTGCAATGTGTGAAGCATCGTTGGTCTTATTGCAAGGAATAAAGTGTGCCATTTTAGAGAAGCGATCGACAACAACAAATATTGAATCTTTGCCATTTTTTGTTCGAGGTAATCCTAAGATGAAATCCATGCTAATGTCGGACCAAGGTGTGTGTGGTATTGGTAAAGGCATATAAAGACCATGTGAGTACAATGTGGACTTAGCTTTGAGGCAAGTTGGGCAACGGCGCACCAAGCGCTCCACATCACGCGTCATCCGTGGCCAAAAGTAGTGTGTAGATAGCATGGCGAGTGTCTTGTCACGTCCAAAGTGTCCCATGAGGCCCCCACTATGTGATTCCTGTAAAAGCAACAAACGGAGCGAGGACTCGGGAATGCATAGTTTGTTAGCCTTAAACAAGAAACCCTTGTGCAAGTAGAAATCATCGCATCCTTTGTCAATTGTGCACTTTGTAAAGATAGGACCAAAGAAAGGATCGGAAGCATAGAGTTCTTTAAGGTCATCAAGGCCCAAAACGTTGATTTCAAGTTGGGTGAGTAAAATCATCTTGCGGGAAAGAGCATCCGCAACTATATTGTCCTTGCCTTTTTTGTACTTCACCACATAGGGAAAAGACTCGATGAATTCAACCCATTTGGCATGCCTTTTGTTCAAATTGGTTTGGGTTTTCAAATATTTCAAAGATTCATGATCGGAATGAATAACAAACTCTTTTGGCCAAAGGTAGTGTTGCCACACTTCCAAAACACGGACTAAGGCATAGAGTTCCTTGTCGTAGATTGGGTAGTTTAGGCGAGCACCATCAAGTTTTTCGCTATAATAGGCAACGGGACGGCCACTAGCGTCACACTCAAGTTCAAAGGTTTTGGAGAAATCCGGCAAAGCAAGTAAAGGAGCTTCGGTCAATCTCTTCTTGAGTTCATTGAAAGCCGATTCTTGAGCATTGCCCCAAATGAAGGGTACATTCTTTTTGGTAATCTCATTCAAGGGGCAAGCAATTGTGCTAAAATCTTTCACAAAGCGACGGTACAACCCAAACAAACCATGGGCGCTACGAAGTTGAGCAAGATTAGTTGGCGGTGGCCAATTTTTGATTGCCTCAATCTTAGAAGTGTCAACTTCAATCCCTTTCGAAGAAACTACATAACCCAAAAACACAAGCTTGTCGGTGCAAAAGGTGCATTTCTTGAGGTTTGCAAAAAGCGAAGCATTACGAAGGCCCAACAAAACTTGCTTCACATGGTCGACATGTTCATGCAAGGATTTGCTATAAACAAGGATGTCATCAAAGTAGACAACCACAAACTTGCCAATGAAAGCGCGCAAGACGTGATTCATAAGACGCATAAATGTTGAAGGAGCATTGGAAAGACCAAAAGGCATGACAAGCCACTCATAAAGACCAAGTTTTGTTTTAAATGCGGTTTTCCATTCATCTCCTTCATGCATACGGATTTGGTGATAGCCACTTTTCAAATCAATTTTGGAGAAGATAGTGGCACCACTAAGCTCATCTAGCATGTCATCAAGTCGTGGGATAGGATGTCGATACCTCACCATGATATTGTTGATGGGACGGCAATCCATGCACATTCGGAGTGTGTCGTCTTGCTTGGGGACGAGGATGACCGGAACGGCGCACGGACTCAAGCTTTCACGAACATGTCCCTTGGTGAGTAGTTCTTGAATTTGGCGCTCGTTCTCTTTTGTCTCCTCGGGGTTGGTGTGGTAGGGCGCTCTATTGGGTAGAGGGGCGCCGGGAATGAGATCGATGCGATGCTCGATTCCACGAAGGGGAGGAAGTCCTTGAGGTAGCTCATCCGGAAAGACATCTTTGAATTCCTGCAAAATAGACAACATGGACGGAGGAACTTGGGTTAAGTCGTTAGTGTCTTTGTCATCTCCTTTGCATAAGAGCATGAAGTGGAAAGTGGATGGGTTTGCTCTCACTTCTCTCATCTCACTTTTGGTGGCTAACAAGACGACACCGGGACTCACTCTTTTCCCTTTCTCACTCATATTTGGCTTGTGGCTCTCACTCATGTGAATGTGGCTCGCTCTCTCACAACTCAACTCACTAGGGGATTGTTTTTCTTGCGCTCTTACAATTATCTTGGCATTGTCGGCGATAATTTGGCTTGGAGTCATTGGGCGGAGCACGAGGATCTTATTGTTCCATTTGAGGCTATAGTAGTTGGTGCGCCCATCATGAGTAGTGGCCTTGTCAAATTGCCAAGGGCGGCCAAGAAGTAAGTGGCAAACCGACATGGGTACCACATCACAATCCACCGTGTCCTCGTAAGAGCCAATCTTGAAGGATACTTGAACCGTGTGTTGGATCTTCACGGTGCCTGTCGTGGTGGGTTGCACGGCATATCCATCAGAGATGGAAAAGATTGTGGGGGCAGGCGACGATGGATGCTCGCGCGGGATTGGGCAACAAGCACGCAAACACACGCTAGTTACCCAGGTTCGGGTCCCTCGTGTGGAGGTAACACCCCTACGTCCTGCTCTTCTTGTTCTTATTGCTTGATCACAGAATTGGGCTACAAAGGTGCTCCTAGAGCTGTTTCGGGTGGCAGCCGGCTGGAGATCCTAGCCAGCTGGAGGTTGAAGATGATGCTACATGGTTCTCTGGTTGCTTGTGTGCCTATGTTTCATAGCCTGCTCCGCGCAGGAGGCTCTAGCCCGCTTTATATAGGCAGCGGGCTAGGGTTTTGGGTTACAGTGAAGTTACATGTTTGTCCCTATGACATCACTACAGTTTCGAGCCGGCTGGAGCTTGTTGTCATGATTTGGTACAGGAGATGCCTGACAGCGGGTACTATTCACCTGGAGCGGTTACGTGGTCCAGGCCCACCCGTACGGAGTTGTCGGTTGTTCGCGTCCGGCTCCAGCCCAGCCGGATATCTGCATCCGGATGTATCCAGGCGGCCTGCTTCAGGCGGCTGGCTTCAAGCGGCACTTGGAGTCTTGAAGAAATGGACCTCCTTGGGATATCCGGGGTTCATATCCCCGACACTAGCCCCCGAGATCGTGGAGCCTTGCTAGCTTGCTGGGAAGACTTCACGATCTTCTCCCCTTTGTCTTGAATCGTTGTGGTTGAAATGTCGAGGTTAGAGTCGGCGCCGGGTGGAACCGAAGCTTGCTTGTGAGGAATGCTCGTCGGGTGCTCCTGTCGTCGGTTGTGTGTCGTTGAAGTTATCGTTGAATAGTCCGGCTTCATGGCGTAGGATCCGCAAATTTTTACGGTCAGGATTGGCCGGCTCGAAGACTCGGGTCGTGGCCTACGTCAGCCATGACCTGCCGCCTCGGGGAGCCGTTGGTGTTCTGCCCGAGGCCTGGCGCACGTCGCCTCGGCTTCTCCGGGCCGGATTTTCTGTGGCAACTGCTTGTTTGCGGGATCGTCTGCGGAAAGTGCGGCACGGTTGCCCGCCACGCGGCGTGACGAGCGGGGCGGTTCCGCTCGGCTTCGGCTTTAAAGTGGAAAGAGGGGGAACGGCCGGAGTTACCGTTCCCCATTCTCGCTTCGTCTTCCTCCTTGGTTCTTGCGCACTCTAGCTCTCGCCCACCTTCTCTCTCTTTCGTGCCATTCCTGCATTCGCCTCGATCACCACGGGGAACCGATCCTCAATGGCGAGTTCGGGCGCGTGGATGGGCTCCACCGTGGATGACGATTACATCTGGGAGCTCCGTCGGAGGATGTTCTTGGGGACGACGGACGAGGTGGAAGCCCGCGCCCCCCCTGAAGATGAAGTTTCCCCGGCGCCCAAGAAGGACGAGGTCGTCGTCTTTTCCGCGCATTTGGAGCGGGGAATGGGGCTCCTGGTGAGCTCCTTCTTCGTGGAGTTCTTGCGCTTCTACGGGCTGCAACCCCATCATCTGGGGGCGAATTGCATCACCCAGCTCTCCTGCTTCGTCGTGCTGTGCGAGGCGTACTTGGGCATCTGGCCCAGCATGGAGATTTTTGGTATGTTCTTCTTCCTGCGGTCTCAGACGACCGCCGGGCAGCAGCGCGACTGCGGTGGCGTCTCCATCAGCGCGAAGAATACGCCGCTGCCCAAGATCAACCTGCCTGATTCCATCAAGAAGTGGCAAGGTACCTACTTCTACGTCCGGAATCTTACGGACGCCGACCGGATCGGCCTTCCGGCCTTCTCCAACTCGCTGCCGGCTGCGAGGTCTTGGCTCCGGAAGCCGCCTGTGGACGCGGCCCTCGAGAAGGTCTTGTTTGGCCGGCTGAAGGTGTTGGTGGCGGGCGGCCTAACGTCCAGGGACCTGACCCTGACGTGGCTGTCGAGGCTGGTATATCCGCTACAAGCGCGCCCGCACAAGATGTGCTTCTACTCCGGCATCCGGGATCCCAGCCGGACCTGCTTGGAGCTGCCGGGCCAGAAGGGCCTCCGCAAGTGGGCTGCCCGCCTCATCACCGACAGGGTCCAGGTGGAATGGGATTTCGGGGTCGAGCCGTTCACCCGCGAGGAACGTGCCCCCGAGGTTAGTCTTTGCAATTTCGTCCGTCTTCGATTTTTTTGTCGGCTACAGCCTGATTCAGCCGGCCTGTCGCGCAGCTTTGCGACCTTCAGAAGGTCGAGGACTTCGAAGTCGTCTTCGAGCCCGACGTCAGTGGTCCCTTCACCAGGGCACTGACGAGGTTATTGGAGGAGGAGGAGTCCGTCGACGTAGAGGCGGAAGGAGACGCGGACGCCGCCGACGAAGACGAATCGGGTGGTGGCGCCCGCGCCGGCCCAGATGGCGCGGTGACACCACCGAGTCATCCGGTGGGGGCGCCGATGTTGATGGGGATGGCGGAGATGATGACGACGCCGTCCACACCGCAATGAGCCCTGTCCCCTCCGCCAGTTCCGACTCCGATCCGGTAGCCGACCGGGGCGAGGACCTCGAGCGTGACGTCCCTCCTCGCGTCTTGCCGCCTCGCGGTAAGTCTCCCGAGCCCGGCGTCGCCGGGCAAACTGATGATGTAATGCGCGTGGTAGTGAATCTTTCCAGCGGTTCCGAGCCGGACTCTGAAGGTTCTTCTTCCGTGCCAGCCTCCAAGCCGGCGACGTCCTCCCGCCGGACCAAGGAGTTGGAGGCGGCGGCGCGGAAGAAAGTGGTTCTTCCCCGGCGGATCCAGAGCGAGAGGCGGTCGAAGTCGGCCGCCGATGTTGATGCGAATGTCGCGCCGCCCAAGCGGAAGGGCGCGTTCGAGAAACGGGGCGTGCTGCCCGCCAAGAAGTTGGCTCTTTCGTCGTCCCGGCCTACCACGGCCGGCTTGATGCCCGCCGGGAAAACATCGGCGGAGGCCCGGGCGGACGAGATTGTGGCCGAAGTTAGGGCCGAGGTTGACGCCAGGATGGCGGAGAAGGCGGATGCCCCCACTGGTGGGGTCGACAATGAGGTGACTGGTCACGTTCCTGGTGGTGATTTTATTTATGACTTGGACCCAAGTGATTTGGAGAGGGAGTTTTATGCTCAAACGACGCAGGCGGTTTGGCTTTGGAGACATCTGACACTGGTATGACTGTGGAGCAGCTGCTGGCCTCGAAGGAGGGCGAGGAGAGGACGAAGGCGGCGGCCGTGGAGAGGGTGAAGCCTCCCGCCGATGGGACCCACGCCCAGGTGGTTAATTTTTCTCCTCCTGTTGTTCTTGGTTATGACTCGGGTATCGAGGATATGGAGAAAGCTGTTTACGCGGAGCTGGCGCAGGCAGATTCAATCCGGGCGGCGATGGACGCCCATGCGGCCACGAAGCAACCAGCGGCTGCCAAGGCGGCTGAGGAAAGGGCGGGAGCGAGTGCGGATGCCCGCAAGACCGCGGAGGCCGGCGCTGGGGCTGAAGTGGTGCCGGCTGGCGCGGAGCGGCCGGTTGAAGACTCCACTATTCCGGCGAAGGGCGGCGAGGCACCCTCCGGAGGCGTGAAGCGCCCGTCCGACGCTGTGCCGTCTCCCCCACCGAAGCGCTTGAAGAGGAGGACAGCCAGGGTCCTGGGCTCATGTGACGGGTAAGCCTTCGCCTTGTGGTAGAAATCTTGCTACTTGTACTTGGTGGTGACGCTTTCTTCGGTTTGTAGGGCGCCGCTTCCAATAGTGGAGACGGCACCTGTCGCGGTGGTGGGATCGGCCTCGGTGCTTGTCATCGAGACCCTGCGGCGCAGGCGGCTGATCCGCCTTCGGAGGCGGCGACGGCGACGGCGGACGTGGAAGTGGTCGACCCGGTGTCGGCAAGCGCCGTTCATCCCGCGGCCGACTCCAACCCTCCAGTTTCGGCCGGTGCCGCTGAGGCGTCGGTGGATTCCTTCCAAATAGTTCCCCGGCCCGGCGCCAGGGCCGGGTATCTCGCCTTCCCCACTCCTTCCTCGGCGGTGGCCGAGACGGCCAAGGACAAGGCCATTGAGGGGGCGACGGCTTCGCTCCCTGGTCCTCGCCAGTCGATCTTGGTGTCTTCTCCGCCATATTCTGGGCCGGTGCCGGCTCGGCCCGACGCCTCGGGGAGGATTCCCCTTGCCGCGCTGGCGGAGCAGACGGCCAGGGAGAACCTGGCCAACATAATGCTGCTCTGCTCCTCCGTCGAGCAAGGTTTCGCCGAGGCGGCTAAGGAGGTGTAATGCCCGGGGTTTTTCCCCAAATAAGTTTTTGCTTGTTTTTTCTTTTTTGCATCATCATGACATCAGCATCATCGCATCGCATGTTTTTTATCACAAAAAATTATTTTTAATAAACCCTATTTTATTTTTCTAAAATTGTCGGAAAATATTTTATCGAGACAGTCGTCTCCGTTTTTGAAAATTATTTGTCAAATTATTTTTGCCAGAAAAATAAATGCTTTGAGTGTGAGAGAGAGCAGCCCAGCTAGCTAGGCCCAAAAGCCCAGCTAAGCAAACCCTAGAGCAAACCCTAGCCAGCCCTGGTCTTTTTCTATTCCCACCCCCTACATTCTTGCAGCCCCCCCCTCCCTCCGTTTTCATCGTTTTCGCAATTGCCCTTCCACCCCCTCAATCTGCTCCTTTTCTTCTGCAATCAGGTCCCTGAACCTTATCTTCTCCTCTCTCAACTTTTTTCTTTCTCCCTTCCTTCCTCCCGTGGACAAGCTCTTCTCCCCAACCCGTGGCTCTTCTCCCTCACCATCGCCGGCGGCTCGATCCTCTCCTCCCCGACCCCGTGGTCTTCCTCTTCCCGCACCACCCACCGCTCTCCTCCTCACCCCCCCCCCCCCTCCTCCTCCCCATGATCTCCTCCTCTTCCCCGGCGCGGCCCGACGACTTCAACCGCGACCCACACGCACCCGCCATGGTGCCACCGTTCGCCTCGGTAGGCCTCAACCTCGTCCCCTCTCCGGCCGGCGCCCTTTCTCTCCCTGCTCCCCGCGGACCACCGTTTGTCCTTCCCCGTGCACCACCCCCCCCACCCCGTCCCCGGCACGGTCGACCCCGTCCCCGCATCTGGCCGCCTGCGCCCCGTCAGCCTGCCGTGCGCGCCGCTCTGCTCCTTCCGCCGACGGCCGCGTCCCCGGCCCCTGCCTCCTCAATCTCGGCCGCCCCGTTGTCCTCCCAGCAGCTCCACCTCCCGTCGTCGTCACCTCGGGGCCGCCTCCTTCCCTGGCTGCCTCCGAGCTCAGCCACGTCGCCGCCTTCCCGGTCCAGCGCCTCCTCGCCATGGGCACCCGTAAGCCCTGCTCCTCCTGCTCCTCCCGCGACGACCCGCCTCCCGTCCCGCAGTCGTGCTTCCCTGGAGCATCCCTTGCCGTGCAGCCGTGTTGCTGCCATCGTGTGTTGAACCCGCCAAGTTTTCTGGTGCCGTGTCCCCACTCCGTGTTGTGCCGTGCTTTTTGCTGCTGCTGCCGTGCTCTGCGCTCTCCGATGACCTGCCTGTCTCCGTGCGCCGCTGCACGTTCTGTCTCTGAGTCGAGTTCCCGGTTTTCCCGACGTTCCCGATTCCGTTCCCCGTCGGGAAGCCATCCCCGATATTCCCGTTTTGAGTTCCCCGGTGCTTCCCCGACGTTCCCCCGTTTCCTTCCCGACGTTTTCCCATCGTGGAAGCCTTTTCCGTTCCCGTCGTGAAGACCCAACCGCCAAGTTCCCGTTTCAGATTCCATCGTGAAGCCGGCGACCCGACCGAGTGGATACGACGAGTTCTTCTTCCACGACGACCGTGCGGATACGACAAGATCTTCCCCGACCATAACCTGTCGAGTTCTCCCGATGCCGCGAACCCGTCGACCCCAAAGCCCGGAACGCCAAGATCCGCCACGACGACGATCCGAGTACGACTACTTCCACGACGTCGACTACTTCGACTCCGGACGAACGACTACTTCGACTACGACGACTACTTCGGCTACTTCCTCTCCGAATCCGAAGTTTCCCCGAATCCAATGTGTGACCCCAACCCTAACCCTATACCATATATATCCGTATCTTATAAAATCATGCATGCTTAATCAACATCGCACCTTTATCCATTTAGTCGAATTAAATCAATTTAATTATGGGATTTGTCCGGTGCCTTTATATTATGCACCGATCCCATTTAAAATGATTTGCCATGTATTAGGAAATAAAATTGGACAACCTTTAATTTGTCATGCATCATGTCATCAACATGCCGCTTCTTTTGCCGTAGAGTAAAATGCATATTTTCCGTTGTCCAGTGATTGTTGCTTTCTTCGGGAATAGGACGTTGAGTTGATGTGAGCAACGACAAGTTCTGCTACCATCTACCGGATTGCAGGCAAGTGATACTCCCTTGCTATCTTTGCTTGTCTTCTGTCTCTTACTCGTCCTATCTTTTGTTCCTTGCTAGCCTTATGTTGCGATGCTTGTGTCCGATCCTATATGCATGTTTCCCTTGCAGCCATGATATAGCCACACCCCCACATCTTTTTAACTTGTTGTTTGTTTACCTTGTTAGCCTTGCGAGTCGTAGTGCATGCTTAGGTGCTTTGCTTGAGTCTGTTATCTCTTTTTATCTAGTCTTGCTTATAACATGGTAGCTAGGCTCAACTAAAATGTTAATCTTTATTTTTCTGTTGCGATGGGAATAACTTAATAAAGATAAGGCACCGGCGGAAGGCCAATCATGGTGATTTGTTCTGCTAGTGTCGCCTAGGACCCGAGTTCTTTTCCGCTGATCCAAGACTGAGCGCACTAACCACATGTGGGAGTTCTATGGGCCTCCCCGCAATCTATTACCGGATCCTCAAACTTGTCCAGGATGCCACAAGTAGTTCGGGTGTTTCGTAGATCTTGCGGTACGTTCGTTATCGAGTGTGGAAGGAGGGGCAATCGTATGAGTGTTCCCTCCTGAAGCCGTCCACGCAACGGTTAGGCCCACCGCGAAGCTTCGGCCGGACTCTCAAGGTGGATCAGTCCTAGCTAGGTGGCTCCCTGGACTTGTTTGTATTGAAGGGAAGTATTGCGTCGAAACCTCCACCGGTACACCTCTAAGCGAGAGTTTCGATGCGTGTGGGTTCATTGGTGCATCCCTGCAGGGTTAAATCTTTTCGAAAAGCCGTGTCCGCGGTTATGGACGACTTGGTGAAATGCGCTGGCTAAAAAGATCATAGACAACTTGCACCTTATGATGATAATAATTTGACTAGTAAGATAGATCACTTGAATAATAACCCATAAAACTTGTCCACAGTGTGAGTGCCCGGACTTCTTCCTCGTGGGCCGAGGATACGAGGGAGTCGTTTTAGGGCGGGTTTGTTTGGTGTGTAGTATAGCTGGATCCTCATGCGCTCTCTTACCTTGTCTCTGATAGACGGAAGTTGTAGCGTGTCTCTATAAGTTGTTAGTGCTGCTTGCCACCTCAATCGCTAACCCTCTTTCCCCAGAATTCCAGCTTTGATATCTTGTGAGTATTACTTGCCAGTACTGTTTATAGTACTGACCCCTTCGGGGCTGCTATTCCAATGCAGCCAACAGGTTTGAAGTCTGACGACGTTAGCTTGGGAATCCCTCCGGCTTGGCCTGGGCAGGGATATGGTGCCTTCGTTTATCTTCAGGACTCTTAGTCCAATTTGTTTCTTGTCCGTAGCCGGACGCTACTCGCTTCTGTAGTTATTTGGATCTTTGTATTGTATATTTGCTCTTGACTCGGTGAGTCGTTGTTGTATATATATTCTTTTGTGGGTTCCATCGAGAACTGTTGTAATGTTATCACAATTCCACCCGCATAATGTGTGTGTTGCGACGTGCACATTATGCCTGGTGGGCGTCCTTTAGGATCGTTATTATGCGGATTTGGCTGGAACGGTAAAATCTGCATAGTACCGATCTTGGGGCGTTACAAAGTGGTATCAGAGCTCTGGTTTTTCGATACCCCCTCGGTCCAGTCTGCCTGTAGGATACCCTAGCTAATGGTCGTTGTTTCTAGAGTGTCCAAATTATTTTTGCTAAAAGTTATTTGAAAAGATCTCAATAGGACTCTGGTTTATTCCTTACCTCTATTCTATTCCTCCTCTTACCTTATATGTTTTAAATCTTCTCTCTTATCTATCTTCCGGCCATAGCATCTTCGTGGGTGGACGATCTCTTGCCTTTGACCTAATAGGTTCGATCTTTAGAAGAATCTCGACAGACGGTCATCGCCATCGACGTGAGCAAGAACCTCTTGTTAGTGGTGTCGAGAAGATCAACATGGAGCGAGAAGATTTGATAGAATAACCTCCTCTTCTTCTCCCCGGCGGTAGCGTGGATCTCGGGGCGAGATCCCTTGTTAGTGGTGTCGGTTGTAATGCCCGGGGTTTTTCCCCAAATAAGTTTTTGCTTGTTTTTCTTTTTGCATCATCATGACATCAGCATCATCGCATCGCATGTTTTTTATCGCAAAAAAATTATTTTAATAAACCCTATTTTATTTTTCTAAAATTGTCGGAAAATATTTATCGAGACAGTCGTCTCCGTTTTTGAAAATTATTTGTCAAATTATTTTTGCCAGAAAAATAAATGCTTTGAGTGTGAGAGAGAGCAGCCCAGCTAGCTAGGCCCAAAAGCCCAGCTAAGCAAACCCTAGAGCAAAACCCTAGCCAGCCCTGGTCTTTTTCTATTCCCACCCCCTACGTTCTTGCAGCCACCCTCCTCCGTTTTCATCGTTTCGCAATTTGCCCTTCCACCCCTCAATCTGCTCCTTTTCTTCTGCAATCAGGTCCCTGAACCTTATCTTCTCCTCTCTCACCTTTTTCTTTCTCCCTTCCTCCCGTGGACAAGCTCTCCCCAACCCGTGGCTCTTCTCCCTCACCATCGCCGGCGGCTCGATCCTCTCCTCCCCGACCCCGTGGTCTTCCTCTTCCCGCACCACCACCGCATCCTCCTCACCCCCCGCTCCTCCCCATCGATCTCCTCCTCTTCCCCGGCTCGGCCCCGACGACTTCAACCGCACCCACCCGCCATGGTGCACACCGTCGCCTCGGTCGTCCTCACCGCGTCCCTCTCCGGCCGGCGCCCCTTCTCTCCCTGCTCCCGCGCGGCCGTTTGTCCTTCCCCGTGCACCACCCCGTCCCCGGCCGGTCGACCCCGTCCCCGCATCTGGCCGCCTGCTCCCCGTCATCCTGCCGGGCGCGCCGCTCTGCTCCTCCGCCGACGGCCGCGTCCCGGCCCCTGCTCCTCAATCTTCGGCCGCCCCGTCGTCCTCCCAGCAGCTCCACCTCCCGTCGTCGTCACCTCGGGGCCGCCTCCTTCCCTGGCTGCCTCCCGAGCTCAGCCACGTCGCCGCCTTCCCGGTCCAGCGCCTCCTCGCCATGGGCACCGTAGCCCTGCTCCTCCTGCTTCCCGCGACGACCGCCTCCGTCCCGCAGTCGTGCTTCCCTGGAGCATCCCTTGCCGTGCAGCCGTGTTGCTGCCATCGTGTGTTGAACCCGCCAAGTTTCTGGTGCGTGTCCCCACTCCCGTGTTGTGCCGTGCTTTTTGCTGCTGCTGCCGTGCTGCTGCGCTTCTCCGATGACCTGCCTGTCTCCGTGCGCCGCTGCACGTTTCTGTCTCTGAGTCGAGTTCCCGGTTTTCCCGACGTTCCCGATTCCGTTCCCCGTCGGGAAGCCATCCCCGATATTCCCGTTTTGAGTTCCCCGGTGCTTCCCGACGTTCCCCGTTTCCTTCCCGACGTTTTCCCATCGTGAAGCCTTTTCCGTTCCCGTCGTGAAGACCCAACCGCCAAGTTCCCGTTTCAGATTCCATCGTGAAGCCGGCGACCCGACCGAGTGGATACGACGAGTTCTTCTTCCACGACGACCGTGCGGATACGACAAGATCTTCCCCGACCATAACCTGTCGAGTTCTCCGATGCCGCGAACCCCGTCGACCCCAAAGCCCGGAACGCCAAGATCCGCCACGACGACGATCCGAGTACGACTACTTCCACGACGTCGACTACTTCGACTCCGGACGAACGACTACTTCGACTACGACGACTACTTCGGCTACTTCCTCTCCGAATCCGAAGTTTCCCCGAATCCAATGTGTGACCCCAACCCTAACCCTATACCATATATATCCGTATCTTATAAAATCATGCATGCTTAATTAACATCGCCCCTTTATCCATTTAGTCGAATTAAATCAATTTAATTATGGGATTTGTCCGGTGCCTTTATATTATGCACCGATCCCATTTAAAATGATTTGCCATGTATTAGGAAATAAAATTGGACAACCTTTAATTTGTCATGCATCATGTCATCAACATGCCGCTTCTTTTGCCGTAGAGTAAAATGCATATTTTCCGTTGTCCAGTGATTGTTGCTTCTTCGGGAATAGGACGTTGAGTTGATGTGAGCAACGACAAGTTCTGCTACCTCTACCGGATTGCAGGCAAGTGATACTCCCTTGCTATCTTTGCTTGTCTTCTGTCTCTTACTCGTCCTATCTTTTGTTCCTTGCTAGCCTTATGTTGCGATGCTTGTGTCCGATCCTATATGCATGTTTCCCTTGCAGCCATGATATAGCCACACCCCCACATCTTTTAACTTGTTGTTTGTTTACCTTGTTAGCCTTGCGAGTCGTAGTGCATGCTTAGGTGCTTTGCTTGAGTCTGTTATCTCTTTTATCTAGTCTCGCTTATAACATGGTAGCTAGGCTCAACTAAAATGTTAATCTTTATTTTCTGTTGCGATGGGAATAACTTAATAAAGATAAGGCACCGGCGGAAGGCCAATCATGGTGATTTGTTCTGCTAGTGTCGCCTAGGACCCGAGTTCTTTTCCGCTGATCCAAGACTGAGCGCACTAACCACATGTGGGAGTTCTATGGGCCTCCCCGCAATCTATTACCGGATCCTCAAACTTGTCCAGGATGCCACAAGTAGTTCGGGTGTTTCGTAGATCTTGCGGTACGTTCGTTTATCGAGTGTGGAAGGAGGGGCAATCGTATGAGTGTTCCCTCCTGAAGCCGTCCACACAACGGTTAGGCCCACCGCGAAGCTTCGGCCGGACTCTCAAGGTGGATCAGTCCTAGCTAGGTGGCTCCCTGGACTTGTTTGTATTGAAGGGAAGTATTGCGTCGAAACCTCCACCGGTACACCTCTAAGCGAGAGTTTCGATGCGTGTGGGTTCATTGGTGCATCCCTGCAGGGTTAAATCTTTTCGAAAAGCCGTGTCCGCGGTTATGGACGACTTGGTGAAATGCGCTGGCTAAAAAGATCATAGACAACTTGCACCTTATGATGATAATAATTTGACTAGTAAGATAGATCACTTGAATAATAACCCATAAAACTTGTCCACAGTGTGAGTGCCCGGACTTCTTCCTCGTGGGCCGAGGATACGAGGGAGTCGTTTTAGGGCGGGTTTGTTTGGTGTGTAGTATAGCTGGATCCTCATGCGCTCTCTTACCTTGTCTCTGATAGACGGAAGTTGTAGCGTGTCTCTATAAGTTGTTAGTGCTGCTTGCCGCCTCAATCGCTAACCCTCTTTCTCCAGAATTCCAGCTTTGATATCTTGTGAGTATTACTTGCCAGTACTGTTTATAGTACTGACCCCTTCGGGGCTGCTATTCCAATGCAGCCGACAGGTTTGAAGTCTGACGACGTTAGCTTGGGAATCCCTCCGGCTTGGCCTGGGCAGGGATATGGTGCCTTCGTTATCTTCAGGACTCTTAGTCCAATTTGTTCTTGTCCGTAGCCGGACGCTACTCGCTTCTGTAGTTATTTGGATCTTTGTATTGTATATTTGCTCTTGACTCGGTGAGTCGTTGTTGTATATATGTTCTTTTGTGGGTTCCATCGAGAACTGTTGTAATGTTATCACAATTCCACCCGCATAATGTGTGTGTTGCGACGTGCACGTTATGCCTGGTGGGCGTCCTTTAGGATCGTTATTATGCGGATTTGGCTGGAACGCTAAAATCTGCATAGTACCGATCTTGGGGCGTTACAAAGTGGTATCAGAGCTCTGGTTTTTCGATACCCCTCGGTCCAGTCTGCCTGTAGGATACCCTAGCTAATGGTCGTTGTTTCTAGAGTGTCCAAACTATTTTACTAAAATTATTTGAAAAGATCTCAATAGGACTCTGGTTTATTCCTTACTCTATTCTATTCCTCCTCTTACCTTATATGTTTTAAATCTTCTCTCTTATCTATCTTCCGGCCATAGCATCTTCGTGGGTGGACGATCTCTTGCCTTTGACCTAATAGGTTCGATCTTAGAAGAATCTCGACAGACGGTCATCGCCATCGACGTGAGCAAGAACCTCTTGTTAGTGGTGTCGAGAAGATCAACATGGAGCGAGAAGATTTGATAGAATAACCTCCTCTTCTTCTCCCCTACGGTAGCGTGGATCTCGGGGCGAGATCCCTTGTTAGTGGTGTCGGTTGTAATGCCCGGGGTTTTTCCCCAAATAAGTTTTTGCTTGTTTTTCTTTTTGCATCATCATGACATCAGCATCATCGCATCGCATGTTTTTTATCGCAAAAAAATTATTTTTATTAAACCCTATTTTATTTTGCAAAAATTTGTCGCAAAAGTTTTATCGAGACAGTCGTCTCCGTTTTTGAAAATTATTTGCCAAATTATTTTTGCCAGAAAAATAAATGCTTTGAGTGTGAGAGAGAGCAGCCCAGCTAGCTAGGCCCAAAAGCCCAGCTAAGCAAACCCTAGAGCAAACCCTAGCCAGCCCCTGGTCTTTTTCTATTCCCACCCCCTACGTTCTTGCAGCCACCCTCCTCCGTTTTCATCGTTTCGCAAATTTGCCCTTCCACCCCTCAATCTGCTCCTTTTCTTCTGCAATCAGGTCCCTGAACCTTATCTTCTCCTCTCTCACCTTTTTCTTTCTCCCTTCCTCCCGTGGACAAGCTCTCCCCAACCCGTGGCTCTTCTCCCTCACCATCGCCGGCGGCTCGATCCTCTCCTCCCCGACCCCGTGGTCTTCCTCTTCCCGCACCACCACCGCATCCTCCTCACCCCCGCTCCTCCCCATCGATCTCCTCCTCTTCCCCGGCTCGGCCCCGACGACTTCAACCGCACCCACCCGCCATGGTGCACACCGTCGCCTTGGTCGTCCTCACCGCGTCCCTCTCCGGCCGGCGCCCCTTCTCTCCCTGCTCCCGCGCGGCCGTTTGTCCTTCCCCGTGCACCACCCCGTCCCCGGCCGGTCGACCCCGTCCCCGCATCTGGCCCGCCTGCTCCCCGTCATCCTGCCGGGCGCGCCGCTCTGCTCCTCCGCCGACGGCCGCGTCCCCGGCCCCTGCTCCTCAATCTTCGGCCGCCCCGTCGTCCTCCCAGCAGCTCCACCTCCCGTCGTCGTCACCTCGGGGCCGCCTCCTTCCCTGGCTGCCTCCCGAGCTCAGCCACGTCGCCGCCTTCCCGGTCCAGCGCCTCCTCGCCATGGGCACCGTAGCCCTGCTCCTCCTGCTTCCCGCGACGACCGCCTCCGTCCCGCAGTCGTGCTTCCCTGGAGCATCCCTTGCCGTGCAGCCGTGTTGCTGCCATCGTGTGTTGAACCCGCCAAGTTTCTGGTGCCGTGTCCCCACTCCCGTGTTGTGCCGTGCTTTTTGCTGCTGCTGCTGTGCTGCTGCGCTTCTCCGATGACCTGCCTGTCTCCGTGCGCCGCTGCACGTTTCTGTCTCTGAGTCGAGTTCCCGGTTTTCCCGACGTTCCCGATTCCGTTCCCCGTCGGGAAGCCATCCCCGATGTTCCCGTTTTGAGTTCCCCGATGCTTCCCCGACGTTCCCCGTTTCCTTCCCGACGTTTTCCCATCGTGAAGCCTTTTCCGTTCCCGTCGTGAAGACCCAACCGCCAAGTTCCCGTTTCAGATTCCATCGTGAAGCCGGCGACCCGACCGAGTGGATACGACGAGTTCTTCTTCCACGACGACCGTGATGATGATACGACAAGATCTTCCCCGACCATAACCTGTCGAGTTCTCCGATGCCGCGAACCCCGTCGACCCCAAAGCCCGGAACGCCAAGATCCGCCACGACGACGATCCGAGTACGACTACTTCCACGACGTCGACTACTTCGACTCCGGACGAACGACTACTTCGACTACGACTACTACTTCGGCTACTTCCTCTCCGAATCCGAAGTTTCCCCGATCCAATGTGTGACCCCAACCCTAACCCTATACCATATATATCCGTATCTTATAAAATCATGCATGCTTAATTAACATCGCCCCTTTATCCATTTAGTCAAATTAAATCAATTTAATTATGGGATTTGTCCGGTGCCTTTATATTATGCACCGATCCCATTTAAAATGATTTGCCATGTATTAGGAAATAAAATTGGACAACCTTTAATTTGTCATGCATCATGTCATCAACATGCCGCTTCTTTGCCGTAGAGTAAAATGCATATTTTCCGTTGTCCAGTGATTGTTGCTTCTTCGGGAATAGGACGTTGAGTTGATGTGAGCAACGACAGGTTCTGCTACCTCTACCGGATTGCAGGCAAGTGATACTCCCTTGCTATCTTTGCTTGTCTTCTGTCTCTTACTCGTCCTATCTTTTGTTCCTTGCTAGCCTTATGTTACGATGCTTGTGTCCGATCCTATATGCATGTTTCCCTTGCAGCCATGATATAGCCACACCCCCACATCCTATTAACCTGTTGTTTGTTTACCTTGTTAGCCTTGCGAGTCGTAGTGCATGCTTAGGTGCTTTGCTTGAGTCTGTTATCTCTTTTATCTAGTCTTGCTTATAACATGGTAGCTAGGCTCAACTAAAATGGTAAACTTTAATTTCTGTTGCGATGGGAATAACTTAATTAAAGATAAGGCACCGGCGGAAGGCCAATCGTGGTGTTTTGTTCTGCTAGTGTCGCCTAGGACCCGAGTTCTTTTCCGCTGATCCAAGACTGAGCGCACTAACCACATGTGGGAGTTCTATGGGCCTCCCCGCAATCTATTACCGGATCCTCAAACTTGTCCAGGATGCCACAAGTAGTTTGGGTGTTTCGTAGATCTTGCGGTACGTTCGTTTATCGAGTGTGGAAGGAGGGGCAATCGTATGAGTGTTCCCTCCTGAAGCCGTCCACGCAACGGTTAGGCCCACCGCGAAGCTTCGGCCGGACTCTCAAGGTGGATCAGTCCTAGCTAGGTGGCTCCCTGGACTTGTTTGTATTGAAGGGAAGTATTGCGTCGAAACCTCCACCGGTACACCTCTAAGCGAGAGTTTCGATGCGTGTGGGTTCATTGGTGCATCCCTGCAGGGTTAAATCTTTTCGAAAAGCCGTGTCCGCGGTTATGGACGACTTGGTGAAATGCGCTGGCTAAAAAGATCATAGACAACTTGCACCTTATGATGATAATAATTTGACTAGTAAGATAGATCACTTGAATAATAACCCATAAAACTTGTCCACAGTGTGAGTGCCCGGACTTCTTCCTCGTGGGCCGAGGATACGAGGGAGTCGTTTTAGGGCGGGTTTGTTTGGTGTGTAGTATAGCTGGATCCTCATGCGCTCTCTTACCTTGTCTCTGATAGACGGAAGTTGTAGCGTGTCTCTATAAGTTGTTAGTGCTGCTTGCCACCTCAATCGCTAACCCTCTTTCCCCAGAATTCCAGCTTTGATATCTTGTGAGTATTACTTGCCAGTACTGTTTATAGTACTGACCCCTTCGGGGCTGCTATTCCAATGCAGCCAACAGGTTTGAAGTCTGACGACGTTAGCTTGGGAATCCCTCCGGCTTGGCCTGGGCAGGGATATGGTGCCTTCGTTTATCTTCAGGACTCTTAGTCCAATTTGTTTCTTGTCCGTAGCCGGACGCTGCCCGCTTCTGTAGTTATTTGGATCTTTGTATTGTATCTTTTGCTCTTGACTCGGTGAGTCGTTGTTGTATATATGTTCTTTTGTGGGTTCCATCGAGAACTGTTGTAATGTTATCACAATTCCACCCGCATAATGTGTGTGTTGCGACGTCCACATTATGCCTGGTGGGCGTCCTTTAGGATCGTTATTATGCGGATTTGGCTGGAACGGTAAAATCTGCATAGTACCGATCTTGGGGCGTTACAGGAGGCGGCATTGCTCAAGCGAGAGCTTGAGGCGGCTAAAGGTCTGGCTTTCTTTCTTGCTCGCCCTCTGTCTTGTCGTTCTGCATTTCTCTTGCATGTCTTGGTTTGACGATGATCCGATCTCCACAGGCGACACCACCTCCCGCGTCGGCTTGGAGAAGCAGCTGAAGGAGAAGGACGCCGCCCTGACCTTGGCCAAGACCGATCTCCAGGCGGCGGAAAAGGTGTCGGAGGAGCGCCGCCTCGAGGCCGTCCGGCTGGACGAGGAGGCGGCGAAGCTGCGGGAAGCGGAGCGTCGGAAGCAGAGCGAGATTGAGTCCCTCCGCAAGAATGCGACCGAGCTGAGGATTCTGCTGAAGGATTCCGTCGAGGCCAACGACCTGATCGTCCAGGCGGCCAAGGCGCGTGAGCTTGAGCATGAGCGGCTGGTGGGCGGCCTGGTCAAGGAGGTCGAGCGCGTGAACGAACTGATCCTCGGTAAGTGAGGTCTCCTTTCTCCTTGATTTCTTGCTCGGGGTCTTCTACTCGGCCTCACTGGTTTGAAATGCAGGCCTCTATCCCGAGGTAGACGCGCAAATCCAAAGATATGCTGCCTCGGCTCATTCTCGATCGGAGTCCTCCGATGCTGCTGCTGGGTCTACTCCAACAGCCGTCTCTCGTCTTCTTCAATTCGGCCAGGAGTTCGATCGGCTGAAAGAAGCGGCCGGCGGCGTGCTCGAGAACCTGTGGCCGGATGCTCCCTTGCCAGCTGCTCTCCATGATCTGTCCACCCGGCTTGAAGGGGCACCAGTTGGCATCAACGAGCAGGTGGAGATGGCGGCGCGCGGAGGCACCGACATGGCACTGGCCGTGGTGAAGTCATGGTATCCTGGCGTGCAGATGAGCAGGCTGTTGGATGGCTTCCGCACTGGAACATCCCTCGCGAGCCTACGTCCGGAAATCGCCGTGGCCTCCGGGCGAGTTGCCGAGGCGGTGGACCTGACGAAGCTTGTGCCTGCTGAACCATCCTCGACGCCGCAGCCAGCTGAAGACACTGGAGCCAGCGACGCCGCTGCTGCCACCGATGCCACTACCGCCTGATTTGCTTGTTTCCCTGGGATGCCGGGTGTAACTGTCGTTCTGTATTATTAACTGTCCTGCCACATTATTCACCTCGTTATGTCGTGCACTTTTGAAGATTGCCTTGTAAAAATTCGATGTTCTGTTTCCTGCCGTAGACTGTTATCATGAGTGTCGTTTCCTCTGTGATTGCTGGGTCTTTGCGTCGGAACTCGTGCTCGTTTTGGTGATGATAATCACCATGCCTAGCCCCCGAATTTTGGGCCGGCTTGAGCATCTAGCCGGGTCGAAATTTTCACGTCTTTTGTTTGTCTTTCGCTTTTCTTCCGTCGTCGTTATGTCGCGCAGCCCCCGAGTCCGTGACTCGTGGTGTTATAAATTTGTGTCCGGGTCTGGGCAGCCGCCTTGGCGGGTGCGCAGCCCCCGGGAATTTTATGCCGGCTGACGGCTTGGCAGCCCCCGAGTCCGTGACTTGGGGTGTTATAAATTTGCGTCCGGGTCTGGGCAGCCGACTTGGCGGGTGCGCAGCCCCCGGGAATTTTATGCCGGCTGACGGCTTGGCAGCCCCCGAGTCCGTGACTTGGGGTGATATAGATATGCGTCCGGGTCTGGGCAGCCGCCTTGGCGGGTGCGCAGCCCCCGGGAATTTTATGCCGGCTGACGGCTTGGCAGCCCCCGGGTCCGTGACTTGGGGTGTTATAGATATGCGTCCGGGTCTGGGCAGCCGCCTTGGCGGGTGCGCAGCCCCCGGGAATTTTATGCCGGCTGACGGCTTGGCAGCCCCCGAGTCCGTGACTTGGGGTGTTATAGATATGCGTCCGGGTCTGGGCAGCCGACTTGGCGGGTGCGCAGCCCCCGGGAATTTTATGCCGGCTGACGGCTTGTCTCCTTGGCTTCTGTGCGTGGACCCAGTTGCAGTTACTGAGGAGTTCCATCATCTGCGTCTCACTGCCACGTGTAGATCGTGGGATCGTGGGTGACGGTTGGGTCTCCCACGTTGTCCCCTGCTTCTGCTATAAAACTCTGCCGCTTTCTTCTTTCTTCCTCACTTGCGCTTGCTTTGCTCTCGCTTCACCTTCTTCCTCTTATTTCCTCGCAGCTCTACCATGGTGAAGTCCGAGCCTCTGGACGCTGCCGCCGAGGGGACCGCCGCTGCGCCTCCGGCGAAACGTCCTCGCGGCCGTCCTCCTAAGAGGGGCGGACGGGGACGAGGTAAAGCGATCGCCACCGTTGCCGCCGGTAGCAGCGCTGGCCGCGGCAAGGGCGGCGGCCGCACTGGCTCGAAGAAGGCGAGTACCGCCGGCGGCGGCGTTGGTGGTAGCACTGGTCGCGGCAAGAGCCTCCTTGTTCTTCACGACTCGTCGAGCGAGGAGGAGGCCACCCCTGTTCTTCCGCCTCCGGGTTTTGACCCGGTTCCCAAGTATGCTCCCTCTGCTGTCGTTGACAGCGAGGAAGACAGCGCGGAGTTGTCTTCCGCCTCTTCTGATTCCCTTGAGAATCCCTGGCGCCTGGGATGGGATGTGTTCCCCATCGAAGAGTTCCTCCTGATCCTGCACCCGCCGGCTGTTGGGCCGGTGCAGAGGCTTCCTGACGCCTTCGCCGACGCGCTGCCGGGCGTTGGCCACTTCATGTTCAAGCTCTTCCGTGAGGGTGCTATCCAGGGCCCCTGGAATGCCACTGTGCGATTCACCTCCCAGGTGGAGGGTGACGACATTGTCAACAAGGTGGAGTTCGTCAGGGGGTGGGACGAGTTTGCCGATTTCTACGAGCTCGAAGCCGGCTTCATCCTCAGCTTCCGCCTTCGGCGCGACCGAGGCATCTTCTATGTGAAGGTGTTCGACGGCACCCTCTGCCTCAAGCCCTGGGTTGGCAAGAAGAAAGGTGGAGCCGGGAAGTCGACGGATGCCGCCTAGGGAGCCCTTTGCCAGCTCGGTCTTGTAGTTGTGCGGGGAAAGTCCGCCTGTGGACTTCCCTCTTTTGTTTTGTTGTTCATCTTCCATCTGTAAGATTTTACCCTTGATGTTGAATGCCACGCGCTTTGTTCCCGTATTTGTTTACTTGCACGCAGTTATATTTTCCTGCTCGTCATGCTTGTGTCCGGCTTGAACTCTCGAAGCCGGTTGGCGGCATTTTCGTGTGTAAAATGAAATGACGAAGTGGTTAGCCTGCTCTTTTAATCACGGACAGCATTTTTACTTGGTGTTGGTTAATTTTGCACTCGCCTGTAGCCTCTCCCGACGTCTTTCGTGTGCACTTCACCGTCTGGCGGGATCATGCATGTAACAGCCCTAACTTGGATATGAAAAATACGAAGAATTTTTCCACTTTTTGTTTCATTGTGTGCATCATAGCATCCATATGTATCTTGCCATTTTAAACTTGCACTTGTAAAACAATTGAAATGGGAAGCCCAAACTTCCCAACAACCAACCCATGAAAATGCCAAATTTGGAAACCAACTAAATGAACTTCCAAATTGTTTAGGAAGTTCCAGAATTGCTTCTTATCCTCTTTTCCCAAATTCCCAGTTTTTGTCAAATAAGAAATGACATGAGAGTCAAAATTGGCTGAAATTTCAAATTCTTAATTTTGCAACCAAGTTAAGCTTTCCAAATTCAAACTAAATTCATGCGGAGCTTCCTTACCATTTTGGGATCCTCCATGTTTAAACTCATGATTTTTGGAATTGTTAAAGTGCCCCAATTAAATGCATTTTGGAATTTGCTCCAAATTACCCTAACTAAAAGCTATGAACAAATGTTGGGCAAACTAATTTATTTGACCTCACCAATTTTTGTGGTGGTTCAAAAGGGTAATTCTAGTCTCTATGAATTTTTCTGAGATTTTAGAAAATGTCCTGGGGCTCTAATTAAATGGTTAAACCCTGCTGCTGGACTTGTTTGCTTTTAATTCAAAAGTTCCAGGGGCCTTTTTGCAATTTTCTTCTTTTCCTCTCTCTCTTCTCTCTCACTGTGGCGATGGCGTCCTGGCGCCATGCCGCCATGCTGGCGTCGCCCATGCCGTTGCCGCCGTGGCCCTGGAGGACAAAGGGGTCCAGGCCGTCGAGCACTGCTCCCTCACCTGCCTCCCTCCTTTTCTCCCCCTGGTTTCCTGGATCGATTAGGCGAGTAGCTCCTCCCGTGACCGACACCGACTGCCACCACAATCCGCCGCCTCACCGCCACCTGGAGCCGCCCCTCGTAGATCGAAGGCGAGCATCGACTTCGCCGCTTTCTTCTCTTCCTCCTGGTGCCTGGAATCGACCCGGGGCCGGCCGGATCGACGTCGGCGTCTTCAACATCGCCGCACCGGCCGAGCTCGGTCGATCTCCCGATCGTCGCCGTCAGCCGCTCCCTCGCCGACGCCGTCCACACTCACGACACCAGGGTGAGGCCCGCTTCATTTTTGCCCTTTTCCCGCGCTCCCGATTCCCACTCCCGCCACCGATTTCTGGTCGCCGTCGCCGCCGGCGTCAGCACGCGCGCTCCGCCTGCCGGCCTGGGCGTCGGCCTGAACCGGCCAGCAGGCCGGTTGCTTCTGTTGGGTGCCCGGCCTAGCGCCCGGACTGGGCCGGCCACAAGGCCGGAAGCCTCTGGAGCTGCCCCGGCCTAACACCTGGTCTGGGCCGGCTCTGGGGCCGGTTCCCTCGGCCACTGGCCCGGCCTGCACACCGGCCTGGGCCGACCTGTGGGCCGGCCTGCACAGTAAATTCTGGAAAAACTGGAAATTATTTTGGAAATTTAGATAAATCATATCTATTTGAATAATGATTCAAATTGGACAAACCAAAGGTCAAATTGTTCAGAAAAACATCTCCTATCTTTTGGTAGCATTGTTTTGCCCTTTGTTTAAATAAATTTTGATGTTTAATTAAGAATTCCTAAAATGGGTTAAATAATCCCAAATTAGGAAATTTCATAACTTATTAAATAATTGTCCAAAAATTATGAATTAAATATCAATGTGATCCACACTTCAAATGCTATCAAGTTATGCACTTATCACATCATGATCACAAATTTTTATTTGATGTTATTCATAATTTGATTAAGTGAAGTAAATTCAATTATTTAATTAATTTGTCATTTAATCATCGGTGCTCCGAAAATTACAAATAAAATACCAAAATGATCGGAATGATAAACCCTAACCATTTCATGTCATGTTCATGCATTTTGAGCTACTTCTCTAATAATTCAATAAGTTATAAAGAACGTGGTCACTAAGCTAAATGTGGGGTTGCTTCCAAATAATTTTCCCTAATTATTTGGCTCCCCACTTAATTGTGCCTTTAATTTATATAATAATATCCTTGCATCAATTTGACATGTCATCATGTGATTGAGCATTGCACCTTGTGTCCTTGTGATTTATGTGTGCTTTGTATTTTCTTTTGGGTATCGATAGATTCCGGAGTTGAGGTCACCCCAACTTACCCCGACGAGCAGTACTACGCGACCGGGCAGCCAGGCAAGAGATAACCTAACCTTCTTGGCATTCTAGCATCCTATGATTTTATCAAATTATTTTATCCACCATATTATTTGCATGCGATTCAAATGTCTCTTTCGGTAAATAATAGAATATCCTATGAATGCATGTTCTTCCCCGAGCCAATCACATGTATCCCTACCTATGAAACCTAGGGTTGAAGTGTTGGCCGAGATAAAGATAAAATAGTTGTGTTCATATGCTTAGCCATGCTTAAAGAAATGCTGTATGTCCGTTATTATTTCCGTAATTGTTGATGATGATGGAATGATTCGGGCATGGTGGATAAATGTGATGCTTAATTAAAATGCTAAGACGGCTTGGGTGAGTTGCCATCGGGGATGGTGTTTTGCCTCACTCTAGCCCCTAGGCGCGAGTTCTTTACCTCTTGAACCAAGACGAGCGTGCTGCCATTGGTGGGTGTATGGGCGCCTTACTGACCGAATAATTTGTGAGGGGCTTGTCAAGGGTCCTCTAGTTCGAGTTTTCCATTTGCGCGTGAGTTGTGTGGGTGGAAAAAGGAACGAGGATGGTGGTGTTTAGGATGTGGCCGCGGGGCAGGGCGCTGGGAGCGCTGAACCTGTCCTTCCGCACACTGATGGTCCTTGAGTAAGCCTCATGCATTGTAAAGATTTAACCGCGCCCGCTCGCCGGCCTTCCCCGGAAGAGGGCCAACTAGGTGAGCCGGACGGTACCAATGGGTAAATTAGTACACCCCTGCAGGGTTTAATCTTTTCGAAAAGCCGTGTCCGCGGTTATGGACGACTTGGGATCGGATATAAGATCATAGACAACATTAACCTAATTGATATGGCAGCTAAAGGTTGCATAATCACGTGTGTTAAAGGTTCACTTCCTCGAGGGTGATTCGAGGGGGTGCCTTGGTGGAGATGATTGTGTTGGTTACAAAAGGGTTCGATGAGAACCAATGATGACAAATGTTACTCTCTTACCCCTTTTGAAAAGTATTCTGAGTAGACGAATGCCAAGTGTCATTTATACTTCTGTTTATGAAACTTAGCTTTATGCAAAAGAAATACATATAAAGCTTTAGAGCCTCCGTCAGTCATTGGGCCTATATCGCCCTACTAAACTTGCGAGTACATCGTACTCAGTCTCTCTTTGCTGCCTCTATGATTTTGTATTTCAGAGGAGGACGACGCCGAGCAACTAGGTGGGTTCTTCGTTGACGTCGACTACTAGTCTGGGGTTCCCAGGTGGCAGCTTGGGACCATGGAACAAGTTGGCTGGGGTGATGTTTATTTGTAGGCCTCTTAGGCCATATATTTGCTTCTTGTTGTTAGACAACACTACCCGCTTCCGCTTGTTGACTTGTTGGATCTGTGATCCTTTTGTTGTGTAATTTGTATTCTTCTCATTATATGAGTTGCTATATGTTTTGTGTCGTAGAGTCATGCAATGTGCCAGTTTGTTCCACAAGTCTCGATCTCTGTGTTATACCTCGATGGTTGTGCTGAGTACATAGCCTCTCTGTATAATTCCGGGGTCGGGGCGTTACAAGTTGGTATCAGAGCAGGACTGCCTGTAGGAAACCCGTTCTTTTGGTCGATGTCGAGTCTAGTTCGTGAAAATTATTTTTAACCTAAAAATGAGTTGTGAAAACCTTCTTAGGATTCTTTTTACTCCTTATCCAATTCACTCTGATCTCGGTGTCATCTTACCTCTATTTGATTTTAACGGTTTTCTGATCGTCGGCAACTCCTAAATCTCTAGGATCACGAGGTTGGGTTCTATCTTTAGATAGTGGTCAACTTTACTCGTCTGACAATTTTGAAACCGAAGAAAGGAAGTATAGTGGTTCGTCAAGATATTTCTTGCCTTAGCCCAAGATCTTGAACCGAAGGTCCCGGATTGTGCTAGGGCTCCGGTGTAATGATTCATGAGGGTTGTCACCCTTGTGGGCATTATGCTATTGTGGGTCCCAGTACATGAAGCTGATCTTTAATCCAAGATCTTTTCTGTTGAGCCCTGATGTTGATTGAATATCTATATCTGGGAGCAACCAATGATCTATCCTATCTGTCAGAATTGGTTACTAACTTGTCGTTGTTACAATTCTTCAGAATGGCTCCTACCCGTCGTGGGGAACAGAGCAACCCTGATCCACCACCGCCACCCTCAATGGCGGAGGTTATGATGGCTATCAAACAAAACTGCCTGCGCAATGAGCTGTTGCTCGAGCAGCTGGTCCAGCAAGGGGCCAGGAGGAACACGGACTGCACCACCCTCAACCAGTTCTTGCGGTCCCAACCTCCCACTTTCTCCGAGGCTAAGGAGCCGCTTTATGCGGATGATTGGCTTCGGGCTATCGAGCGCAAGTTTGCTGCTCTTCATGTTCCTGCGGCAGAACACGTCAACTTCGCCACCTACCTTCTGGAAGGAGCCGCCGGCTCCTGGTGGGAGAGCCACGTGGCCATGGTTGCCGCGGGCCATGTTATCACTTGGGAGGAGTTCCGCACCGCCTTCCATGCGGCGTACATCCCCAAGCCCATCCTCGAGCTCAAGAGGCGGGAGTTCCTGGACTGAACCTAGGGACGTATGGACGTCCAGTCCTATGGACGGGAGTTCAACCACCTCTCCCGTTACGCCCCACGGGACGTGACGAATGATGAGGACAAACAATACCTCTTCCGCAAGGGGCTCGCACCTCGTCTCCGATACGAGCTCCTACCCTTCAAGTTCACCTCCTACCAAGAGCACTACAACCAGGCTCTCACCATGGAGCAAGGCAGGAAGGAGCTGGAGGCTTCTAAGAGGCCAGCTCCAGCTGATCACCAGAGCTCCTCCTCGGAGGGCAAGCAGCGCAAGGTCTTCGTGCCTTTCAACGCCGTGCCAAAAGCGCCCTTCGCGCCGAAGCCCACCGGGTACTTGCCACCTCCGCCCCGCCTAGCTACTTCAACCTTGGGTGCGGATGGAAGTGGGTACCACCCTCAGCTGCCTCCACCACCGCAGAGGCCCACTTGTTTCAGCTGTGGCCAGCCGGGGCACTTCTCCAGGGAGTGTCCCCAGAAGGCACCGGCTACCTCAGCACCTGCACCTGCTCCCTCTACACCAGCCGCCAAGGCCGTGCCCATCAGCCGTGGTCGCCTAAACCACGTCTCGGCTGAAGGAGTTGAAAGGGACCCCCGTGTTCTCATGGGTATGCTTCGAATCAATGATTCTCCAGCTTCAGTCTTATTTGATTCGGGAGCATCGCATTCATTCATATCCATATCGTATGCACTCAACCATCAAATACCGTTTGAGGATATGGACCCCCTGTTAGTGGTCAAGACCCCAGGCTCTAGTTGGCACACTCACTGGAGGTCTCCGGAGGTTCAGATTTCTATAGCGACAATTCCTTTCCCATTTTCGTTGATAGCACTAAAGTCAGTGGGGTTAGATGTCATTCTGGGCATGGATTGGCTAGTCACATATCAGGCCAAGCTGGATTGTGTTGCCAAGACTATCACAGTAAACCACCCAACCTATGGACTGGTGCGTTACTGGTCCCCTATTTCCGTAACTCCGTCCACTGCCACTCCCCACTCTCCGAAGATCAGTCCTATTTTCCTGGAGGGTGTCACCCCACCTGAGATACATGAGGTGGTTGTGGTGTGTGATTTCCCCGATATCTTCCCTGAAGAGTTGCCTGGCATGCCCCTTGATCGAAGTGTGGAATTCATCATTGAATTGGTTCCGGTAACCGCCCCAACTTCCAGAAGGCCTTACCGCATGCCAGCGGAAGGGCTAACTGAATTGAAGAAGCAACTTGATGAGCTGCTGGAAAAGGAATTCGCCCGTCAGAGTAGCTCGCCTTGGGGCTGTCCGGTCATCTTTGTCAAAGAAAGGAATACCAATGATCCTCGCCTGGTTGTTGATTACCGCCCTTTGACTGCGGTGGCCGTCAAGGACAAGTATCCTATTCCTCGAATAACTGACCTATTCGATCATCTAGCCGGTGCAACGGTATTCTCCAAGATGGATCTGAGGTCAGGATACCATCAGATCAAAATTAGAAGGGAGGATATTCCGAAGACGGCTTTCACTACTCAATATGGCTTATATGAGTATACCCCGGCAGAAAAGTTACTATGATAGACACCATCAAAAAGTTCACTATGAAATTGGTGATAAGCTGATCCTCGAGTCTCTCCTCTCCGAGGTGTTCGTCGTGTCGAAATCAAGGGCAAATTAGCACCTCGCTTTGTTGGCCCTTTCACCGTCCTAGCCAAGCAAGGAGATCTCTCCTGTCAACTTGGGGTTGCCTACCAATTTCCCGGATGTTCATGAGATGTTCCATGTTTCCCTCTTCCCTCTTCCTACTCTAGGAATCTCGGGGCGAGATTCTTGTAAGGGGGGTAGAATTGTAACAGCCCTAACTTGGATATGAAAAATACGAAGAATTTTTCCACTTTTTGTTTCATTGTGTGCATCATAGCATCCATATGTATCTTGCCATTTTAAACTTGCACTTGTAAAACAATTGAAATGGGAAGCCCAAACTTCCCAGCAACCAACCCATGAAAATGCCAAATTTGGAAACCAACTAAATGAACTTCCAAATTGTTTAGGAAGTTCTAGAATTGCTTCTTATCCTCTTTTCCCAAATTCCCAGTTTTTGTCAAATAAGAAATGACATGAGAGTCAAAATTGGCTGAAATTTCAAATTCTTAATTTTGCAACCAAGTTAAGCTTTCCAAATTCAAACTAAATTCATGGGGAGTTTCCTTACCATGTTGAGATCCTCCATGTTTAAACTCATGATTTTTGGAATTGTTAAAGTGCCCCAATTAAATGCATTTTGGAATTTGCTCCAAATTACCCTAACTAAAAGCTATGAACAAATGTTGGGCAAACTAATTTATTTGACCTCACCAATTTTTGTGGTGGTTCAAAAGGGTAATTCTAGTCTCTATGAATTTTTCTGGGATTTTAGAAAATGTCCTGGGGCTCTAATTAAATGGTTAAACCCTGCTGCTGGACTTGTTTGCTTTTAATTCAAAAGTTCCAGGGGCCTTTTTGCAATTTTCTTCTTTCCCTCTCTCTCTTCTCTCTCACTGTGGCGATGGCGTCCTGGCGCCATGCCGCCATGCTGGCGTCGCCCATGCCGTTGCCGCCGTGGCCCTGGAGGACAAAGGGGTCCAGGCCGTCGAGCACTGCTCCCTCACCTGCCTCCCTCCTTTTCTCCCCCTGGTTTCCTGGATCGATTAGGCGAGTAGCTCCTCCCGTGACCGACGCCGACCGCCGCCACAATCCGCCGCCTCACCGCCGACTGGAGCCGCCCCTCGTAGATCGAAGGCGAGCATCGACTTCGCCGCTTTCTTCTCTTCCTCCTGGTGCCTGGAATCGACCCGGGGCCGGCCGGATCGACGTCGGCGTCTTCAACATCGCCGCACCGGCCGAGCTCGGTCGATCTCCCGATCGTCGCCGTCAGCCGCTCCCTCGCCGTCGCCGTCCACACTCACGACACCAGGGTGAGGCCCGCTTCGTTTTTGCCCTTTTCCCGCGCTCCCGATTCCCTCTCCCGCCACCGATTTCTGGTCGCCGTCGCCGCCGGTGTCAGCACGCGCGCTCCGCCTGCCGGCCTGGGCGTCGGCCTGAACCGGCCAGCAGGCCGGTTACTTCTGTTGGGTGCCCGGCCTAGCGCCCGGACTGGGCCGGCCACAAGGCCGGAAGCCTCTGGAGCTGCCCCGGCCTAACACCCGGTCTGGGCCGGTTCCCTCGGCCACTGGCCCGGCCTGCACACCGGCCTGGGCCGACCTGTGGGCCGGCCTGCACAGTAAATTCTGGAAAAACTGGAAATTATTTTGGAAATTTAGATAAATCGTATCTATTTGAATAATGATTCAAATTGGACAAACCAAAGGTCAAATTGTTCAGAAAAACATCTCCTATCTTTGGTAGCATTGTTTTGCCCTTTGTCTAAATAAATTTTGATGTTTAGTTAAGAATTCCTAAAATGGGTTAAATAATCCCAAATTAGGAAATTTCATAACTTATTAAATAATTGTCCAAAAATTATGAATTAAATATCAATGTGATCCACACTTCAAATGCTATCAAGTTATGCACTTATCACATCATGATCACAAATTCTTATTTGATGTTATTCATAATTTGATTAAATCAATTAAATTCAATTATTTAATTAATTTGTCATTTAATCATCGGTGCTCCGAAAATTACAAATAAAATACCAAAATGATCGGAATGATAAACCCCAACCATTTCATGTCATGTTCATGCATTTTGAGCTACTTCTCTAATAATTCAATAAGTTATAAAGAACGTGGTCACTAAGCTAAATGTGGGGTTGTTTCCAAATAATTTTCCTTAATTATTTGGCTCCCCATTTAATTGTGCCTTTAATTTATATAATAATATCCTTGCATCAATTTGACATGTCATCATGTGATTGAGCATTGCACCTTGTGTCCTTGTGATTTATGTGTGCTTTGTATTTTCTTTTGGGTATCGATAGATTCCGGAGTTGAGGTCACCCCAACTTACCCCGACGAGCAGTACTACGCGACCGGGCAGCCAGGCAAGAGATAACCTAACCTTCTTGGCATTCTAGCATCCTATGATTTTATCAAATTATTTTATCCACCATATTATTTGCATGCGATTCAAATGTCTCTTTCGGTAAATAATAGAATATCCTATGAATGCATGTTCTTCCCCGAGCCAATCACATGTATCCCTACCTATGAAACCTAGGGTTGAAGTGTTGGCCGAGATAAAGATAAAATAGTTGTGTTCATATGCTTAGCCATGCTTAAAGAAATGTTGTATGTCTGTTATTATTTCCGTAATTGTTGATGATGATGGAATGATTCGGGCATGGTGGATAAATGTGATGCTTAATTAAAATGCTAAGACGGCTTGGGTGAGTTGCCATCGGGGATGGTGTTTTGCCTCACTCTAGCCCCTAGGTGCGAGTTCTTTACCTCTTGAACCAAGACGAGCGTGCTGCCATTGGTGGGTGTATGGGCGCCTTACTGACCGAATAATTTGTGAGGGGCTTGTCAAGGGTCCTCTAGTTCGAGTTTTCCATTTGCGCGTGAGTTGTGTGGGTGGAAAAAGGAACGAGGATGGTGGTGTTTAGGATGTGGCCGCGGGGCAGGGCGCTGGGAGCGCTGAACCTGTCCTTCCGCACACTGATGGTCCTTGAGTAAGCCTCATGCATTGTAAAGGTCTAACCGCGCCCGCTCGCCGGCCTTCCCCGGAAGAGGGCCAACTAGGTGAGCCGGACGGTACCAATGGGTAAATTAGTACACCCCTGCAGGGTTTAATCTTTTCAAAAAGCCGTGTCCGCGGTTATGGACGACTTGGGATCGGATATAAGATCATAGACAACATTAACCTAATTGATATGGCAGCTAAAGGTTGCATAATCACGTGTGTTAAAGGTTCACTTCCTCGAGGGTGATTCGAGGGGGTGCCTTGGTGGAGATGATTGTGTTGGTTACAAAAGGGTTCGATGAGAACCAATGATGACAAATGTTACTCTCTTACCCCCTTTTGAAAAGTATTCTGAGTAGACGAATGCCAAGTGTCATTTATACTTCTGTTTATGAAACTTAGCCTTATGCAAAAGAAATACATATAAAGCTTTAGAGCCTCCGTCAGTCATTGGGCCTATATCGCCCTACTAAACTTGCGATTACATCGTACTCAGTCTCTCTTTGCTGCCTCTATGATTTTGTATTTCAGAGGAGGACGACGCCGAGCAACTAGGTGGGTTCTTCGTTGACGTCGACTACTAGTCTGGGGTTCCCAGGTGGCAGCTTGGGACCGTGGAACAAGCTGGCTGGGGTGATGTTTATTTGTAGGCCTCTTAGGCCATATTTTTGCTTCTTGTTGTTAGACAACACTACCGCTTCCGCTTGTTGACTTGTTGGATCTGTGATCCTTTTGTGGTGTAATTTGTATTCTTCTCATTATATGAGTTGCTATATGTTTTGTGTCGTAGAGTCATGCAATGTGCCAGTTTGTTCCACAAGTCTCGGTCTCTGTGTTATACCTTGATGGTTGTGCCAAGTACATAGCCTCTCTGTATAATTCCGGGGTCGGGGCGTTACAATGCACACTACTACAACGTTAGGGTCCAGTTTATTGGGCCAGAGTTTTTTCAGCCGGCAACGATTTCTGTTTCTTACGTCTTTCGCATACAGTCGGCCTCCAGCTTATTCTCTTGCCGGCCTTAACTGAATCCGAAGAGTTAGCCGTTTAGCGTCGTGTAGTTAATTGTCCGTAATAGGAGAAGCGGTTGCTGACTGCCGGCTTGGCCGAGTTTATAGAACAGTTTTTTTCAGCCGGCAGAACTTCCCTTTATGCGTTTTTCACGTTGTTGGCCCCCTCCAGCTTATTCTCTTGTCGGCCTTAACCGGATTCGAAGAGTTAGCCGTTTAGGGGTTAGTGTCACATCCCAAATTTTGGCCCTATAAAATTTTCTTTGACAAAACCAAAATTTGGATTTGGATTTGGACCCTTGATCTTGGCACCTCTATTTTATTCCACATTTCCAAAACCCTCAAGGTTCACAAAATATTTGTCTTTTCTTTAATACAAAAGGGACCTAAAACCTAGCCTTCCAAAGGAGCCATACCAAGGGTGACTTCAAAAATTCCCCAAAAATTCCAGAGTGATCCTCATCTAGCCTAGAACCCATTTATGCAAAAATATTGGGTGACTTGTTAAGAAAAGGGTTGACATTTTCCCTGATTTATTTTCTGCCAAAAATCCCCAAAACCCTAGCTTCCCAAAGGATGTATGTCAAGACCATCTTCAAAAATTCTACAAAAATTCATGGAGGACACCTAACCAGTATGTAGTCCAAATATACAAAAATATTCCATACCTTGTTAAGAAAATATTGGAGTTTTTCCCTGTTCTACTTTCTGGCCTAAACCTTGTCAATTTTGGAAACCCTACTAAACATTTTTCAAAAATTCTAAAAACCCTAGGGTAGATGCTCCTAGCCAATATATACCTCTGTGAATTTTCCTGGCCAAATATATTTTATTTTAGTTGCCCAAAATCCAATTTCCATTTTCAGCAGAAGGTGTTCGATGAAATTTTTGTATAGATAAAGTTTGGTTTTTGGAAAAACTTTGTTCTGCAAATCTGAAGAGTGTTGAATTTGGCACCAAGTGACACGTCCGGTTCTCCATTTAGTGACCTAGGATGAGAGAAACAAGTTGATGCCGATGTCGGCATGGGCAGGTCATGAACCAGAACGTGCCCGACGGCGCCGCAGTTCTTGGTCGCCGCCGGTGACCTCCCCGCCCCCTCTCCTTGTGTCCTCCTACTTCCCCACCTTCTGGGCGACCACCACGGCACCCCTCCGCTCCCCATCCCCTCCCGTGCACCGTCGACCGCATGCCGACACGCCGCCGAACAGGATTTGCCGCTGGACCCCCTCCCCTCACCAGTGCCCTGCACTGCACGCCCGTGCCGCCGTGCTTATCCCCTCCCCGCGAATTCCGTCGTCCAGCTTCCCCTGCTGCTACACCGACGACGCCCCGGCCGTCGTCTCCCCTGCCCCAGCCTCCACGCGCCACCGCCCCGACGCACCGCCCGGACCCCGTGCTTATCCACGGCCGCGCCACGCACCCGTGCCTATCCGCAGCTCCGCAAAAGCCGTCGTCCAGCGGTGCCTGCACGCAACACCGACGACGCGCCGTCCGTCGTCCCCCTCCGCCCCGGCCTCCCGTTCCGACACCTCGCCACAGCCCGTCCGGACCCCCACCGCGGAGGGCTATAAAAGGAGCCCCCCGGCAGCATCCCAGCACCGCACCACCACCCCCTCCCTCTGAGCCTCCTCCCCCTCCATAATCAGCTCCGCGGGAGCTCTAGAGCTCCGGCGACGAGCACGTCCCCGCCGCTCGGTCGCCGACCGATTCTTCACCCCCAGAGCCACCCCGCCGCCCACACCTCACCCATTCCCCAATCCAAGCTCCCCGGAGCCCGTAGCCACCTTCCCCTTGCCCTAGGACCGCCGGAGTCGACGCCCTCGTCCTCGACGGTGAGCACACCGGCGACGACCATCCCTCCCCTCTCTGTTTCTTTTTTTTCTTTTCTTCTCAGGCGCGCGTACCGGTTCGGTGAGTAACACGCTGACCAGTGGGACCCGGCAGTCAGATTTTTAAACTTTATCCGAAACGTTTTCTTTTATTTTTTCTGTTTTTGGAAAAGGGCAGATTCTAGGTCAAACTTTGGAAGGTCATAACTCCCTCAAAAAAATTCAGAAAAATATGAATCTTTTTGCAGTAGCTTTGTTTTGAAATTCTCTATCCAATGGCACTGGTTTTGAAATATTTGAAGCTTATTTGCTTGGGAAGTTGTTGAGTAGCTATCGGAAGGTTTATAATGCCGATTTTTGAATTCTCTAATAGATTCCGACCATTTCAACGAAGGAGAAGTTGATCCCACACCCGAAGGCAAGCCATCAGCCCCCAACCATCTGTTCCAAGTCCTCGATGTTTTATTTGTTGCTTGATTGAGCGGTAGTTGCATCTCATATGTCACCCCTATGCTAATATTTCATGCTTATGATTTCATGCAATTTATTATTGTCCCCTTTATTTCATGCAATACGATAAACTCATGTTCCGTGAGTTGAGTTCCGGCCGGCGACTAAATACATGTTGGGCACCGCCCGCGTGGATTGAATCTCGCCTACTTTCAGTATTATTATTTCATGTACCTTTACTTTCCTGCAATACGATAAACCCATCAAGTGTGGGTTGAGTTCCGGCCGGCGACTAAATACATGTCGGGCTCCGCCCACGTGGATTGAATCTCGTCTACTTTCCGTAGAGTGGGGTGTGCGTATTTATTTACTCAACCCGTGGCTGCAACTGGCCGGAGACATCTCCGTCCTCGCCCGGTTGATTTTGTTATTTTATCTTCTTACTCGACCCGTGGCTGCAACTGGCCGGAGACATCTCCGTCCTCGCCCGGTTGATTTTGTTATTTTATCTTCTTACTCGACCCGTGGCTGCAACTGGCCGGAGACATCTCCGTCCTCGCCCGGTTGATTTTGTTATTTTATCTTCTTACTCGACCCGTGGCTGCTACTGGCCGGAGACATCTCCGTCCTCGCCCGGTTGATTTTGTTATTTTATCTTTACCCAACCTGTGGCTGTCACTGGTTGGAGGAAACTCCGCCATCGCCCGGTTGACCTTATTTTTACTTGCTGAACTACTATGTGATTATTTGATGCTCATGTATATCTTGTGGACTAACGTTTGCTGCTGTCTTATGGCCGAGAATAAAAATTGACTAAAAAGATAACCACCTCCGTCGACTAGATTGAGTCAAATAGTGCCACTCGCCAAACACACCCGCACAACCATGCGTCGTTGAAATGGGAAGACCGTAGCTTAGTAGCCTATCGAGCCTCTTTTGATGCTACCCACTTGGCAAGACTAGTCGGTTACTGCATAGTTGTGGTCGGGGCTAGTCTTGTGAAGGTTCCGGAGCTAGGCGTTGCTCATGAGTTGGGGACGTGCCGGATTCACTTCATCATAAGACTTAGCCCGAGTGGTAAGTCGGTAGCTATACAAGGAGTGTCTTGGTAGAGCGGACGGCTACGGGGGAATAGGTTTGTGCGGCAGGTACCGGCTGTACAAGCTTAGACCCCAACGTGTGGATAAAAGTTGCAACCTCTCGAGAGTGTCAAATCTAGAATCTAGTATTGTTCCTACCTAAGGAACGGTGTTGGGTCCAGTCACACTAGAGTCAGTCCAGTCGAACACGGAGAAATAAATCCACCAAGCGGTCAGAGTTGGCCAAAGTTGAATGAGCTGAAAAGTGGACCATAGTTGGTCAAGAGCTGAGCTCGAGGTGGACCAGAGTTGGTCACGCTTGAGAACCTAAGTATTGAGAATATTGTTGTGTGGGAATGAGACTCGTTCTCATAAGCCACGGTTTTCGTCACAGGTAAGTAGGTAAGTTAAGTCCAACCGTTAAGCTTGGACTCGCACCTGCACCCATGCCATGCCATATAGGATCGTTGGTTACGGTTGATTGAGGATTGATGTCTTGCGAGTACATTCCATGTACTCACCTGGCTTTTCATGTGGCCAGATCCTCCTACCCCCGTCGCCGAGTACCCCTTGTACGAGAACTAGATCCGGTATCCAGGCAGAGCCCTGTGGAGTTAGGCCCTCTTCGTCGCACGCTTCCGCCATTCCGCTGACGCCCTCTGATGAAGTCATGTTTGATAAATAATGTACAAACTGTTGTGTGCGCTAGGGCGCAGCCTTGTAATGAGACCCTTGTAATCCATCGTCGGTTTCACCGACCCCTTAATAAAGTGGTTATGTTCTGCTATCAAGTTGTCATATATTCAGTGCTCCTGGGACTGATATATGGGGTAACTCGATCTCCGGATCGGGGTGCCACAGAGCTTGGTATCAGAGCCTAACTGCCTGTAGGATACCCTAGTTCTAAACGGAGCCTTAGATAGCGAACGTTGCTTTGCTTGCTTTCAATTGTTTCTCTATCCGTTTGTGTTTTTCTAACCTTGCAACTCACATTTTTGGCTTCTACCTTTGGTACAGATGAAGTTTGAGCTACCCGTAGAAACCCCCGCCTGGAACGTTCCCGGCATGCCGCAATTCCTCCGCGAGATTTGGGCACACCTCTACCCAACCTCTCCTTCTCCGACCTACCGCGTGCTATGCTCCCGTCGTGATGGGACCCCCTCGGGGTTTATCGCCACCGTCTACTTGGGCGCCTCGCCCGTGGGCCAAGGACACATGTATGCCCTCTCCTCCGGCGTCCACCCCCAGGAGACCCGAGCCATCCAAGAAGCTGCTGCAGATGCCATCGTTCTTCTCCGCACCCACGACCCTATCATGAGGAGGTGCCCCCGCTATGCGCACCTCCCAAGGTTGGATTGGGGCAACGGAGATGTCCTCTTTCCCAACCCGAGGGATCTCTCTTCAAAACTCACCGCCCTTCTCCGGTACACATCCTACCTCCACCAGTATCTGCACGACACACCTTCTCACGCCAGCATGGCTGCGGTTGAAGCAACAAGAGCACCAGGACTCGATCCTTCCCACCAGATCCCTCCGTACCCAGCTCACCTTCCCCGTACTCTTGACCAGCTGAGAGCAAGACTCGCTTCCACTCCCGCTCGAGCCACCGCGTTCCGTAGTTCTAGCGCCCCTCCTCGCTTCTTCACTGGATACACTCAGGAACCTCAGGCCCAGTGTCTCCGCGTCGACATCGGCACACCCTTCCCCTCGTACACCCCCATAGCGCTGGGAAGGAGCATCGACGGCATCGACATCATCGCACCTGCTACTCCCCTCGAGATGTAGTTCTAGACGCTAGCCTCAGGAGCAGTAGCGCTTGCATCCTAGCTGTGTATCGTAGTCAACGATTGCGTAGTCCGACATGCGCGTGAATAATGTAGGAGTAATGGCTTGTTCCTTGCATAATATTGTGTACCATGTGTCATGTAACCCAACTCTCCATTGTATAAAAACGCCTTGGTTTTATCTCTTGCTTTTATTTGGATCTTCTTGGATGTTGCATTTCTCTCTCCCCTTATGGAAGCTCATGGCACCCGTCAACCCCACCTTCAACCAACCAGGATGAGGCCCAACACAGGTACAAGTGGCAGCCAAGGAACCCCAATCCGCCGATCGGCCCGACAAGCCGGCATGGACCCAATGCCCCCACAGCCGCCAACGCCAACCCCACAGGAACCAACCCCAAGCCAGCTATTGTTGATGATGGATGAACGCCACCAGCTGCAGATGACTCAGATTATGAGGGAATTTGGCACCTACATGCAAGCACAGAACACCCCTCGCCCGACCCGTTCCAAGCTGCAAGACTTCCAGCGCACTCGGCCGCCTCAGTTCTCGCAGGCCACCAACCCACTCGAAGCAGATGATTGGATCCGTACCATGGAGAAGAAGTTAGAGATCGCCCGCGTTGATGAGCAAGACAAGGTACCTTTCGTCACCCACTATCTTGAAGGACCAGCCGATGTGTGGTGGGACAATCAGAAAGATATGAGAGGAAATGGGACCGCCATCACCTGGACAGAATTCCAAGAAATTTTCCGCAAAGCCTACATACCCTCAAGCCTTATGAAGATGAAGCAGCAAGAACTCCTAGCACTCACTCAAGGCAACTCAACTGTAAGCGAGTACCTGACCAAGTTCAACGATCTTGCCCGCTATGCCCCTGATGATGTCAACACAGAGGAGAAGAAGAAGGACAGATTTCTCCACGGAATGCACCAGGCCATCAAGACTCAGCTCAGCGTCCTACAGTTCCCAGATTTTCAAGCCATGGTAAACACCGCACTGATTTCGGAGAAGGAACACCGCACCATCTATGATTCCCACAAGAGGAAGTTTGAGTCTCGCAAACACCAGCCTGACGAAGCTCACAAGAAGCCCCGTACCTGGCCACCCAACGCACAGGACGCTACACCTCCAACCACTTGGACCCCACCCAGAAAGGAAGGATACCCCCGCAATGAGTTCTACCACAAGCGTCCACTCGTGGATGACTGCAAGAGGGAAAATTCCTGCTTTAAGTGCGGCAAAAGGGGCACTACATAGCTGATTGCCCGTTGACAAGAACAACAATGGCAGTAACAACAATAGCAACCTCAACAACCCTCCCGCCGGAACAATGCCACCTCAAGTCGCTCGTGTCCACCACATATCCGCCGAAGAGACCTACGAAGCTTCAGATGTGATGCTTGGTATGTGAACCACCAACGCTAAACTTGCAGTAATTTTTGTTGACCATGGAACTCCCCCGTCATAAGGCTTCGTTGCAAGGCACCGTTGTATGTTTTCCCTAGACTTGGACCTAAGCCACGAGTTCACGCGTGAGGAATTCCCTCAAAGTTTGGACAAGCCAGACGCCACACCACAGCAGAATCACAAGGATAAATAAGTAAAAAGAGGTAAACCCACCAAAGAGGAAGCCCCCTGGAAATGAGAGGATTCTTTGAGAGCAGAATAACCATACCTATTCCATGAGCAACTCGAATCTCGGGGACGAGATTCATTTTAAGGGGGGAAGGTTTGTCACATCCCGAATTTTGGCCCTATAAAATTTTCTTTGACAAAACCAAAATTTGGATTTGGATTTGGACCTTTGATCTTGGCACCTCTATTTTCTTCCACATTTCCAAAACCCTCAGGTTCACAAAATATTTGTCTTTTCTTTAATACAAAGGGACCTAAACCCTAGCCTTCCAAAGGAGCCATACCAAGGGTGACTTCAAAAATTCCCCAAAAATTCCAGAGTGATCCTCATCTAGCCTAGAACCCATTTATGCAAAAATATTGGGTGACTTGTTAAGAAAAGGGTTGACATTTTCCCTGATTTATTTTCTGCCAAAAATCCCCAAAACCCTAGCTTTCCAAAGGATGTATGTCAAGACCATCTTCAAAAATTCTACAAAAATTCATGGAGGACACCTAACCAGTATGTAGTCCAAATATACAAAAATATTCCATACCTTGTTAAGAAAATATTGGAGTTTTCCCTGTTCTACTTTCTGGCCTAAACCTTGTCAATTTTGGAAACCCTACTAAACATTTTCAAAAATTCTAAGAACCCTAGGGTAGATGCTCCTAGCCAATATATACCTCTGTGAATTTTCCTGGCCAAATATATTTTATTTTAGTTGCCCAAAATCCAATTTCCATTTTCAGCAGAAGGTGTTCGATGAAATTTTTGTATAGATAAAGTTTGGTTTTTGGAAAAACTTTGTTCTGCAAATCTGAAGAGTGTTGAATTTGGCACAAGTGACACGGCCGGTTCTCCATTTAGTGACCTAGGATGAGAGAAACAAGTTGATGCCGATGTCGGCATGGGCAGGTCATGAACCAGAACGTGCCCGACGGCGCCGCCAGTTCTTGGTCGCCGCCGGTGACCTCCCCGCCCCCTCTCCTTGTGTCCTCCTACTTCCCCACCTTCTGGGCGACCACCACGGCACCCCTCCGCTCCCCATCCCTCCCGTGCACCGTCGACCGCATGCCGACACGCCGCCGAACAGGATTTGCCGCTGGACCCCTCCCCTCACCAGTGCCCTGCACTGCACGCCCGTGCCGCCGTGCTTATCCCCTCCCCGCGAATTCCGTCGTCCAGCTTCCCCTGCTGCTACACCGACGACGCCCCGGCCGTCGTCTCCCCTGCCCCAGCCTCCACGCGCCACCGCCCCGACGCACCGCCCGGACCCCGTGCTTATCCACGGCCGCGCCACGCACCCGTGCCTATCCGCAGCTCCGCAAAAGCCGTCGTCCAGCGGTGCCTGCACGCAACACCGACGACGCGCCGTCCGTCGTCCCCCTCCGCCCCGGCCTCCCGTTCCGACACCTCGCCCCGCTCGTCCGGACCCCCACCGCGGGCTATAAAAGGAGCCCCCCGGCAGCATCCCAGCACCGCACCACCACCCCCTCCCTCTGA